>VZSV01000116.1:507558-677430 GCA_013398735.1 Nothocercus julius
GCCAAGACACCGATTACCAGACCCTGGGCCACGTGTCGAAGTCCTTCAGGTCAGCAAAGCCAGGCCCTCCTCCTGCCTAGTCTCAGGGAGACCTCCCCGCTGTGCTAGGAGCATATGGGGCTTGGTGAACTTGCTGGTTTGTTTTCTTACTCAGGAGTCATTATCATTTATTGATACGATGCTGTTTGCAAGCCTCAAGGCACTATTGCAGATTTCCAGACGACACGCATATGAATTCACCTCAGCCATCGCAGAGAAGCCGTTGCTGCATGCAGAGATGTTACAAAACTGTTTTGGCCAGGAAGCAGAAACCGTTCCTCATCATGTAGCAACTGCAGCAGAATTATTGGCTCCCCAAGTGAAGTATACTGCAACAACACATGCTTCCCGAGCTGGGAGCCGGGATCGCAGGGGATACCCGTCAGCTCCCCACCAGGCGCCAGGAGTCCAGACCACGGGCACCGTGTGTGCCAGCAGTACGGGAAGGGGTCTGGGCTGGAACGGGGGTGATCTCAGGCGGGTCCCTGGGAGGAGGTCTTGGCAAACGCTGCTTCAGATATCCCCCTGCATTTCTTGCTTGTTACACATGGAAATAAAGAAAAGGAAAGCTTGGGTGGTGATTAGTTTAACATTTTTTTAATTTCTTTGAAACGCAACATTTTTTTTCTGAGTATTCTGGATTTATAATACTGTTTACTGGACCACTTCCAGTATCCTGGCAATGTTTTGACCCTGAAGACACTCACTGCTACTCCAACGTAATTCCAGCATCACATCTCTGAAGCCTGGACTAGGCCTCACTTGTTCATACTGGCCGCACTTCCCATATGTTTGAAAAGGTTTTTTGCTTTTTTTTGTTTTGTTTTTTACCCATTAGAAGCCTTTGTTGCACTTACTGCTATTGTGGGAGCTTGCCTGGGAGATGCAAGTCCCCGCAAAGCTCAAGGGAACTGGTTGCCTCCATTAGCCATCTCAGCCAGCGTGGAGGACCCAAATGTTGAGTTACCAATTCCTGACATCTCTGGATTGTGCCCTGATTGAAACTGAGACAATTTTGAATGGATCCTTTAAGAGTCTGGCACACACACACACACAGAGTGTTGGTATTTTTCCACACAGTGTGTTGCAGAAGTCACGAAGGATTTGTTGAAAATTCATAAAAATCAACCTCCAAGCATGAGCCTGACCTCCCATCTGACACAAAGTGGCTTGAGAATGGTTGTATGAGCTATGAAACCTATGGTCTCCCACCCAGGAACTCCATGCCAGTATATTTTCCAGACTAATCAATCCTATCCTGAGCTCTTAGTCACCCTCCACCCCTACCAAATACTTACCCTGTCCCATTACCTCCCAACCAGCCATGACAATCGTAATCCCGGTTCCTCAGGGGATTACCTCAAAAAAAAAAGACTGTGGACTTCCACTTTGAGCAAGTTTTCTGAGCAGTTTGTGACCTCACTGTTAGGTCAGCAAGATCTCCAGATACACCTTCTGGAGCAGAAATGCAACAGCCCTAGTTTTCAGCTTGCCTAGAGTCCTATGGAAAGATATTTGAATAGCCAGTTATTAGAAATGGAATGACTCACAGAGATGCAACTTTTCCAAAAATAAAGCCCGAAGAAACAAGCATGAGGTCAAGGAAAAGCTGCCACCTCTTCATAGTGGGTGACTCTGAAACCCAAACCTGTGCAAAGGGTTGAAATTTTAGAGTCGTTTCTGCCCGTTGAAGGCTCCAGGTGGGAGATGCCAAAGCTCACAAAGCTTCTGAGATGCCCAAGGGAGGGATTTGGACAGGCTTCTGCACGTGCTGAGATGCCCAGCTCTGCTGCATGGAGTCCAGCAGCTCTGCAAAACCATGACAGCAGGGAATTTCAGGCTTTCCAAGCAGCCACAGAGTGCAAGTCATTTCAAGTGAAATAACACAAATGTGAGTATTTCAATGTGAAATAACTGCACAACTTATGGGAGAGCACCTCGCTCCTCATACAGAGATGGAGACAACACTCCCAGATCTCACTTCAGCAGCTAAAAAGGCAAATGAAGGTAGGAATGAGGAGGACAAGTCCAAGTCAGTACAAAAGAGGAAGGTCAATGTTCTCTGAAGAGTATCAGAAGTTAAGTTCCCGTAACTCTGGTTTAGCCAGCACTTTGGGAAGAGTTTCCTTGACAAGACAGCAACAGAAGTATTTACTGCAGCCAAAGTGTACTTCCCCTACCCGTACAAAACGTGTGTGCCTGCCCTGCCATCAGCACATCGGTTCCCAGGGCCCCAGCTCCTGCTTCCGAATAGCACAGAGACAATGTCCTCCCTTAACTGGGTTATAAGAGATTGGATTAGCAATTTGTGAGTTAGTAAAAGTCTAAGAATGGAAGATAAAACAAAGTGTGACAGGCTAAGCAGCCCTTGTCATTGGGGATTGATCACAGTGCTAATAGCCAGCGACAGCCACACATTAATAACACAATAACCCAGCTTTGGATATTGGCACTATCACAACCCTTTAACCTGGTAATAACTCATTGGGAAAATGCTAACAGTGTCATAGTCAAAGTGTCTCTCCTGCTTACATCCCCCTGCACCTGCCAGCCTGGCACGGGCCACCTGGATCAGGACCACTAGAGTCTGCCTGCCAAGGACCCTTATGTCAGGTCCGTGTTCACAGCCTGACGATGCCCCAAGCCTGGTCAGGGACACAGCATCAGGGTGCCCTTTGAGCCCATGGGCATGGCTGTGCAGGCAGGGAGCGGGATTGGGCGTGCAGGGACAGGAGAGGTGCAGGGACAAACTCTCATAGTGATAACTAGTGGTAAGGCAGAGCTGGGCGATGATATGGTACTCGAGGCGGAGGAGGTTGGATTGAGCTCACACTCAGTGGTCAGCAGAGGTGTCTGGGAGAATTCGAAACCAAATAATTTTGATAAGAATATATGGATTTTTTTTCAAAATATTCTGGATTTTACTGAAATGAGCCATCCCCTTGCTGCCTAGGAAGTCTCCTGCTGCTACCTCTAGCTGGCTATGGAGAGAGAAGAGACATTGGGGAGGGTTGCAAAAAAATAGTTTTTCTTTTGGGCGGGTGAGGGGGGAAAGGAAAACAAACTACAAATCTAACAATCTGGAATTTTTAAATCTTTTTTTATCGAAATTTTCTTTGAAAAAGAAAACCTGTCTTAAAGCAGGCAGCACATGAGTGTTGGCAGCACAGAGCAGGGATGGGAAGAAAAGGTGGAGAAATGACAGTCTTTCTTCTCTGCTCCCTAGCACAAGCAGCAAGAGGCATTTCCCCTACTTCAGCTGGAGCACAGGCTCTGCTCTGGCATTCACTCAGAGGCTGCATCTCTTGGCTGAGCTGGTTGGCGTAATGCTGAGAGGAACTGCTTTACAGGATTGAAAGGTCAGCAAATCCTGTCAGCTTCAGAAGGGCAGGTCTGCAGCATCAGTGTGGCCGCTGCAGAAGAGCCATTCCTCTTCCAGCAGGGACCGTCAGGAGTCTTGCCCTGTTCCTCTAGACCCAAACCTCCCTATGCCAGGCTGAAGATACACCCAGAGTCTACCAGTGTGTCTACCCAGGTCTACCAGTGTGTCTGCAGTAGCAAGAGCCTTAGCTCATGTGGAGCTGGACCTACGAAGTCCTGAAGTAGGCCAGGTTGGTGCTCCAGTGTTACTGATGGCCTGATACACCCACAGTCTGCATGTAGCATCTGCTGCAGCATCCTCCCCAGCAGATCTGGCCCAGCTGTCCTCATTTCGGTTAAGACGAAGTCATGGAAGCTCCTGCTGGTGCAGCCCAGGTGCACATGAGGAGATGCTGGTGAAGGAGAGGGGTCCTGTGCCATAATGCAAGGACCTGCATCCATGCTGCTTCCTGGAAGGCTACCTCAGCTCCCTGCAGCCCGTGACTCCCATCAGCACCAAGGCAGATAAACCCATTTGTTCTGCATCTAGCAATACAATTTAAGGGCAGAGAAAACCCGAGCTGTTATAAAATGCGCTAGTTCACCAGCACTGCACATTGGTTCCCTATTGACAGCTGAGGTGCCTGCACGACGCTCTCCTTTGGAGCCACAACCACTCATTACCCAGAGGGTGGAATCACTACCAGCCAGCAAGGTGGCCCTAAGTGTGCATGAAGCAAAGAAAGACATGGGGAATTACCTAACGGATACAGCAACATGGCTGTGCACAGAGGGGTAAAGGCCCCTCTTAACCAGACAGCTTAAGACCTCCCAGCAGGACAAGGGAAAGGTGATTTTTCCTTCCTTCTCAGTGGAATCCTTCCCACACTTATTCCCCTTCCCACCAGAGAAGCAATAAGGAGAGAAGACAACCAGATGCTCCTGTAGGGTTGAGCAACTTCTTTTTCCAAAGGTGCCCCCAGTGAGGGATGGTTTGCTGCACTGTAGTTCTGGCGCATGTGAGGGACACGTATCAGCAGTGGAAAAGGGAGGGCTCAGCTTGTTTGGCTTAATTAGAATAATGAAGCTGTGAGCCTAATAGGAGGAGGTTGGGAGTGCTGCGGCTGTAATTGGCAGAGATTGGGAAGCGTGAGGCTGTAGGCTGGCAGCCATATGGAAGCAGCAAAGTGAGGGTAGTGAGTGACAGCCTGAACCTGTGGCGCTCTCATTAATTCCAACAGCAGAGCTGTGATTGATGTGTCAGCTCCCTGCTGCTCTGTGTTTCAGGCGGATGATTCCACCTTACTTCTGTAGCTAATGCTGCAAACCGGAGCTGGAAAAAGGAAATGTGAAGAAGAGAAGGGAAGAGAAAAGTACATAAGGGACAGCAAGGGCAAGGAAAAGAGGAAAATAGGAAAAGAATGTATGTTGGAGATGGGTGGGTGGATGGGTGGAGGAATGGCTGTTCTGGCCTAGGAACAAATGTCAACACTAAAGACAGGCTTTCGATTCAGATTTTCACTCCGTGTTGAGGTATATCTGAGATGGAGCTATCTATAGATCTATGAACCACTTGCTGGACAGAGCCGTAAATTAGATACAGAAGAGGCCCATGAGTTCACCCTTTTTTCTTCCCTTAAGAACAAAAGCATCCCTTATAGGAAGCATGCTGAGGAGGGATATACTGTTCAGGCCCCTCTTCTTTCCTTTATTACCCTAAAGCCTCTGCCGCAACTCTTGGCAGAGTTATGGTGCCATCGGCCCTTGGTGCATAACCAGCTAGCCAGATTTCACTGCTCAATCTTTCCACAAGCTTCCACCTTCCTTTCAGTTCCAATTATATTTGGATGGGACCAGCTCATGCAAGATGCAAACTGGAGGTTTCCCACAGACAACTATTTCTGCATGCCATTAAAATATGAGTGACAGACAGGCTCTGTTTGCATATCCCCATGCTATGGGCCTCTAGAAGCCTCATCCAGGTGAGCATGCAGCGCTCTTTTCCCCGGGAACTGAGAAGATCTCCTCAGGGAAAGATGTTTGCAGGCCACAGAGACAGTCAGGAGCACAGCAGGGAGACAGTTGAAAAGCACTTGGAAGGGACTTGGCATAGCTCCGTTCTGAGAGGACAGCAGACCTCCTAAGCATTTGAAGGCAACCGCGCAGTGCTAACTGAAGCGAGTTCCCATCTATGGGTAGGAGGATAGCTGTATATAAACCCTGTATAGTTTCTGTTCTGTCTGACTCCGTTGTTTTGGCTCTTCTCCTTTGCAAAAAAAGCTATTTATTATATTTCTCCAAAAGGCAGGTTTAAATGTCCTTGTCTTGTCACTGCATGCAAGCAGCCTTTCTTCACAGGGAAAGCTGTGTGATGGAAGGCCAGAGCTGGTCTTGGCTGTGACGATACGGTCTGGTGTCTCATCTAGGCATGGTCCACCCGCATGAAGCAACTCTTCTCCTCCTTCCCTCTAAGGAAAGCAGCTACCCGTAGAGGGGGCAGGAGCACTGGGGATGGACTGCCAGGATGATAACTCGTTTGGGTAAGAGTATCAACATTCATTTGCTTTTCCCTGTGGCTTTTGTAAAGGAGTATGCAAAATGAAGTAATAGCCTGTGAAGTTCAAAATATTTGTTTTATCCACTTCCTATGATCCCCTAGTCCTAGCTGGGAGGAAGGCGAGGTGATTCGTCATTCCACTGCTGGCTCCCATGTGCTGCAATACTAATGGGGAAGTACATGTTGCCTTTCCTCTGGGTAACTCCATTGAAAGGATAGTCTCTCCACTAATTTAAAGCAAGAAAAGCAAGGTGGAACAAGGCAATCACTTTTGATTGAAGAGCTCCAGTCCTGGAGTTCCTCTAGCAGGAAAAGGAGCAAAAGCCAGGAGTAGTCACAAGCTTTGTACCCACAAAGCACAGTCATCTTCTCAGGTAGCTATTCACTTGTACCGTGAAGACCATTAGGTAAATTGTCTCAGAATAATTCCCATTTGCTGACTATGTGGTGAGGAGGTGGTTTATGAGCAACTTTTTCCTCCTACACAGTTAATGAAACTGTTCCTGGGAGCAGGAAGAGGGTTTTGCTCGTGGTGATGTTGAGGAGTATTTCATGTAGCTCCACTCTTCCCTGAGTTAACACCTCTGCCATTTCTGCACATGTAGGAAAGTTTGACATCCAAGTTGCTAGGGCCATATCTGAACTGAATAAAAGGTCTTCTACCTGATTCATCTTCACAGAAAAAATGTCAGTCTAGTCCTTCTCTACTAATGTGGTGACCTTGGAGGGAACCACAAACCACTGCTAAGTAGCTCGCCTGTCTGTGAGTTTGAGTCGAGCAAGTTGTTCTGCAATCAATGTGTTCTTGAGTTTGGTGGTTTCCTAACAGCCAGGGATCATGACATATAGGAATCACGAGGGTTCTCTGACCAAGTGAAAGGATGGCATGGATCCCAAATCTGAGTACTTTCAGCATAAAGAGGCACTGATCCTGAGCAAGGGCTTTTTTTTTTCGCCCTTGCTCAGGCAGCAGTGAAGAATTTAATCGGAATTATGCTCCAGAAAGCAAACACAACACCTTATTTGCCTGTGCATTTCCCTTCATACAGGTATTTCCATGAATAGAAATGCAGAATTAAGCTGGCAGAGAGTCTGTAACATCACTTCCAAGACTGTGTCCCTACAGCTCTCCATAGGGTCAACCTGTCTTCCGGCTACTGTAGCTCAAGTGGATGAGATCAGTGCTGATGATTAGCTCTCTGGAGCTTTGCAGGTCCTGCATGGATGGCAGACAACAGAAGGTGGTGTTTGTTGAGCAGTCAAGAGAAGTAATTATAGGATGTCCCCAGGTTTGTTCTCGGTGTCTATCTCATCATTTCTAAAGCTCGCAGGTGAGCAGCAGACAGATGTGGAGGAGTGACTCATCTGTACTGGCCAAAGCACAGCCAACTCTCCAGCATGTGAAGCCCTTAAATGACCGGGCTACTCCGAGGTCAGCATCTACTTTAAAAGAGACCCAAGGGGATTTGACCTGATTTGCTTGTATTTGCATTAAGGTGCTCCTGATGCACCTAAGACTCATTTGCAGTTGAGAGATGGTTCATGCCTGTCCTGTGTCCCACCTTCTCCTTTGACTGGTAGCAACTGGTCCTGCTGACTCCCGATGATGGACTAAGCACGTGGATGCTGTCTGCTTGCTGCCTGCACGTGTGCGACTGTGAGGCAGCCGGTCCACAGAAACAGAGCTTCAGCTCTTAGCTGCCAGCTCCTAGCTGAGCCCAGTATCTGTCTGTGAGAACTCATACTACCCTTTTCCTCTGGCACCTTATGCAGGAATGAGCAGAAAAGCAGCCCCTGTGCAACTGCTGCGTCCTAGCTGGGAGCTGCCATCATCAAAGAGCAAAGTAAAGCAGCTAACTGCTCCTTAGTTGCAGGAGTCCAGATTAGTTCCTTGCTCCATCCGCGTGTATCCACCAGGAGGAATAGAGGCTGAGCACCCTCACACTTCCCCTGGCAATCTGTCACCTTCACTGCTGCTCCCAAGTGCCTGGTGCCAGCACTGCCACCGCACTGAGAGCGCTCCACAGCAGCACGCATGCCCTGCAGACACCCAGGTGCAAGGGGCAGCCAGCGAAAACAGCTCCTGGGAGAACTCAGAATACACAGATTTTGGATACAAGGCACCAGAATGCCTGGGGATTTTCCAGGCGTTTCCAACCGCTTCAGCTGATATCAAGGCTCTTCCACGGCTAGTTCTACCTTTAAGTTACAGACACAGAAATATCGGCCTCAACTCCACAGTCACTGTTTTGCCTGGATTGTTTTCAGCAGTATTTATAAGAACCACCATGTGTCCTCTTGGCTGGACTCCCTGAAAAAGCTACAGAGCAAATCCCTGCAGTGGTGTCATGCCACGTTACATGGCTGTGCGCACTATGCGGTGAAGGCTACTGAGCTCTGAGGAATTCCTTCTTCCTCTTGCCTTAAAAGAAACACTGTCCTGATGAGCAAAACCCTTCTTGCAAGGATTAAACAGGTGTTGTGTTATTTGCAAGGACGACTTTCTCTGCTAAAGCGCCTAGATGCAGCCAGCTGACCAAAGACACTGATAGGTAACCCAGGTGAGCATGGTGGGGTTGTTTTCCATGCCAGGTCACCCAACACTACCAAACAGAGTTTCTCTCTCTCCACAAATTATTCACAACAAATTGCAATTCTCCTGTGCAAAGCTGCTCTGAGGACTTATACACCAAGATGTTCAGAGATGAATGGTGCGAATGGTGCCCTTGCCATAGCAAAACCAAGGAACTCCAAGAAGGATCTGAAGAAGACCAGCCAGAGGTCAAATGTTGGCCAGAGAGCTTATATTAGAGCTGCAAGGATTGACTATGACAAGAAATCTCTGTCCTACTTTTAAGATTTTCAACCCAAACGTGAGGTCTGAGCATGATTAGGCCTTTTATGGGCAACTATCACCCACCACATTGGGCCTTTCCCAATATTTCCTCCCAGCACAGCATCCCGTAGTGGTCGGGCTGTGTTTTTCACATTGAACTTTTGGAAGCCTTCTACACTCAGGTTTCATAGAGATTTTCATAATTCAGAATCTGAACTGTTTTGACTGCAAACAAGCCATGTGATATGAGTCTGTTTCTTAATCACATCAGACTCCTCAGGTTTCCAGTGTGAATGCTCGTAAGTTCAAAATTCATGTCTGAAACACATGCTGCTGCATCTTTGTGTGGAAAACATTCCTGTTGGCAAGCTCTGCAGGAGTACTTATAAAGAACAAATATCAAAGTGTGACAACCGCCGCTGATTACAAATAGCAGGAACATTTGCAGAACAGTGCTCTGCAGAGCTGGCCCTGTGCAAGAGGCTCCTCCGTCTGCTGTCAAGGCAGAGCCCAGGTCTCCCCAGGGAAGGTCCAACTCACGACATTGCTGTCCAGAAGATGCAGAGCTGCTCTGACTCACCAAAACCAGGAAAAATAACCTAAAAGGTGCAAGCAGGGTGGCATAAAGCCACCAGGGAGGAAATACAAGCCCAGAAAATGAATTCTGAAACCAGAAGTAATATTATCCAGAATGCAGAAAGATTCGGTGCCTGCTGCAGGCTGCACAAAGGCAGAATGACAGACGTGCAGAAGTTATCCCCTGTGCTGACTTTTTAAAGCTGGAACAAGGAACTGGTTAAGGAACATTTTCATGTCTGTGCTATAGAACACACTATCCCATTTTTCACTTCAAAATACCAGGATATGTCCCTGCAACAAAACAAAACACCTTAGTGTGATTTTTCTGGAGGCTTGTTTACATGCTAACTTCTCATATATTCCCAAGGCATATTGTGTTAGGTATACTGTTTACATCTATTACATAACAATCTCTGTATTTTATAGGAAACCCCAAGTGATCCAAAACATTTCTTCCTGGATGCCAGTGATACAGTTGTGATCCAGTAATAGCACTAGAGCCTGCTAGCAGTTAGTGTTCTCAGATATTAAATAAGTGTTCATGGACCATTTTCAGGGTATGCATTGTACCATCTGTCATGTCAGCAATTGTAGGTTTTAATTAGGGCTTATATTCTGTCTTCAAGCACCTGCACTCATTTTTTTCCATCCTATTATTCATCAAGATCTACTAAATGGTTGCCTTATTTCTGTTTTCTGCAAATCCCTTTAAATTACTCGGCCACCAATATAAATAGAAAGGTGTGTAAAACATGAGGACACCTCTTGTCCAGGCATTTCCCCCCAAGTGGGGCCAATTTCCTGACCATTTCTAGATTTATCTTTGGAATAATTTGCCGGGGGCGGGGGGGCTTACTTGCATGGATGTTTGCAGAGATAAGACAGATGACCGCAGCCTCTAGCCAAGGAAGCAGACCTGTATGCCCAGGACACTTGCCCCAGCTTGGTTAAGCTGCACAAAACTCGGCACTCCCTGCTAGCAATGGAGCAGTTTGCCTCCTCTCTCCCTACAATATGGGTATTTCAGAACAATTTGCTCTTGTCAGCTCAGCCATGAGACAGCTAGTGGTAGAGGTTTCCAGCTCTGTTATAAAAGGTACTGCCTGTGGGTTGTGAGCATCAAGGGATGGTTCTGAAATAATCGCTCGGTTGCAGTGAATAATGTTTTCGAGCCGCACTAAAGGCATTGACGCAGTGAAGCTGTACTCGGTGTGCTAGCTGTAATGCTGCTGAGCAGGGTACAGCAGGGGATACGGCAGCAGCTTGGAGAGGATCTGCTCTCTGCATGGTGGGGCAACAAAATGCAGCCCTGACTCTTAATAGCCCATGCCTATGAGCCTCTGTGGCTCCCAGAGCAGAGACACAGTCTCATGGTGTCTGCAGAAAAATCCAAGTATGTTTTAAATATTTGCAGTAAAATAGAGCATGAGCCAGTTTGCCTGATGAGGAACAATAAGGGCATAGACCCAAGAAAGGTGGGGAAAACCCTGACTGCCAGAAATACTTGCATCCATGATATGGCAGTCTCCATGAGTAATCACTTGCCAATACATATGGTGTTTTTGTAGATGTGAAATGTCATGGAACATAACGTACTGATATGTTTAAAAATAAATTGCTGGGATAGCTTCAGAGATAAATAACTGGAGTGAGGGGACGTATGGTATATTCTGCTCTGGATTAATTTTGTCAGTTGATTTGGGTAAAGCTTCATTCAGGTGTCAAGCTATAACAAACTGTTTTTTATTGCTCTCTGAGGAATATTGGGGAAGGAGGTCAGTCTCTTAATTAATTTATGGAAATTGCTGTTTTCTTCTACTCCATTTAAACTTTAGCGATACCTGTCTTATCTTCTCATAGCTAACTGAACAGCAACAAACATGTAATCAAATGCAGAACTTTATTACTCACAAGCATGTATGATGAAGCTCTTAAGAGCAGCACAGTGCTGCAAAATGATAGTAGTGGTTGTATAATATACACATGCTCACAGGCATGCATGCACACATGCATTTTTTTTTAAGTGTTGAGCAAAGTGCAGCCAACTAAAGTCCCAAGCCCCCACTGAGTATGAACTCGCCATCAGGAGGCGGTGCCTAAGCAGGGGCATTGCAAAACCATCCTCCTCAGGCCTGGGCTCATAAAGGCAAGCCTCGTTCCTATGCGCTGAGTAGAGATGCCCAGAGGCTGTTCAGAGAAGCACTGGGCGTCAAGCGTGAGCTCCTCGTTGAGCATCCCCCATGCTTGACAAATTCCCACCCCAGCTCCGTGTTTCACGGGACACTATTCACCCAGGTGTATTCCACTCACTCCTCCCATGACTATTTGAGCCCTTAGAATTCCAGGTTTTCCTTTCGAGTTACTCCAAGCACGTCTTCAACAGTGCCATTTCTCTAGCCATCTCCAACTATAGCTGTGCACTGAATTTACAAGAATTGTGTGCTTCGGAAGGGAAAACATCAACTCCACCCACCTTTTGTCTTTTTTTTTTCCAGAACTGCAAGGAAGAAATTTTCCTTGAGTTCTCCTATTCTAATGAGGTCAAAGTTGGCAGCTTCTACCATTTTTAATATACTAGTCCTATCTTGCGGGCAATCTCAGCTGCAAAGATAGGTGACAAATTGGCAAGACAAGAACTGTCCCCACCAGGATGTGAGCCCTCTCAATATTTTCAGAAAACATTCAATGACTTCAACAGGACTTTAAATCAACTGTCTGCAGCATGACTTGAGATGCTTTTGACATCATGAGTTGCACCTCTGAATTTTCACAAAAGGCTTTGGAATTGCTTTGGCAGGATAAGTATTCCTCATTCTGTAACTGGAATACGGACCCTACTGCTTTCCCTCCAAATATTCAGTAAGGTGCAAGAGCACTCTGCTATCTGAAGTCATTGAAGTTTATGCTGTCAAGATAGAGCTAAGAAATTAAACTGAGAGATTAAATACAGAATAAGAAGTTATTTTAGTTTCTATAATGCCATCCAGCGTCTGGGAATAGCTGTTGAGAACCAGATGTAGAGAAGGGCATGAAGAAACGAGGAAGGGCAGGAAGACACTGCTGGGTTTTGATCCTGTATCCTGTGGTGGTGCTGTGGGCACGGAGAAAGTGCAAATAATGCAAATAGTGAGAGCAGTCCCACTGCACGTGGAAGTCTGGGGAGAAGCTGTGGGTTTGGGCTGAGATCAGGCTAGGGCAAGACTACTGGGGTTTCGGTGCAGGAACGGCATGGGGTGAGGTGTGGAAGAGCATCAAGAGGATCTCTCACAGCACAGATGTGCCCTTGGGTCTGTGCTTTGGGGAGCCTGGTCTCACCAGCGAGGCCTCCGCCAGCTCCAGTTATCCCAATGGGAGCTGCATACCCCAGAGCCCATCTTATCTTCCTGTTATTCCTTTTCCCATGTTTTGCCTATGGATTATTTGCAGAGGAAGGAAGACTCTGCTTTGCGATACCCAAAAAATCACGCCTGCATTCATTTTTTTATCAAAACACTCCAGGTAGCATTTGGTTTTTGTAAAGTAATTTCACATGCTTTTGACAAAGGCACAAGCAAGAAAGCAGAGCTAGTATTATAGGAAAAAAAAACAGCAAAGTGCTAGGTGTCAATGTTACATTAGTGCAGTTGAGTAGAGCTGTTGTCTTGGTCTGAATGCCAATTTTGGGGACTCCATAATTATTTAACCACTGATGGACAGGAGAGCTGGGATCAGCAGCAAGCTGGATGCTCCAGCAAGGTAAATCTGAGTTATTCAGAGTAGTTTCTTTTGACCTAATTTTTGATTCTGCTATCCAAGAGAAAGCAAGCTTGCCTCTCCCCGTGCATCACATATTCCAAAGCTGACAACTTAGGCTGTGTGAGCCCGTGTGACACCGTGCTGTGCTGGGATCCCTGTAGCTATGCCAAGAGGCAGGTCTCCGCGTAAGCCCGGTTTTAAGTGGATGCAGCCCTTCTGCTTCCAGCAGCAGATCTTATTTCGTATGAATTTTTATATGAAGGGCCTATCACTATTTGTAAAAGGTCTTCATGTTTTGTTTTGTTTTTAGGAATGATTTGAAAATTTGGCCAAGATAAAAAAAAAAAAAGGTCTGCGTCGTGTGAAAGTTATTTTTACTGGCAAAATCAAGCCTAAATGTGATGATGGAAAAATACTTGTGGCTGTGCAGAAGGGAAGCAGCCTCAGCACAGCAGGTATGCTGCAGGTAGGGGCTGGAGGCTGGCCCATTACCACTTCTGTGGCACAGCAGGTTTTCTAGATATCCAGTGCTTTTTGTCTCATTGATGAGTGGAGTAAATAATGGAGGCACTTTTCCTTATGAAAATGCTCCATGTTTTTGCAAGCTGCTTTCCTGTCTCCCCCATTCTAACCCCTGGGTGCCTTCTCAGGAATCCATCTAGCCACTGTGTGCTGCCCCCTGAAATTTATCCCCTTCCAACCATCGTGCTCGAGCGCAGAACAGCAGGGGAGATGGGCTGCCCAGCTGCTGCTACATCAAGCCCACCACACCAGTAAGAGCATGGCCTCAGCTACAGCTGCTCTGGGCTGCCAAGGGACATCACTCTTGTGCCAGGGACCAGGGACATCTATGGCCCGGAGACAGCTCAGGAAAGGCAATGTGACCACTTCTCTGCTGGTTCCCAGCCTGTGATTGATTTCAGCCAGCATGCAACAAACTGTCGGTGACCCCTGCGAGCTGGAAGGCTCCAAGTTCTTCTGGAGTCAGCTCTTCTGGTGTCAGCCATGGTCTGGGACTCCACAAAGGTGCTCATGCACATGGCTCTGGTGCATCTGCTTGGCCTCCGGCTGTCTTCAGGGGACACATGTCTCTTCTGGGTCTGTGCCTGCACAAGCACCAGAGGTGCCATGGGCTCTAGACACATCTGCTTTCTGTAATTCAGGGGTGGCTACATCCAAAACAAGTCATAGACAGATTGCTCTACTAAGCCCACCTGCAGCACAATCACTGAACAGCATCCCGGCCCTTTGGCCAGCCCTGTGAGCTCCCCTCATCTGCTCCAGCGCAAAGTCAAATGGCTTCGTTTAGAATAAATTACAGCGCTGCCTGGGAGCTCCTGGATCCTGCCTCCCACCAAGATGTGCTGAGGAGCGACGCACATAGTGGTACCTCAAGCATGGAGGCAAATTTGGTGTTCTAGCAGAGTGCGAGACTGTGGGAAGTGTGTCTGGGCCCGCTAAGGCTCCGCTGCGCCTGGCAGTGAATCGGTATGTGCTAGCCTGGCAGCCAGCTGCCACGGTCCTTATGGCTCTGCCTACTTGCATCCCCTCTGCAATGATTTTTAAATGTGCAATATCAACATTGCAGTAACACAGGATTTTTTTTTTGCATGTAATTATCCCAAGGTTTATTTGAATAAAAAGATGGAGGGTGGCGGGGGGAGTAGAGGAAAGCCCATCTATATCTTGCGGATCTTGCACAGTCTAGCGGCTCTGCGAGAAGAGCTTGGAAATGCCTGTAGACAGTTAGAGCACACAGCCATATCTGTGTTTGCTTTGAAGCATGCTGCTAAAACATGTTGCCACTGAGATTCCGAAACCCCACATTTTAAAATATTCATTGCCACAGCCCAGATTCTCTCCCGAGGAGGAGAAATCTAGGCAGAGACTAGAATCTATCTGGCATCCCCTTGTGGCTTTGCTTCTCCTTGTTGCAGTGGGAGAACGAGTCACACAGCCAAAGAACACCCCAGCTCTTCATGGATCATTGCCAGACCTCATGGCAGAGGAGAGAATATCCTCCAACTAGTTATTTCTCTGAAATCTGTAATAAGGAGTATTGGGATAAAGAATGCACAATCAGGGACATAATAAGGATTATCTATACCTCTATTAAGAGTTGCAGCAAGGGATAGTTTCCTGGCAGTGTGTACGGATTTCTTCAGGGAAACTTTCAGAGATGCCTGGGCAACTTTTCAGATGTCTAGGACAGATCTGAACATCCTAGCATGTGTACTGTGTCCAGGAGTAGGATACATATACACATATATATATAGAAAGAGAGAGATGTATATCTCCAGCACAGATGATTAGACATGCTTTTATTTATTTGGGTGAATTATTCTTATAATCCACTTATTCTCCTTCTCTTTCTGCATCTTTCTTACCGACTCTGCTCGCCGTAGCTCCCCACGTAAGTCATGAGTGGCTTTAAGTAAGAAAAATCTTTTCATTCTTTCATGACCTAACAAAATGCTTGTAAAGTTTCATTGTCCCCAAAGATTTCCCTAGGGCCTTGGTCACAAAAGCAAGTTTTTGGAAGGTCTTGATGTGTAGAGTGTGGCCCTGGAGCAATCACAGCTGCTTCAACACGATTTCATTTTGGGACAGAGATGTGGAGTCAAAGCCATTGTTGTATACGCACAGGGGTGAATTCAACAACAGCTTCATTAAAAGGCTGAGGTTTGGATTTAGCCCAGGGGCTCGGTCTGAGTCTCCAAAGAGTACAGATGTCCTCCTCATACACATGGCAGCAGTCGCTCCAGGAATCTACAAACCAAGCCATCATTTTGTGGGTCAAATTTCATTAAGGAAGGCTGGGCGCTTTTAATACATTTAACATTTGTCTCTGGTTATTGTCCTGATGATTTACATAATGGATTAGCAGAGATTAGCCCAGCATTCAGATAGTCATTGGGTTGCTTTGCATGCACCATAGGCAAAGAATTCAGGCTGTAAATGGGATGATCTAATAACAAGCATAATTGCTGTTTTATAGACTATAAGCACTGCCATGTCAGTAGCTCATCTAACTCTACACTGAGGCCATTGTACTAATATAAATCCCCCAGTCACCAAATAGCTCTTTAGAGTCTGTTCCATACAACAGCTATACTGAGTGTCCTTACACTGACTCAGATGCATAAGGGAAGCTGAATACCTGTATTAGAAGCTGCCAGTGGCTAATTAATGGATCCAGCCCTTTTAAAATGCTCTGTTGAACATCAGGAGATGCAGAGCTCCCTTGGTGCAACTGTCACTGCTCTCCTCAACTTCAAAGCAAGGCTATGTGGGAAATTGAGGCAGAAGCACAACAGGGCCCTCTCCAAGCAGACCACAGAGTACAAGCCCAGTTTCCCTCACCAGACCCCATATTTCTATCCAGTTTGCAAGGGATAAACACAGAGTCCGATAATTAATTTTTCTCACCCCATTCTGGAACAAATCAACCTCATAAAGTTAATGTTGCAAAGCTTTTTTAAAAAAAGGAAATAGGCTAACAATTGCTAATCCACGTTTAAAGCATCCCCAATTTTGCAAAAAGGGGGCAGACTCTGTAGGCTTTTTGTTTTCTACTTTTTTATAATATTTAAAAATGGAAAATAACAATGGATTGCTGTTCTAAACTTAAGTTAGAAATTATGCTTGCAAAGAAACTTGAGAGTAAAGCCTTAATCGGGTACAGCACAGCTTTCCCACAGTCACAGCTACAACCTCAATTAATTCTGAGCTAAGCAGAACAGCAACGTGCAACTGGAGAAATTTGCAGATAGAGCTGCGGAATAACTTTTTACTAAAGCGACATGAAAATATTGAGGAGCACTTTTTGTGAAAATGAGACTCAGCTCGCTTGTGATCACAAAGATGCCACCACCCTGGTATCAGGGCCACTGCCTGCCAGCCCTGCAAGCTACCCAGGCCATTTGTTGCATGTCAGTGGCTCTGCCTATAGGCACACATGAGGCTGCCCATGTCACCTGAGCGAAAATATTGAAATACTCCCTAATTTTAAAGGGCTATCATTGCACTTTTCTTCTGCTAGACTTTATTCTTCCCGTCTCCTTCCTGGAGATTCATGGAGCTCATGCCTGTCAGCTGAGGTTGGGAGATGGGAGGAGAGGACAGGGAACAGCCCCCAGAGTCAGCAGCAAAGTCCCCATCAGACCTTGTCTACGTGGGAAGCAGCACATCCCCTTAGCTGCAGGAAATCACAAATAAAGAAGGACAGACAGCTGGAAATGAAACAGACCTTTGGGGTCTGCATGGGGAATAGAGCAAGGGAGCGGAGGTCCTGCCTAAGGAAGGGACCCTTTTGAATGTCTGCCAGATGTTGTCTTTTCAGCCCTCCTGAGCCTTTCAAGCATTCCAAGATTTATTAAAAAGAACTAATGAGGAACAGACCAGGAACACAGCTATGTGTTCCCCCTGCCCATAGGCAGCATGACCATGCAAGAGAGCAACCTTGAGTTTGAGCCACATCCTTGCCTAGAGGCAGACAAGGCTCCTGAACCGAGCAGGAAGGTGGAGGCGGAGAGGAATTTGCCATATAGTTCAAGGGTTTAAGGTTAAAGTGCAGATGGTGGCCAGAACCTGCCTGGGATGCTGGAGGGGCACAGCACATGCAGAAAGTCATTTCCCCATTTTGGGAGAGAGAAATTGTCCGGCCTATCCCTTAAACAGTTGTGAAGCCCACTTGAGTGAGCTCAGTAGGTTCAGGCAAAAACATGGCTCGGCAGAAATCACTCAGGACCAAAGAAAGCATCAAATAGAGCCATCAGTGGAAAGAAATTTTTCACCAAGTAATGTAGATGCGATATTTGAAGAGAGAGCAAGTCTGAAAGTCCAGCCAGCACAGACATGGCTGGGGGTGACCAGGGACCTCTTTAGGAAGGTCTGCTGTGATGCCCAGAGGCTCACACCACCTCCATTGCCAGGGCTGGCAGAGAAAAACCACTCCAACCATATCTGGCTGGACAGCAGGTGCTCCACATGGTCTGTTAGCACCCAGGTGAACTCTTCCAGCATCAGGACAGCCCGTTTCATACATCCAGCCTGGTGTCACTCCACCGAGAGCCCACATCAGGAGTGAGAGCCCTGGCGGAGCGTGTTCCCTGCATTGATGGTGCAGCTGGACGTGCTCCAGCCATCCAGACCAAAAGCAGTAGTTTCAGACCCAAAACAAGTCATATTTTTAGTAGTGAGGAGAACTGGCAAGATACAAAATTCCTGAGGGGAACAGCAGGGATACCCTGAAGCTGCAGCAGATGTTTCTGCCCAAGACCTGGGTTGCAGCTCTGCTGCAAAGAGACCCCCTGGCCAGGCAGCGCAGGGCTGTTTTCTGGAAAGATTTGCATCTTTTTTTGCTAAAAAAGAAAAATGACACATCAGTCAGACAAAGGCAGCCTCCACCAGCATCCTACCCCATCCACGCAGAAGCCCATCAGGTCCATGCAGGGAACCACATAACTCCCGGAGCGGGCAGTGTCACTTCCCGCGGGCCATGGGGTTCAACCACCTCTGGGCACCGTGTCCACGGGCAGCAAACGACTTTGCATTTCTGACCCTATGGCCTCCCCTGGCAATGAGCTCCAAAGCCTAAATGTGCCTTGGGTGATAAAAGAACCTCCTTCCACTGAAACTTGCTGGCTAATAATTTCCATGCTCAAACCTCCTCAGAGCCTAGGGGATGAGAAGAATTCTTGTCCTGGAAATTTCAGCGTCTTATTTTAGAATTAATTTTGCAAGTTCCTCCTTGGACTGAGCTCTCTGAGGGCTCAGGCATAACAGGGCCAGTGAGAGGGGAAAGTCATGTTGCTGGTTAAATCTCCAAAGCAAAAATAATCCATTTTAATGAAGGTTCACAATCTGCAATGAATGTGAAACAATGTTGTCAGCTAAGCTGTTGCATTATTCACTTTTATTTGTACAAGGTCCTTCCATTAATATTTGACTACAAGAGAATGCAATTAAAAATTTTCTACTTGAATAAACCTCTCACCACTGTGTTAGTTAAAGGATAAAAACCTTTTACATTGCTGTAGAAGAGAATTTAGCACACTAGCTCTGTGCACATGGGTCACACACCAACTCTTTTAGCTTCCCTTACCCCAGATTTTATTCTCTCTTCCCATTTCTTTGTGATTTCTTTTGCTCAGCTCTCACCCCATATCTTCTGCTTTTTGCCTTCCTTCTCCCCAGCTCTGCCACTCTGAATATCCCAAAGTGATCATTTCCTTCTGACCAGAGGCAAAATAAACAGGTACTTGTGGGTTTTTCTGTTGGCAGGTGAGAAGTATCCACAGTTCCACAGTTCCCTGCAATATCACAGAAATAATTGTAAGGAAATCTCAGACTGAGACGGGTACCCACCTTGCTGGAAGTAAGTGGGGCTTTGCATTCAAGTGCATGAGCGTTTGCTGGCAGGGAAGAGCTGATTTATTATTTAAATTTTTGCACACATGGATGGGCACTGAATTAGTTGTAACCTCCAAGGGAGTGAGGAAAGGAAAACTTCTGGGATTCTGGAAAACAGTTCAGAGAAAACATGAGGTCAACCCACAGAGTAGTCACACAAGAAAAGATGTTAGACCATATTAACAGGGGAAAGAAAGATGATACACGAAACATAGGGGTTTAGATATATAAATATTATGTATTATTTCCCTTTACAGAGACCCAAGAACAAAAGGCATTTGATGAAAATAAAGAAGCAGAGCTTAGATTGGTGCAGAAGTGAATGCAGTTATTTTGTAGAGCATGATGTGACAAAGCAGTTGTGGAAAAACAGCTCTGTGTGTATGCAGAAAGGTTGTAGAAAAGAGGGCAAGCGATTTGTTTTGAGAAGAGCTGAAGCAGGAGGACTGAAACGACGAGTCTTTTGGAAATACTTACCTGCCTCCCAGACTAATTCAGGGAGATGGGATGTGAAGGGAGGAGGCCAGCAAGAAAAGAAAGCATATTATTCTATTCCGATTTATCTCCCAGAGTCCCTGATGCTGTTCTCTTGCTTGTGACTGTAGCTAGAGCAGTGGGTGTATCTGCTGGCAAAAGCAAAGTCTACCTGTGGTTTAGGGGATTGGAAGCCAGAATTAGATGAGCTAGAGAGAAAATGTGTGTGTGTGTGTGTAGAAGAGAAAACACGGTGCCCTTGGCTTTTCCTGAATCAAACTATGGGAAAAGTGTTAGAATCGGGATGATGGAAAACTAAGGCTGGCAGAGTGTTGGAGCTTTTAGAATAGAAAGTCTGGGGGCAAAGAGAGCCTGGATGAGAGAACTGGAGGAAGCTAATGCCTCTGGTTGGATGCAAAATTGGCACTAGGACCAGATGAGCATCAGTGCCTCCATCAGTGGCAAGGAGGGAGAAAGACCCCACAGGAGAATTTTCACTGCCAGGACCTCCAGGCAAGCTGAGGAGCCAACAGGCTCGACTGTGGGAGGTAGGTGGTCTGCTTCAGCAGGTCCCCTGGGACCATCTGTCCTCCCTCCTGCATCCTGGAGGGCTGACTCTTTACTCCTGCGCAACAAAATCCATACCATGGCGCAAGAAGCCACCGGTGCAGTCCTCAGCTTCCTATGAGGAACATTTTCCCATTTCTGCTATAAAGACAGTCCCACGCAAGACCTCCTTGAAAAACTGAGATTCATTGCTAAGGCGGGCACAATACAGATCCTGCAGGCAGGAGGAAACAAAAAACAACCAGTAGAGATTGCAATCCATAGGTAGTATTCTGGTTTTGTAACCTCTCCTCATCTCTAAAAGGGATCTTTCCTGGTTCTTGGTGGGGAAGGTGGGGGTGGGATTGGTTTTCACAGCTGACAGAGGATCTGCTGACACTACCTGTGGGCGCTTCTGAGACCCTCCTAAGGACCTGAACCACAGAAACTCTGACATCCCACAGCTCCTACGGGAAGTGGCAGAATTATCTCCTCCAATGCTACATAGTCTGCCCACCGAATGCTAAGCACCACCTGAAGCAGATCCGTGGAGCCTCAAATTGCACACCAAACACAGGAATCTTTGGACCTTAAATGCTCCATGCTTCAGCTCTTCACTGATAAAATGGGGAATAAGAAGTACATTCATCTCAGAGAGTGTTGTGAAAAATCAGTCCATTAGTTTGCGTCCCATTAATGTTATCTAGGCCAAGGAGATGAATAATTCTGTCTCCAGAAGAAGATTTGTACAGTGAGCAGCATATAAGACAAGGGACCATATTGAACACTGGGGCTAAAGCAAGATACCGAGGAACGGCTTGGTAAGCGTATGCCATTCATCCTGGGCCCGGGGTCAGGCGGAGTCTTACAGAAAAACATATACAGAAACCATGTACGTTTGCAGGGGGAGGCTGTGATATGGTGTACGCACACAGGGAGTGAGTTAAAGCTTTGAGAAAACGTTCTGAGATGCGTCCCACCTCTCCAGTGATCAGTTTGCAATCTACGTATAGTTAAATGCCGTTTTTTCCCATGTAATAATTTCAAGAGCTCTAACCCTTGTTAAGCAACCACTGTTCACAAGGGAGAACAGCAACGAGCTCTCCGGGGCCAGTCATCCTTGTCAGAAACGGGCCGTTTCTGGAGCAGCCGAGGCAGCGTGGAGCCGCGGCGGGCTCGGGCGCACGGCTGCACACCCATCCCACCAAAGCAATTTGCTTCCAACCCACCAAGATCTCACCATTATCACCCACCTTTGTCCTCTGAAGTGCCGCTAGTGTAACTCTTTCTTACCAAGGCTGCATCTTGAGGCCACTTAAATGTCAGAGCTCATAAAGAATGCATTAGCTTTGGAGCTGCTTTCCTCCGCAAACATACAAATCTCTGCTTGGGTATCTGGAGATGCTGCCATCTGATTGCAAGAGGTTTTGCCTTTGAACCCCATGGACCCAAATGCTTTGAATACATCCGTCTGGGCAGCCCAGGCTGCCCATCATGAAGCAGTTCTCCAGCAGCTGTGAGCACCTGAGCCCAGAGACCTCTGCACTTAACTAGTCCTTGAGGTTCTTGTGAGCAGGACCCTTTGCGTATCCAGGCAGTGACAGGATATTGCACATTCAGAACTTTCCAGTGTAACAGCAGAGCACGATGGGGATTTGAAAGAGGAAGAGTTTGTTCAGTGAAGGGGGCAGGTTTTCTGGGGCTTCCCTTTGCTTTTATTCCCTTTATTTTCTTTGCCAATTGCACAGCTTCTTGTACTTTCTATCAGGGAAGTCAAACACAAGCGACATCTATTGCATTGAGACTTTTGCTTTTAGAGGCTAAATGCTTAGATTTCTTCTTCAGTGTTCTGCATTACAGTCTGTAGCCTGGAAGAATTTGCGCAAAAATCTTCCTTTGTCTGCCCACCCTCAGCTCTGGAAAAGACAGAAGGAAGAAAATGCCTGGTTATTTGCCTGGGGTAAAGGTGAGTTTCAACAACTGGGCTTTATACTGAGCCACAGACAGGTTTTGAATCCCCTGCAGAGTTAGTAAATTCCTGGGGCTTTGGCCCTGGCTGATGGAGCTTTTCTTCAATCAGAGGTGCAAAGTGGTTGATGCACATACAGTCCCATGATGCCCAGAACGTAGCAGGCAATATAGTAAGGCATCTTCATCCAAGCTGTTGAAGTGAAGTGCCTAGGTGGGCTCAGCACCCTGCACATGAGAGACCCCTGCGCCACCCTGGAGTGCATCCAGCAGCTTTAACTTGCATCTTTTTCAAACTGCTGCAGCAGCCCGCCTTTGACTTGTATGAAAAAATGTAAGCTGAAATGCCTATTTGCAATAATTTCCAAGATATTTATGGGTAATTCTTCTGTTTATATATATATTTTAAAAATAAAGTAGAGGTGCATATCTCAAAATGCCTTCATCACTTAAAAATTTGCCTTTTAGGAAATGCCAGTGTGAAAAAATCCCAGTGTCAGAGAAAAAATAAAAGCAAATGGAAAAGACATTGGCTCAACCAGAGCTGGCAACTAATCTTATCTTCAATGAGCCCCTCTTGTTACAGGTACAGAGCTGTCTGAGAGCAACTAAAGGTGTTAAAATATGATGCTTATTGAGTGATTAAAGAGCATTGCACTGGGTGTTTGCAAAGATTTATTCTCCATCTGTGCATGTTTTTATTCTACTGGCATTCCTAATAAACATGAGCTCTCCTCGACAAAAGCGTTTCCGTTTGCAATGCGTTAGCAAACCTTTGGCATTTCCTGACCATTTTGCCTCAAACCGCCCTGCCCGGAGGCCCACGCATTTATCCCCAGAACTTGCAGCAATTTCCCTGGCTACGGGGGGTGGAGAGCCCTCGGGTTTCACTCCTCCGCTTGCTGTCCCAAAATAGCAAGGCTCCGTTTTTTCCCAGGGCTCTCCCCACACACAAGCTCCCAGTCCCACGCAGGTGACCACTGGTAATCCTGGGAGCTTTAAGTAGCAATTACCTAGTGAAAGGCTCAAATTGTGCAACCCAAGTCTAGTGCACGGCAGCCTGCAGACCTTCGCTGTGGAATTATACAGGGGGAAAAAAAAAAAAAAAAGAAAAAAAAAAGAAAAAATCCCCAAATCCCAGGGCCCTGGGAGGCAGTAAGTAAAGTTTGGCAACTTCCAAATGCATAACCCGTCGTTGCAAGCTGTTCCGTGTGGCTCCCCAGAGGGCTGGTCCATAAAGGATAACAACCTTTGCCTGCTGGGAGCTATTAGCTTAAATGGTAGCGGGCTGCTGCAGCTTTTAAGCCTGATTATAATAGTGTCATTGGCTTTGTATGCGCTAGGATCCATGTGAATGGATTTCACAAAAATTCTAAGAAATTACATCCGGTAAAGGGAGTTAAAGGAATATCTCCATGAATGGCAAGTGCCGAAGGACCGAAACTGTAAATAGATGTTCACCGGGGAAAAGGAAAACCTTAGGAAAGAGCATTGGGAAACAAAATTCAACATTTTGATAGGAAGTTCAGGACAGGAAGGGTTTCCGGGCTCAGCTGCCCACCTGGGTCTGCAAGCACCTTTTCAAGGCAGTCTTTAAGATGCTCTGCCAAAAGCCATGCTCTGAGTCATGTTCGTTTAGGAACCTCTCAACTTCGGCTTCACCTCTCCCGCTCCCTGCAACGTGGGTGACATTAATGATCAAATATTCAGCCTTCCTCTTCTTCACTTTTGCATTAAATTCATACTGTTTTATTAAGACGGCCTATGGGTACGTGCACATTCATTAGGTATGCAAACACATTAAATCATTTACTGTGTTACACACGGCGCAGCGTGAAATTTGGCAGGGATCATAACCCTCCTTGCAGGTGTTATCTGAAGATTAGCACTTCTTCCTCCCCATCGTTACTGGAGATGCACGGGACAGGCTTTAAGGCAGGGAGGCTCATCAGATCTGATAGTTAAACCTGAATTTCCACATCCTGTAACCCACGAACCAAATCCAGTAATTTACACCCGGCTAAAGCGCATCACCTTGGAAGGCATCGATCTCATACAATTCCTTCTGCTGTCTTTGACTTACAGACATGAACACGTTGCAACCAGATCAAATTCCAATCTCCCCCTTGCTAATCTGAAAGCTCTTTCAGACTCCTCTGCTCAAGGATTTTGGGGGTATTTCTCTTTGGGAGTAAGGGGACACGGCTGACGAAGCTGGACTTACTGCAGCTATACGAGCAAACCCGAAAGTGCCCAGTGCCGTGCAGCCAGCATCTTACACACGGCAGCAACATTCATTCCCAGAGCTAGGGATCAGCATCCCCACGTACGTGAGCGCTTGCGAGGAGCAGAGGGAGGGAATGGGCAGAGCAACCGTGGCCCATGCAAAAGGCAGCCCTGGGCTTCTCACCCAAGTCTTGGCTTCACGGCCTCAGTCAAGGGTCACCTACCCGAAAAAATACATTCATCAAGCACAACTCTTCATGAGCACCCCCAGCCTCCGCCGCTCAGGCCGGATTAAGTCTCCTTTCCCATGGGTTCTTTTTTTAACATTTTGCAGAATCTCTCCCTCCCTCTCAGCACTTAAGGAGAACAAAAATGCACATTCCCTATTTAGACTCATTCTTGTGATGTTTATTGGAACAGGCTGAAAGAGCTGAGTTTCGAAAATTAGTATCTGGCAAGGAAACAGTGTCCTCCGGGGCCAGAGAACAAGCCTCGCTGGGAGGAAAGTGATGGGACCAGCCTTTAAAGGCTGGAAAATTGCAAGCCAAGTGTGCTCAGCAGTATTTTCTTTTATGCAATTCTTTTATTCTTAAGATGAAAATTGCTCAGGACAAAAGCATCCGCCTGATACCTGGGACAGTCTGCTCCTTGCTACCTTTCTTTCTTTCCAGAGAAAATTCGTGGTCCTTTGAGCAAGAGAAACGTTCAGCAGGAAGCAAATGCCAATGTGACCATTTTTAATGCAAATTCTCAGAGCTCTCTGCCTGCCTGTCTAATGCTGCATGGGAAAATCTGTGACGGCGCCTGGCAGAGCTGTCAGTCCGCGCTGCTCCTGCGCTGCCGGGGAGGCAACGGGGGGATGCTGCACGGTGGGGAATGCACTCCATCGTTTTCCCGCATCCCATCCCGGCGAGGAATGAAGGTGCCTAGGACACATGGCCAGCAGCACCCCCGCTCAGCCCGTGTCCCCCTTGGCGAGCCCGTTGTGGCTGTCGGCACGCGCAGGGTTAACCCCGGTGCTCCTATTCCCGGGGGCCCCGCGCTCCGTTCCCAGCAGCCATTCCCACACTCGGCAGCATCCGCAGGGAGAGCCCCGGGCGCAGCGCGCGCACTGGCCCCCGGCCCCCGCTTCCCACCGCCCCCGCGACACGGGGCTCCGCGGTTCCCACGGCCCCGATGCCGCCACCGGCAGACCGTGCCGTGCTCGTAGCCGTATCGCCAGCCCCGTGGGGTTTCCACAGTCTGGGCTGTACGGGGCTGGCATGGGCCCACGTACACGCGTGGATGCCGGGGGGACACAGACCTTGGGCTCCATCATCTCCTGGAGCAGGTCCCTCCAAACATCTCTCTTCCCGCTTGGCCTTTGCATCCTCATTCCACCCACGGGTGACTCCTCTGCCCCAGAAACGCCTGTCCTGAGTGCGACTGCAGCGCAAATACCACTTGGAATGCGTCAGAAAGGAATGCTTCCTCATTTCTGAGTGTTTATTGGTAATAACTAATTAATACTCAGGCCGTATGCACAGCAAATGCCCATGCATCGTGTCTCTGCAAGGCACGGAGGTGCTGGGGTGGAGAGCAAAGAGCCGCTGACTGGTCCTCATGGGGCAGTGCCGCCTGAGACGGGTCCTCCCTGTGGGATGCTCTGGCCTCCTTCCAGGAGCCCCCAGGCCAATCTTCCCACCCGCATATGTGCAGCAGGGCCAAGAGGGAATGGGAGCTGCGCCTCCACGACGGCTCCGAGGCCCAGGCTGCCCGCGAATGGGAAGCAAATGGGAAGTCCTCAGAAGAGCACAGCAGGAGCAGAGCTGTAATCCAGCTCTCTTTGCTATTTAATGCTTCTTATTGCAGCCCTCGATTCCTCCTCTCCCTGCAAGACAAATGCAACCGCTGCTCCGTGTGCCTCACCAGCCTTCCCAGCAACATTCAATTCACTATTGAGTTTTGCTGGGGGGCAGGATAAGATTGCGAGGATATAATAACTCCATTCATCACCACGGAGCAGGGGTGGGAAAATAGCGCCTTGTAAATGACTCGGGAAGTTTGGCAGCTCCAATCCCACCAATCTCCCTGACAGGCAATATCAGCGCACCCTCGAGCCCAGAGGAGGCAGACCCAGCACCGCCGTGCCGGCACGGACCTCGCCATCCCTCGGAGCGCTGCGCTGGGATCCGTGGTCCTGCTGGTCCCGCAGAGCGAGCGCGGGATCAGGAGCAAAGGAGCATCATCCCGTGGGAGACGGTGGTACCCAGCTGTGAGCCTTCCCGGGAAGGATCCCCCACCCCTCTGCAGCCTCCCATCAGCTTCGGGAGCTCTGTCCATGGATTCCGACAGGTCCCGATCCCTCTGGGGATGTGCTCATCCCCTAACATACCCACACGCTCGGGCACAAACAGCTCGGAGCTCCCGCTGGTCAAAACACAAGAGGAAACCACGGTGGATTTTAAAATACACAATGCACAGCTGCCAACGTGCTCGCCTCTACCTGGGCTTTTTCTTAAGACGCCAGCATCTGCTAAAGAAAATCCAAGGGGCTGAATTTTCCTTTTCTATCTCAACACAAAACAGCTGTTCCTGAGCTTAATAGAAATTTTAGTAAGGCTCTTGCTGCCAAGGATACCAAAAAAAAAAAAAAAAAGATATAGTGTGTTAAAGCTCATTCATTATGTTTTTGCCAAATATTTTTGAGGGTGAAATTTTCTGTATTTCTTTTCAGCAGAGTTTGCAGAAATGTGTTAAGATGCCTCTAAGCTGAAGTGTGATTTTAAAAATTCATTTAAAGGATTAAAAAAAAAAAAAGACCAGATTGTTATGTCTATTTTCATTTCAGAAACAATTAGAAAATTGCAATTTTTTGCAGCTTTTCATACAAATGATGTGTTGCAAGTATCTTCCTACTAAATACACACCACACCTACCCAGTCTTGTTTAAAATAAGAATAAATAAATAAATAAATGATGCTAATAATTAGCAAAATGCCTTTGAGCAGTGTATGGCCCGTCAAAGCAATGAAGTCAGGCACACACTGTACCCTGTCAAACCGAGTAATTTCTGACACATTCCTCTAGCGTTTTCTTCCAAGGAAGCACCATTGCTATCTGCTGCCACATTTCAAGTATAAGTTCATTACAGCAGGGTGTGGGGAAGCGTTATCCAGAACAGGCAAGTCAACCCATGATCAAATTTGTGCGGGATGCCCGTTCCCACCACCCTGAGGGCACCTGGTGAGGCTGTCCTGGCTGAGCACCGTCCTGCAGACAGGCGCACAGCCGGATTTGGCCGTGCTAGCAACAGCCAAGGTGTTTGGGCCAACTTCCCTCCCTTAGGCTATTAGCAGATTCACAAAAGAAGAGATCAGAGAAGAGAGGTTTTAAGGCATGGGGAAAGGAACTGGCAAGTTTTTCTTGCAAACCACTGAGAAGTTGTTCCTTTTCCTTATAGCGAAGGGAGGGAATTGCTGACAAAAAGCCTAGAATACGATGAGACATGCCATGGTCACTTGAAATGAGGTCATTGGTGTCTGCAAACACTGGAATTCCTCTCTCTTCTGCTCAATGACAGTTTGAGGCTGCAAGTGACTTTGACGAAGATTCAGGGAAGAGGTTTGATGAGCTATGTCTAGATGATGATGAGCTCAGCGAGGCGCATGTTGGACAGGGAGGATCCAAGGGGAAGCAGAGCAGCCCAGGAATGCACACAGCCCTCAGTGCTCCAAACTGGGTGGACTGACAGGAACAGTTCAAGGGGAGGCAGGGCAGGAGCAGAGCACCGCGAAACACCCATAGAAAACAGTGGGGGCCAAAGGACACACAACAGCCTGCCCATGAGCATCAGGTAGCTGGAAAAGCCCTATAGAAATACACATCCTGTGAGCACCTATGGAAGATAGTAATGCAGAGCAAGATCCAACAGTGGTTAGCATGAAATGCTGGCGGTAGCGTGTCCATGGTGGAACCATGCATGGTCCTGGGTGGAACAATGGGATTGGTTCCACCAAGTCTTTGCAAATATTTTCCTCTCTCTTCTTCCAGATGAGGCTTCACCAGAGGCATGGATGTCTTATGGAATATCAAGAAAGAGCAGAGCAATCTTGGGAAATCTCTGGATATCAAGATTTGGGCCACCAGTGGGGTCTTCTGGACAGCGAGGAGTAAGATCAGGCTTCTATAAACAAACCGGCCATAAAGTGGAAAACAATCTTGTCTCCCTGACAGAAAAGATGCAAATCTCAAAGGCTGCAATGAGGTTTTATGCCAATGTCCTAACGAAGCACAAGGAAAGACGTATTTTTCTGTCTATGGTTATAAAAGAGACATTTGCATAATGTTTGTCTGCAGATGGGGCGTTACGCTATGATGGCTTCATAGAAGGACGTTCTGTCCTCTTGAAAGTGTCACTGAAAACTGCGTTCCCTTTGGAGATTAAGGGACGGGATTTGAATCCTCGGTTCCGCTGAAAATCAGCAGCCCCAGAGGCAGCTTGGTGCTGCCCCACACTCGGGCACAGGGCAGGAAGGATGGTCATCAGCAGGATGACCTACGCTGATGGACAGTGAGACAGACATCAGCTGCTAGAAGAAACCAGATCAGAGTTGAAATTGTACAGGTCACTAGGGTACACAGGCAACCATATGACAGCAACGTTGTGTTTGCGGGAAACGATTTTCTGAGAGAATTTTACTTAATAAAACTGGATAGAGATAGCAGGCATTTATGTACGAGATAGGGGAGTGAAAAGAAAGAGAGCTAATTAATTATTGCAACCAGAGGCTTAGAAAACAGCAAGAACGTAAGTAGTTGAGAACTCGTACGTTTAAAAACTTGAAGGTCCTCATGGATTCCAGCAATAGAAACATAGGATCTGAGAGTGGGCACCAAAATGGATTTTTTTAATTTTTAAAGACTTCTATACTTGAAAGTCTCTTGTTGGACCTCAAAGTGTACCTATTACTCTCTGCACTTTAGATGACTTATTAATTACAAGCAGAATTGTGGCAGAACTACAATTCACTCAGTTCTGATGATCCTTGTGAGAATCGAAAGAACTTAGTCCTTTGTAGGAATAAGCCCCATGAGTATAACGTAGAAAGGGAATATAGTCCTTAGAAGAACACACAAACAGACTTACACACATATATATGAATACATATATAAAAATACACACACACAAATAGATATATGTAAATACATATATAGCTTTTGGTGATATGTCTCATACTTCAGTACTGAATCCATTTTTATGCTTCCTTAAATGGACCATGGAAAAATGTTTCCACTGAATCCTGAAGAATAACATCGTTGTGTTCATAGACACTGATACACACAGAGTGGACCAGGCTAAAAAATAAAATAATGCTCTGCAAAAAAAAAAAAAAAAAAAAAAAAAAAAAAAAAAAAAAAAAAAAAAAAAAAAAAANAAAAAAAAAAAAAAAGAAAAGAAAAAGAAAAAAAGATAAAAAAGAAAAAAAAAGAAACTCTACCTGAATAACTACAGACTCAGAGCTTCTCATCTTGTTTTTTAAGACATGAGAAGTTTCTCTAGTTTGGAGAAGGGGTTGTGAATTCCCATCTTAGTAAGGATGGGAAAAAAGACAATAATAAAAAGAGGCATTCAATACTATTTTGGAAGTAGTTAAAAGCTATAAATTTTTATGGAGAAAACAGTTAATCACAGAATATCTGTGCTGACCTTATGAAAGCGGAGCTATGGAAGTGCACTATTAGTGCATTTGGGAAAATAACAAGAACAGACACACCTGAAAGGCGGGTCTTGTGCTCTCCCGTAAGCCAAAAGAAAGGTTCATACTTCAAGAAAACTGCTGATCTTCTTTTTCATTGGTTAAGTTAGACACTAAATCTCAGCTTTATTTCCTTAGAAAAAGAGTTGGTACGTGATATGAACATAGTGGTAACCATTAAATTTAGAATAAATATTTAGGATGATAACGGAGTGACATGGCTGAAAAGGATCGTGGAAGCAAAAAGTTGGATCAGATTTTTTGGTGGTCCTCATAAGGACACCTCAGCCCAAGACCCCAACGTTTGGCTGCCTTCAGACCAAACCAAGATCCATCATATCAAAACTCAGGCATTAGAAACTGCTAGAAAGATTTTGTGAGGCAAATGCCTTGAACAGTGCCAGGCCTTGAAATAACTACGAGACAGACTGACCTGTTATTCCTAGCTATGGACTTAGAAAATACAATTTCTATGCAAGAAAACTTTTAGATCCAGCACATTCGTATGTGAGGTTAGGATCTTAAATTCCTATTTAAGAACATCAGCAGCAGGACCAAATAAGGCACCTTGTTGCTGCTTTTTTTTTTTCTTGTCCTTAGTTTAGGACAAGTGAAAGCAAAATGGGCCTTTTTATATTAGAGAATATGATACTGTCTGTGGGTGTTATAAGAAGTGTAGAAAGAGGAAAGGATAATCAGAAAGGAAGGGGGAGACTAGCAGAAAGCTACGTGAAGAGGCAAAGCTGAATCCATTTTGTGCAGCAGAGGCATTAGGAAGCTCCAAAACAGGTAAATGCTGAATTTAAGTTGCCGTATGTGGTGGTGTGCCCTAGGGCAGGGACAAGGACAACTTCATACATGGAGAGAGTCTGCATGGCAGGAGGTTCCGAGCAGCTGGATCTAACACAGGTTTTCCAATCTGGCATAGATTTTCCGATCTGGCAGCAAAATGATCACTCAGTCAAGGGGGAAGAGGAGGGTTTTCTGCCCTGCAGGGGAACATTTCTTGAACCCAGAGCTGCTAATGCCATTCATGCTGCCAGTCTGGAGCCACGCTGATGGTGCCGTGGTGATGCTCATGGGGATGTCTGCAGCAGCGCAACACGAGCGAAGGGACGAGGGTTACCAGGGCCCCAGGGCAACCCACCCACCTTCTTCATCAGCCAGGACGAGGCCATCACCATTCGGCAACATGTTTGTCATTAGGGCAGCAGCAGAGACAAAAACCGGAGCCAAACTACAAAAGTGCAGAGCGTGGCGGAGCCGCGGGGCAGAAGGCAAAAGCACTGCGCAAGAAATTGATTCCATTAAAAAGTAATCTCAAATTTAATAAAAGTTATGATTTGATTATAGCCAGGGAACCTGAGGGCAGGGGAGGGAGCGCAGGGAGGAAGGTGGGGGAGAGACCGCAGGAGGGCAGCGGGGAGGGGAGAGCAGCGCTCGGCTCCATGTGTCAGTGTCTATGCTGAAGTTCATGGCTGTCCCCTCCTCATCCTCTTTATATTGATCAAAATTTTGGCAGCTGGGCGGCTGCCAGTGTCTTGACAGTAAATGCATATGAATGATACGCGTGTATATTCAATATACTTACATATTACAGCTAAATGCAGGTGACAGGCAGTGGCTGGCAGTGCACACACAAACACATGCACAGGGAAATGAAGTGAGACTAATTAGGTAACTTAGAATGTAAAAAATGCAGAGAACTGATAAGCTGGGTTATAATGTTATTTGAAAGTGCATGGCTAGGAAAGTAAGGAACAACAAAAAATTTAATTAAAAGTGTATCATGACTAAAAAAAATCTGATTTTAGGAATTAAAAGGAATTTAAGGCTGATATAAGGTCATAATCTGGGTGGGCAAGAAAAATAAAACGATGTTACTGATACGGAAAAGTCAAAGACACTCAAAAAATATCTCTGCTTGGTAATTAAAAATATGCAGGCGCATCATAGCGCAAGTTTACAGAGATAATGAAAAAAATTATTCTAAACTGTAACTATGCTGGTTATTAAATTATATTATTGAGTCAAACATGCTTAAATTTGAAATACTGCACAATGTGCTTCCAAGAGCTTTGAAAGAAATTCCTGGGGAATTCTGTGGCCTAGTAATATATACTGTAATAATGTGAAACACCAAGAAGAAGCTTCAGAGGAGAGGAGGAAGGGAATGCTGTGGCAAAGTTAAGAGCAGAACTGGATTACTGAAGCTTGTTTTTCTGAACACTGATCCTGCATAAAAAAGCAGAATAGCTGGTGCAAAGGTATAGCTAATAATTAATTACAAGCAGTAATGTAACATAATATAACAGTGTATTACAGCTGGTCAGCATGCTTTTCTGAGTGCCCCTGATAAACCACTGCAAATTATTAAGGATAATTCTGCTGGAATGATAATCTTGGATATCTCTCAGAGTCAGGTGCAAAGTAGTGTTGCCACAGGACCTACACAGGGCCACACAGCCACAGTGAGCTCAAGCATCTCCAAAATAGAAATTAAATCCAGGGGTTCACAAGAACATCCTGGAGCTTCAAAAGCCACAGATAATCCTCCAACATACTATAATGTACTTAACTCCAAGTGTAAAATACCAAATACTACAAAAAAAGGAGGTAGCCAGAGGTACAAAGGAGGAGAGATTGTGAATGTTGTCAGTGTCATGGGCTCCTACGACACAAGCCTATTTGCTTGGTAAAAAATGCCCAGATGGTCTTGGCTAGTGTGACTACACGTCACAGAGGAAAGTGGAAAAGTATAAAAATATCCCTTGTATAAAGTATAAAAGTATAAAAAGATCCCTGACTTACAAATAACCTCCGTGATCTCAAATCTGGCGATCACTTTAATCCTGCACATGGGAGCAAGGTGCCTCTTTGAACCTCTGATTTGCCTTTACCTGTGACTACTCTGATTTTTCAGAAGACAAGAGAAAAAAAAAAAAAGCCAAAACAACAAACCTGGAACCAAGTTACACTGTAAATGGAAGAAAATGTAATTCTTCTTGATACCCAAGGGTGCAGGACTAAATACAACCTAAACATGGCATAAAGAATTAATCTTTTCCATCTTCCTTTTAGATATACTAAGGAACTGTGTCCACAGGCCCTTGCATAACAAAGAGCAATTCCAACCCTTTCCCATTTACAGAAGGAAGGTTGCCAGACCATAGGAGAGGAAACAGACCGTAAGATCTTGCAGTTGTTAGGGAAGATTTTGGGTGATGTTGAACAGTTTGGGGTGCTTCTTGTACTGATGAAGAGGAGAAGTCCTGGACAAGCAGCAGCGGCCACAGGAGGAGAGTGCTGGGAGCTCTCACACTGGTGGGAGCTGTGTCGACATCCATCACAACCTGTAGTCAGGGTCATTACAAGGAGACAGAGGGGTCCAGCCAGTGTCACATTAGTCTTGACCAAGAAACCAGAAGTAGGGACTTTACATGAGTTTCACCATGTTCTGAGGAGCTGATTACTGTATGCTAGTCTGTTTATCATCCTATTTTCTTTTCCATCACCTTCCTCAACAAAGTGTTGCTTTGCAAAGCTGCCTGACCATCATTTGAGTGGGGAAAGTCAAGTTCTTTGTAAGCTCAGTCTTATTTTTAGATTTTGGTCAGGTCTCAGTTGGTGGGTAAGACAAGAAGCTGAAGGAAGCCTGTGGGATGCAATGGGAGAGGTACAAGTGACATCATCTGTGTTGTCCACAAGACGAGGCCCTCTGCCGCGGGCTGTGTGACTCAGTCTGGCTTGGTTTTACAGCAACACAGCTTCTTTTTAAGCTGTGGGATTGTATTTCTGGCACCATGCCAATTGTTCTTGTGACAGTTCCGAATTATCTTTCTTTTCTTTGTTTAAATTCCCTTTTTCCTTAGATAGTTGATGTTTGCAAGTGTTTTCTGCTATGTGAAATGGGCTCTTTTAGGACTTTTAAGTAAATACGCCACTGAATTCTTTTTCTCCATGCAGAGGTGGTTGAGACATGGAAACTGTAAACCGTGGCCACCAAAATCATTTGCTTCTGATGTTTTCCTTTCCATCTGGGAAGAAGACACCAGGTCATGCCAGTCTAAACTGAGACAGACCACTAGAACTTTATGAATCCTCTAGTTACTTGAGTTCTGCAACATAAAAGCACTCAGATATGAGCACGTAGGGTCTCAGCTACGTGTCCCATGCAAGAATGCAGCTGGTATTGTTCCAACTGAGGCTTGGTTACCTCTAAGCAAGACCTAAGACAATCCTCAGAAAAGCAAAGGTCCCTGAGCTTTTTTTTCTGGAGAAAATGGCAGCAGTTCAGCCCCAGCAGTATAGCTCTAAATAGCTCTCCAGAGAGGCACAAAGATCTTTGTGGACCTCCTAATAGTTTAAGTGCAGGCTATTCAGCGGTGAGCAGGAACCTTTCCTCCCAATGCTATAATTTTTTTTCATTCAATGCGAGTGTCCCCTGGAAGGTTTATTGGATTGCTATTTCCAATCACACCTCTTCCCCTGGTCTCTTTCTGCTTCAGGGAACCAGCATCATTATTTGCTTTTTCGGGACCTCTGTAGACTCGGGTAGAAGAGACAAAGCTCAGTTATGCATAGCAGCCACAGGCTGAAAATGCATTTAGCAAAATGCATTTAGTAATTGACAGTTGGATCTTGACATGTCCTCAAAACACTAACAGAACATAGTGCGTGGAAGGAGGCGATGCCTGAGATGTTGGACAACATGTGTACCAGGACATCCACTGCCGTTCCGCACCAGAGGTCCCATCACTGGGCGCACCCCCAAATTCTGCATTTGACACATCAGAAATCCCACAATTCGCTCTGCGTACACAGATCACTGAGGCTGCTGCCAGACAAATGGCTGTTATGGGCACAAGGTTTTTAGGGGACTTACGCACTTGCAATCCACGTTATCCTTTTCTCCATAGGGTTCATAGCAAAGATGAAGCTGCTCGGACTCTCAGTGCAAGTACTTTACTTCCCCACGTTTCTGGGCCCATGTACTAATGTAATGTTTTGTCTGTGCAGTGCAGTAAATCTGGGCCTCTGAGATAGCTTTACATTCAAAAATTAATTTGTCTTTGGGCAGTGTTACTGTGCCTTTTCCCGAGTATTGATTTTTCTTTCTGTTTCCGAGTACATTTCAAGTCCTGGGGAAGCCTGACGTTTTATCAGGCACTGATTTTGCTGCTGAGGCAAAATCCTCACTGTCATTCATGTACATGTCATGTTGTCACAACGTTTCTTTGGACCTGACTTTTTTTATTCATTATTGATCATGGGAAATTGTTTCTAGAAGTGAAATGTGATATATTATCAACTTTTCCAGCAGAATATGATTTATGCTGAAGTCCTTCTCACTGAATTGTGCTTTAGCAAATATGATAAGACTCTGGAAGTAGGACAGCTTTGATGCTGGAGTCACTCTTAACGTCCTAAATGCGTTGTTTTTCATGTGTCTGTACAATCCCTTCAAGTTCTTAATTTCTGCAGTTACCAGAGGCCCACTCACATTCTTTTAAAGTCTAAACCGTCTCCCGCTGCTGTTGGTGGCAATAGGTAGGCTATTAGACTCACTCATACTGTACCGTATCAATATTTTTACTCATGATAAACTCACAAAAGTAATTTCTGGTATTTTTTTTGATAAAAAAATGCCATACTTGCGAGCCAATACATAGGGCGATTTGGCTAAGTACAGAGTCTGGTTTGTCATTATGTTTGTCAGAATTATTCCTAATTCTAGGATTCAGAATTTCTGTATGTCACTGTGTTTCCCAGTGAACTGGGATGCTTCTTTTTTGGCAGGGGGAGGGAATCTGAGCAATTGTAGTCAGCTCATATTCACCAGCATTCACCACGGTGAAAGGATGCACAAAAGGCTGTTCCAGGCGCAGACATATTACTAGCTCCAAAGATAATCTCTCTGTATAGAATTGGGAAAGCTGCTAAAACTGGTGTTATAATCTGTAACACTAGAAGAGCTTTCTCAGCCTAGCCTTGATCATATATTTTTTACATATGGGAATGTCATCTCTTTCATTTCTTCTGCTCTCCACAGTATATTGCGATTTACTTTTCTTACCCATAAAAGTCTGAAATGTCCTCTTGCATTTCTGCTGCTATTGTATCTAGGATTTTTAGTGGGAACATCTGAAAAATAAATACTAGCCAAGGAGCACATTCATTTTTATTATAGCTATTCTCCCTGCATATGCAATGGTGAATTAACTCTATTTCTGCAAGTCTCTCTTGATTTTTATGTATCGGTAGAGAGGAGATAAGGCCATAAAGCTTGTTTGGTCCTGTAGACATTTGTGTTCCTAAATATGTAAGATACCCCAGTGGAGCCTACACTGCTTCTTTATTCTTTGTGATTCTATTTTAGTGCATGTATTGTTGGTGATTACCATTTTGTTTAATTCTCTTTAAAAGCTAAAATCTGTCCAAATCTGTTTGTCCCTCTTCTTATTTCTGAGATTGCCTGTTATTGTTGCAGAATTATAGCACGGCATTGCCTGAATATAGGCAATTTTCTACCGCAAACATGTTATCGTTATTCCGTCAATACATTTATTGCTTCAGAACCTTTGGGGCAGCAGTTGCTTTGCTCTAGCGAACACCAGAGATAGCAAAAACCTGCCAGTCCTGAATATTTGAAATAGGTGCCCAGGTTCAGTGTTTGGGGATTTTGGGGAGAGCCTGTGTTTATCGAAGAGGTGGAGGTTCCCTTGCTTAAGATTTTTGACACAAAGATATCCTGGATTTACAGCAGTGAGATACTTTTGGGTGTACAGACCTGAGATTCATGCCTTGTCTGGGCTTTTCTTATGGTAGCTCATATTGTTCTGTCTTAATTTCATTTTATATCTTTTTTTCTCTCCCATTTCTTATAATGGTAGCTCTGTGATATTTCAGTGCCCACATACATGATCATCTGATCTCACGAGTAACATTTTCTCATCCATTTAGTAAATGCTGGCTATGTCCTGCCTTATTAATGTATCTGGATGGTATGATGACCACATTGCATGATCTTTTCAGTGGTCACAATCTTAATAAACAAATGTATTACTCTTGTCAGACACACATTTTAAGGCCTAAAGAACCTTTATGATTATTCAGTTGGGGATTATGGATTGCTCAAAAGACTAAATTTAAAGTATTGTGTCCAGCCTAATAATATGGAAGGGAGTATTCTTGAACTGAATAGCTCAGTCAGGAAGACACATCGCTTACGTAAGTGTCGCGAGTATAGTGCATGAGCATATACTTAGTTTTAATTTTGTGAGTGCTTGTATCTCTCCTCAAAGTCCATTCTGCCTTTCTGAATCAGAGATCCCAGACTTGAAGTGGCGAGTAGCCTCACATGCTCTGCAATGTTCTCTGTACTTGGAAAGAAATTGCACATTATTTACAGTTTGGATTCCTGCAGCATCAGCTTCCAGCAACCAGACCTTGGAATGAGAGTGGCTGTCAGTATGCTGGCTGAAGTTTTGAATAAGTATAACATGAATCATTGCATCCTTATGGTCCTGGCAGCATTCTGTTTTTCTGAAGGAACTGTTGTTCCTAAAGATGCCATCTCAAAATTACACATCTCCCCCAGAAAAGTGCATTCCTTAAGGGGTCTTTAGAGCCACTTTGCTGCACTTAGGACCTGCTGAGTTGTGTGGCTGATTACGATACTCTGTGAAGACTTGTTCCACAACTATGATTTTCCGATTACTTAAATCACCTGGAACCAAGAGCTAACCAGGGTTCCCTGTTATACTCTTTCTACTTGTTTTGAGTGGAGCTTTTGGTCTCATTTTGCTTCCTCCAAGAGCCCTTGTCCAGTGTCTAGTCTCACTGTCGTGCTGTTCCATCCACTCTTCCTTTGCCGATGGGTTTCAGTTCAAGCATCTAACTGTGGGAATCTCCATGAGATCAAGGGGTCTGGACTGCTGTTATAATAATAAATTTCAGCACATTACTCAGCTGCCCACCCAGCAGGTGTCTGCCCCAGGGAGAGCTGAGTGCTCTTCCTTTTGCTATTTGCTATTTCCTATTGCTGTACGCAGTAGATCTCTAGTTATGATAGTGGGCATTTACAGGGCACATGTAGGCACATCAGAAAACCAAACTTTAGTGCCTTAATGTCCATTTCAGATACTGTCTTCTTATCAAGCTACACATTTCCTGAATCCATGTGATGAGAGGTGCACTATCCTTGGCGTCTGGCAGACCAGGTCCTTTGGGAGTTCATGATCAGAGCCTTAGTGAACTCACCCAAGGACACATTTATGCAGACAACAGGAGCTCCTCTACCCATCTCAGACTGCCTGAACACGGATGTTAGACTGCACAGGGGCCTTGAATCACCCACTCCTATGAGCTCCTATGGCTATAAAATCTCTTTAGCAGAACTGTCCCCCTGTTAGGCGATGGAGTCTGAACAGAGATTTAAGATAAGGCGGTTCAATTCACTCTGAGAAATAAAGATTAATTACCAGAGGAATTTCATAATCACTAGCCCTTTTTAAAGAATAAATCTATAAGAGGAAGCCAGGACTTGGACTTGCCTCTCCAGAACAGTTCACCATGTTCTGGCTTCCACGAGAACAAAACATTATAAACTATGTAGCAGTTAAGTTGTTTTAATTAACCAATTATCTACTCAGTTTCTTGTATTCTTTTATCACTGTTCCCTAGCTACAGTACAAAAATGGGAAATTAGAGCAAATTAAAACGCTTTATTAAGACAATAGAATTAAAGAAAATAAGAAATTAGAGCAAAGGAAAGAAGAGCCACCTGATCATGCTTGTAACAGGTGAAGAGACTTCTGCTGCTGGCAGCAGGAGACCAGCTGCGCTTTGTGCCCCATCCCACGTCGCAGCTCTTGCTGAAGATGGGCCCGGCCCTGACAGGGGTCTGCACCATGCAGCACGCTCATACCTTAGAGTCTGCAGAGTGGGGATTTCTCTCCTGAAGACCCAATCTGCGAGGCTGTCCAAGCACACTTTGCATAAAACCCCATACAACGTCCAGCTTGTTTCCATGGTCCTCCCTGCTCCACAGGCACTATCTGAAGTGACCCTGTGATTCCCTGTGATTGGAGTCCTCGTTCAGGGCATAGGAGACTTGGATTCAAATCCAATCCCTGCCTAAGAGGACTAGCCAGCTCCCTGCAGGTTTCTGCCCACTGGTTGATGAGCTGTTTATCGGAAGGCCTGTGATGATGCTTAATGAGGCACCTAAAATCAGGGCCCAGCAAGATGCAGTATGGTCCCCCTACCTCAGCTTTGCCCTTCCCGTGAGGAATTGTGGTGGGATTCACCTGGATGTGTGCATGGCTGTGGTCCCCATCAGCTTTGTGGGCCACCCCTGCCTTGCTCAGCTTGTTTGTGCTGCCGCAGCTGTCATGTAGGGACAGACAGGGGCTTAAACATTTTTTTTGCCACTGAGAACTACGTGTGCCCTGAGCAAGCAGCAGCTCCTGGCAAATAAAAGTCGGCAAGCTGCGGGTGTGATTGCTGCCCGGCTGACTGCTCACAGGTGGATCTCCACGCTGGTATTTCTCCTGCACAGCAGCAGGTCTTCTCCTCGTGAATCAAGGAGCACATTTTGAAAAGATCCTCAGGAGGCTTTAACTAAGGAACAGGCTTTCAGAGGAGTATTTGGACACAAAGTCTTGTCACTTGGGTAAACAAGACACAACTATCAGGCTCGGTTTGGGGCTTATCAATTGGAACCAGCATGAAAGTGAGTTTTCCAGCTCAGGCTTGCAGTCGCAATGACTGGTTTCTCAAGATAAACTGAGAGTGCATTCAAGTAGTTCCCTCTCAAAGTGATATGAAAGTCACATTGTTATTTCTCCACATCTTACAAGCCAGTTCCCTAAATAGGATTTCAGAGAAACAAAGCTAATAGGACGTTTGTCTTGGACACGATTTGAGGCATTACCAGATGGATTGATGGTCACTACCCCTCGCTGCTCCCCCTCCCTTTGCTTTCATCAGGATTCTTTGTACCGCGGGGAGAGAAGCGCTGAACAAAGCAGATGAGCGCTTCATTCAGCTTCTCTTGGGCAGTGCCTGCTATGTTCCTCCTCTTGGCAGAGCTGGCGTTTCCTAATCTGAAGCGATCAGATATAAGCAAAAAATAGGAAATGTCCACTTACAGCTAGTCTTTGCTTCCTTTGTGCTTCCCAGAAAGCATCTTCTCTGTATTAGCTGCTCCCTATTTCTGGGGCTGTAAAAGGAGCCTATGTCCTACCAGCTTGGGTAAGACAGCTTCAGCTCTCTCCAACCTCTGCTTAATTTTCCAGGTGCGACTTATCGTGGGCTGTCTGCTCACCGGAGCGCCGACCGGTCAGGCTCTGTGCCAGGTGCAGGTTTGGTGACCCATCTAACCAGGAGCCACCTCTGAGCAGTGCTCACATCACCCTCCTCCGCTGGCACCTCAGCTGCCAGCGCCAGCCGGGCATCTCCATCTCCCAGCACTAACAACATTCCCTGTGGTTCTCTTCCAGCTCCCAGGGATGTCACTGGTGGCAGGGAGCCAGGAGCCACTGCTGACCCTGCCCCTCCGCCTCGTCTCAACTGTCTGTTACACTCAAAATACCCATGTGGGTGAAAAGGGAAAGCCTCTTTTATGTGGAGCGGAGAATTTATTGTTAGTCTAATTAAAGTCTTAACAGTCTAATCAAAATATAACAAACTGTTATTATTCCAGTTACAATAACACCAATGCTCATAGTCCAAATTAATACAGAAAAGTCTCATTAATAATACTGTAATAAAACCTCTACTAACATCTATTATCTCAGGCTATGCTCACCCTCCCACTGTTGCTAAGCCCAATGGCCCTGGTCTTCCTCAATGAAGATGGGCAGGCGTGTCAAGGTGGTCTCTTCATCTCTTCTTAACGCAACCTGGTTCATTTTCACCCAGTCCCAGAGGCACAACAGCCCCCAACCTCAAGCAGCAGGAAGGGATGCTCCACCACACCCTCACTGTTGAGGTTCATTAGATCCTTCCAAAATACAGTGCTCACGGAGCTAACAAGTTTAGGAAATAGCCACTTGATCAACTGGGATGGCAGCCAAAACAAGCTAAAACTTACTGCAAGCCAAGGTGAGACCAGCAAGGCCTGAGACCCTGCGCACTCCAGGCAACGAAAAGACCTTCTTGGGCTGTACAATGAGACATGGCAATGCATCATATGACAAAAACTCCGTAGCATTTTTGGCTGTTCGGTAGCAGCAAACAACCACTAATGAGGAATTCCATGCAGTAAACAATTCGTTTTACGATTTCCAGTGCTGGCTTGGGTATTATGTTTCCTTATATCAATAATATTCTATTATAACATCATTTTAATACAAATAAACATTATATTGCTTATGTTTAATAGAATATATATATCTCAGAGGTGTTAACATGAAATATCTTCCTACACTTTTACAAGTTACTAAATACTAGAGCTGGTAGTTTTGAGAAGGGTTTTTTAGGTCAGAAAATGCTTTTTATCAAAAATGAAGCCTCTTTAGGCAACTTGAAATGCTAAAAAGGTTTAATTGAGGAATGAAACATGATGGATTTTAGTTTCAAAATAACATTTTTTGCAAGAAATTTCTATTCATAGCTAACTGTAACATAAAGATTTTTAATACTGAAATTACTTCAGAATGATTTGCTACTGATGGCTTCATTCAATCCTTGTTCTAGCTTTTAAAACAATATGATAGGTACTGAGATTTTAAAGGCATAAGGTGTACCATGGGAATTGGTTTTGCCTCCAGTCCTTCTGCCTTTGGGCCTCGAGTTCCAGCATTATTAGATGTTCCTTGGGGGACAAGCTCAGCCAAGATGGGTAATTGTAAAAATTAAAAGGGCTCCCTTATGTCTCTGCTCCTCCAGTGTTGCTTTCAGTGGCTGCAAGAGAGGTTAGCTACAGCTATGCACTACATAGAAATTTTAAACTCCCTGATTTTAATGCCAGAAAGGACCATTAAATTACATAGCCTGATGTTCCTGAGAATGAAGGTTGCTGTGTGCTCAAGATTACAAAAACTTTCCAAAAGATGTGAAAGGTGCTACAGAAAGCAGTGTTAGCAGCATCTTCAGAGCAGAGGGGTGAGACCTTGCTGTAATAATATATTGCAAGTGTTCACACTATCCAACATCTGCTAACTGCCCTCAATTTTAGGTTAAAAAAATAGACTTCTTCCAGGGAGAAGTGAATGTTTATATCTGCAGGCACTAATTACAGATGCTGATGATTCAAGAGATTGCAAAACCATAGGAAAAAAAAAATCCAAACCTTAAAGAGAGCTGAAAAGAGTTACTTTACTCCTTTCTCTAGAAAAATATAACCTCCTTAAAATTTATCCGGGCTGAAATTTCCCCACCTTTAGAGAGATTTCGTAGGTCTGCTTTAAGCCACTAAATGCTCCTCATGACTCCTCAGCTTGACTCAGCTCCTGCCTCCAGGAGCTCCCACCTGCAGGTATCAGGCGCTTCCAGGGATGCAACTGTCCTCAGGGCACATGGTTGCCCACCCGCCCGGTCGAGCTAGTCACCCTGAGCTCCTCAGCAGCCAAAAGGGCTGGGTAAGTGCAGGGACCCATTTCTGGGGTCTGCTTTGGAAGACACTGGGTCCAGTCCCTCGCTTCAGGGGACTGGCTGAGATGGGGATCCCAGCATCTGGTTAGAAGGGTCCCTCTCCATAGGTTTTTCTCATGTGCAACCCTCATCCGGATATAACACTTGTGCGGACAACTTGGACATAAGGATGCTGTTCTCTCGTGCTGGACACTGCGATGCTTCCCTTGCTTGCTGCAAGAACACGTTCAGCAGCTTTGTGCAGACTTTTAATAGCTGCTCCAAACAGGCTGGGAACAAGATTTCTGAACAAGCAGCAAGGCTTGACCAGCGCTATTAAACAGTGATGTTATCCATGTTCACACAGGTCTTGGATGAGGGAATGGAGAGCACCCAGCACAAAACAGATTTTCCTCCCCTGTCTCTTGCAGAGCTCTAGATTAAATAAGTCAGTGGCAGCTAGTGAGAAATTAGACAAGAACTGTCGAGAGATAGTAATAACGATTAGTGAACACTTCTAGGAGTAAGGTAGGGCAAGGCTGAAAAGAGAATGGTGATTAGGAAATTAATGGGAGTCCATGTTCAGTGGAATCAGGGTTGGGGCAGGGCTGGTCTTAAAATCTACTTTTCCAACCAACAGCCTTAGCATCCATTCACTTACAGTGATGATAAAGTTCATGACTCGAAATTCACCTTTTTTTTAACTTTTTTTCCAGGGATGTGGAACAACCTGCCAAAACCTTTCTTCATAAATGTATGAAGAAATCCATGAAAGAACATTAACTCTGTATTTTCTCATCTTCATCAGATCACTGCCCTTTAAGTATGCTCATAAACTCAATTTGCTTCTGCATTTCTTTGCAATATCTTCTCAGGGATATGCTTATGCAAAGTTATTTCTTTTTCCTATGCACTTCTGCAGCGTACTGTTGTCATTTGCACATTAAAAAAAGGAAAAAAAAAAGTTTTTCTGTCAGCTTTATCTCTCTGTATTTCACCTTCACACTTTGAAGGAATTTCTTCAGTCCTCCCATTGCTCAAGAATATTCTTATATGTGCAGCAGTTTTCAATAATCCTGCAAATATGAACACGCTTTGCATAATCTATTAGTTTTCTTTTCTTGACCCTCCTTGACCTGGCTAGTTAGACTATAGACAAGTGACTCTGATTAGGTCTTCTATTAAATACTCAGCTAAATTCATTTTGGACTGAATAAATGCATCCATAAACAGTGCTAAGCTGTCTTCCTTCTGCAAAATTAATCTCAAAGAAAATATGTCTTTCCAAAATAGTATTTTTACTTTGACCATGGAAAATGGTTATATGATGTCACAAACACTAAGGCACACTTCAACATACTGTAGACCCTGGAGATCTCTGGGCTTGTTCATAGTCTTCTGCAGAGGAGCCTAATTACCTGGCCTAATTACCTGAATGCTTTTGAAGCAGTCAGAAATGCCAGAGGAAGTCCAGAAAGCACTTGTATGGCAACTAATTTAGGATTTTCAGTGCCTAACAGTTGTTTTCTGGTTGACAGCAAGGTGAATAAATAGGCTGTAGCTGGATGTCCACCATGAATAACCTGGAGAGCTGCTGTGTCTACTGCAGAGCTGACCATAATCACAATTTCAGAAAGAATGGCTGCACATAAAGGTTAGTCTGCATTAGGGTAGACACCGATTTGCCTGCAGTTTCCCTGTTCTCAGAGTCCTAATATGACCTTAGCTTTTGATCCTAATGCTTTCTCGACAAAGTTCTTTGAGCATTCCTGGACACCAAGCCTGAACGTGGGCAACGTGCATGTCTCCATGCGAGCTCTCTTCATGGTCGAAACCGAGAAACAGAGGCACGTCTAGACACAGGGACCTCCTTCAGGAGATGCCTAAAAGAGGTTCACTGAGATGTGCATTGCTGTTTGAGTATAAAAGGAATCAAGGCAACCAGATATGGTTGCAGCTGCAAGGTAGACACCTATGTATTCAGTGAAGACCATCCACGCCCATTCTTTGGGTTCGGTGTTTGAGCCCTCCACAAAACACAGAAAGAACAGCCCAAGAGGAAAAGTAGCACCACTTGCGCCTGTGACCAGTGTGTTTGCACCAACACACCCTTTAACCTCCTCTTGGAGTCTGCCTGGAGGAATGTCACAGCAGTAATGGCATGACAAAGGGGTCTGCTCAACACAGTCTGAACACAGACTCTTCTGTCTGGGTTAGTTTTCAGTGCAGCAGTTTTGCAATTAACAGCTAGGAAAAACCCCAGACAATAATTTACGTAGGGTGTTGGGAAGGTCATTTGAACATCAGAGTGAAATGACCAAGAACTGATGCCCCTTTGCCTTTATCAGAGACCTGGCACTTTCTGGAAGAGGAACAAAAAGACCAGGCAATTCCAGAGGGCGATAGATTGACAGCGATGAGGTTTATAGGTGGCATCACAGCTCTGAGCCAAGCCTTGATTTCAGACCATTAGTTTCCACCTCTCTCTTAGGGCGTTACTCACCTCCAAGCTTTTTGCACAGGATATTAATGTGGGACTCCCCAAAGCTCAGGAGAGAGTGTCTTCTGGGCGTGATGAGCATGACATCAGCCTCTTTGGTTCCACGGCATTTATCTCTGCAGGCCTCCCTGATGAGCCAGAGGCCAGAAGCTATTTCTGGGTGGTGAACGTCTGGTTTGACACATTCCTGAAGGGAGCCTCCCCCGGTGCCCGCTGAACTCTGGCAAGCTGTCGGAGAGAAGCCCACTAATTAGCACGGATCCTCTTGTTGCACCCAGGAGCAGAAAGGGTGTCTCTGCACACTTCTGTACACAGGCGTGCAGCAGTGACAGCTTCAGCTTTGCTCTTCCGTCCTGGCTTGTTTTTATTGAAACTTTGCGTAGATGTAGAAAATGCACAATTAGAGGCTGTTACGTGATTGATTTGGGGGCGCAAGGGCCTTTCCTCCTTGCCTGGAAGGTCTGGCAGGTATTATTTAAAGAGCTAATGAATGTTAATGGGCACATTATTTGCAAATCTTGAAGTGGAATATTAGATCAGGGCTCCTGTGTGTCACGGTAATCAGCTTTCCCTCGCTCACTCTGGCTCGGGGGGGAAACACCCTGCAGTCGCTTTGTTGTACGCTTTTCAGATTAATATCCTTCTTCCAATCCAGCAGCTTTTCTCTGGGTGTTTTAGTCAAAGAAGCAGATGGCTCACATGCTGGTATGTGATGCCTGACCAAAGGGATTGTCCTGCTCAAAAACCACCCTGCTGGGAGCACAGAGTAAGTTTCCTGATTTGTCTTCTCCTGGGCAAAAAGAAGTGCTTGGAAGGGAGGAGCACAGGCCTTGCTCCTCTGCCCTGTAGCAGTATGCTTGTGTTTACCCAGGATGGGGCCGGGCAGACCCTGTTCTGATGCAGAAACCCTGAGGTCTGGTCATGGGAGTAGAGCATCCTTGGGGACACTACCTGCCTACCACCCTTCCCATGCATCTCCCATGCATCTCGACAACACTTGTCCCAGTGTCTCCAGTGTCCCCTACCCACCCGTAGTCATCCACCTGCTTCTCCTGCTCTTCCAGGCCGTGCAGCGGCTAGTCCAGAGCCCCACGCAGGTTGGTGGCCACCAGCCCACATATGTGGATAGAGCAGCTGTGTCCACCAGGTAGCGAGCTGGTGCTGAGCATGACAAATATGGGTTGAGCTTTCCCCACTGTGCTCTCCAGGAGAACACAAACAAAGGTTCATCTTTCCCACCATCTCTGAATTTCACAGAACTTCCAGAAATGTCCTCCATCCCTCTCAAACCGTATCTTTGCCAGCCTCGGGTGTTCAAAACACCTGACACCCCCAGGAATTGCAGTTTGTGTTCCCGAGGAAGCCAAACTAAGAGATATAAAGTGGGTGACTTTCCAAATGTTGGACTCTTCCCCAAGTATCTGATGAGGAAACAAAGCAGCTGTATAGTGTAAAGCACAATTCGGCCACATGTCACGCAGTGCCCGGATGAGAGTATTGTTGGGTATACACCAAAGTGAGCTGCAAAAAAAGAGGTGGGTTGTGAGCCTGCACAGTTTCTGGGCTACACAAAGTTATTATGTTGGTGTCATACTTTATAAGCGTTGCCACGCACACAGGGAACCCGAATGAGCTGAGCAGCGCCGGGGAGCAGCGCAGTGAGAGACAGCGACTGCCCCGCGTGCTTGCAAGTGAATGATGTGGGTAGGCAGCAAGTATGTTGCCACAGGAAACCAGCAGATTAAGGATGAAACAAGATGCATAACCCTAGCTATGTATTTCCAGTCTTCTCCCTGGTGAATCAAGAGGATTTCTACCTGTCTTGAGAATGGGGAGAGTCCTGTACTCTGTAGTATATCTGCTCTGTTGCCTCCAGACTTCTTAGCATCTCCCCACCCATTCTTCTCTGCTTATTGGTGCCAGCCTACTTTGTATTAACAGCAATTCAATGTTAACAGCTGCTGTCCATGTTAATCAAAAAGAAGCTTAATACAAATATATGATTATTGTATGAGTATTGTATAAATGATATTCGGTTATGTCTTAAGCTAAAATAACAATATACACTTTTATCCAATCCTGATACATTTATAAATATATTTAAATAGACATAAATATTTATAAATAGTTTCTGTAATCTCCTGTAATTAGGCTTTAAGCTCTGTGACAGACAGCATCTGTTTGATCTGCACGCGCTCTCGGCGTGTGTGTGTCAGGTTTCTCTAATAAAAGTGACGGAGTCAGGCAGATGCCTTGGAAGGGAGCGAGCGTAGCTTGTTCCTTCCCTTGGGAGATGGCAACCCGCTCCCAGGCAGGGACCCAGCCTGCAGGGAGCAGGAGCAGAGGAGTCGGGAGGCAGCACCGCATCCGCGGGGCTGGATAAGGGCGCCAGCCCTGGGAGGAGGAGGAGGAGGAAGGGCGAAGCTCCCGGAGCGGGTAGCACCACGTCGGCTGCAGCTCTGCGGGTTATCGTGTCAGCTGGAACCGGGGCTGGAGGGAAGGACCAGCCTGCAAAGGCACAGTGGGAGGGGAAATCTGTTCATAAACCCCTTTTTATTTCTACTCATAAACTCATTTTATTTCTAGCCTGACTCAGTTGCTTTGAACTATCTCCATTAAAAAAAAAAAAAAAAAAAAAAAAAAGGAAAGGTATCCTAATACATAGTCAAACAGAGCTGGCCCTTTTTGCTCTAAAACCCATTTTGAGATACTTCTCTATACAGAGGAGATCTGGGTAGACTCTTTTAAGAGTGGGGTATGGGCACCCACTCTCACTCCAGGACTGACTTGATGGGCACGATGGCAGCACAGCAGGACGGCCGGCGGCCAGGGATGCAGCCAGGAGCTCCCAGAGACATGGACTATGCTCTTGGGGTCTTGAAGGACCTGCTGGGACAGAGCTGGATAACGCTCTGGACTGCTCCATGCTGCTCTCTTCCTTCTCAGGAACACAGAGGGGTTGTGATAAACCAGGGGAGACACCAAATGCCCTGCAACGCACACGGGGGTTTGCATGGCTTCGGAGACAGGGGATGTTCCCCATACACTTGACCAGCCAGCCTGGCCATGTAAGTACATCTTGTGCCCGAGAACACCATGTTTGGTCCAAGACGTTGGGGAAGATCATGTTCTGAGGAGGTGGAGGGTATGCTATGGCCCAGAGTCAAAGAGAAGAATGGAGGAGATGGAGTCATCCCACTGGGAACTCAATAGGTGAGAAAGTGGGGCCAGAATGGAGTAAAATCACTCTGAAACTAGAGCCGGTAGCTCAGAGTTGTGGGGGGAATGTGGGCAAATTCCATCCAGCAGGCTTGCAGCAATTGTTCCCAAGGACCAGGGCAGGGAGGAAAAGCCTTAGGAATAAATGCTGACCTGGCTGTGAGCTTACATTTCTGGCTCTGCGCTTAAGCCGCAGGGGCAGCATTATGCTTTGTGATAGATTATTGTTTTTTACCAGTTTGTTTGTGTTTAAAAATGCAGGCGACACAACCGGAAAAAAAAAAAATCAAATTGCAAACTGAAAAGTTGTAGAATGATCTTTGCTTTGCAGCTTTGACTTGCGCCCTGGCTGTGTGTCTTTAATCTTTAAGAAGTCTTTAATCAGGAGAAAATCTGGTTTATCCCTAAAGCCCAGGGACTGAGCCTGTGCAGCACAAACAATCTTCTGAAGCCTCCGAGAGGAGATTGCACAGAGACAAGCAAATACGGCCACACGGCTGCAGCCATACAGAGAGGCAAGTGTGTCACCATGCAGCAAGCACCAGACACACCGACCAAAGCAACAGCGTTCGGCAACAGCTAAGGCTTTGGGTGCAGAGGAAGAGGAGTGATGCCCAAAGCATCAGTGGGGAGGAAATCAAGTGGTGAGAGCAGCATGTGAATAAGCCGGCTGCATATTTTAACAGGGAAAATTGGAATGCCCAGGAAATGTTGTCCCATTAAAGCAGGAGAAACTTGGACGGTTCCTGTGAGCCTGGATGTCTTCAGGGTTGCATGAAGTGTCTTTTTTAGAAATGGGGCTGCACGGCCTGCTACAGGTTTACTCTTTCATGTGTCTGCAGTGTAAGAAATCATACAAAATGAATAATAACTGTGAGGAGACTTGCTTTACAGTTGTCCCCAGGCAGAGCTCATCAACCCTAGCAGATAGAAGGGGACTTCAGAGAAGCACCTGCCATCGAGCTGCTGGTTTTCCGCTACTGAGGTTCCCTACCCTCCTTTCCTATGTTGTCAAATGTTCTTGACAGTTTTTAGCAGTGATAAAAGAGCTTGGAGAAAGCAGTAAGACCTGGAAACAATCCCAGTTTCAGCCTAAAACTTTGGAAAGGGAAAGATCCCTGTAACACTCCTTCCTGTCATCACGTGCTCCTGGCTCTTCTGTGTGAGAAGAGAACCATGTTGGCCTTTTCAGACATTTTTTCTTATCATAGGGTGCAAAGACAAGGTACAATCTGAAAACCTGAAAGAAATTTTTTTTTATCATTAAAATGTTGCTTTTTTTGATTATTTAAAAATATTTCCTTAAAATGCCTGCCCTTATTATTAAATTTTATGATCTGGAAAATATGAGATTCTCAGTATTTTCATTTAGAAAATGTCAACAAGTTTTGACAATTTTAAACTGCATTTTCTTTTACACACAACCTCAGGGGTTTAATTACTTTTTCATATTATCTTATCTGCTATAATGCATATTTTGACAAAAAGTGCAATGTCAGACTGGCGAGAGGGGCCAGGCTCTGAACAGCTCGAGCTATTGGCATGTTTTCGTGGTGTGACAGGATGTGCCTGTGGAAGCAATATTAGGGAAAGCTGTGGAAGGCTTTGGGTGAAGGATGACCCTCACATCCAGCACTGGAGCTAAGGGAGTACTCAGGGCCAATGCTTAGCTAGGGAAGCAAGGAGAGAGCCCCATTGATTGCCCAGGGAGCCTAGGAATAACTGTAGGAAGGAGCTGCTGCTGTCATTTTGGAAAAACAGGGGATGGCTGAAGAGAAAGGGTAGAGGGGACAGGTAACAGACATGGGTAAAGTGAGCATGTCTTTGTCCTGCTGCACATAGACCAGACGAATGGGTCTTGCTGAGCAGCCCCATCCAGCCCAGGAAGATGCTGAGCGGGTTGGAGCAAGGGAACGGTCTTGCTGGGTGTCCAGCTAAGGGGCCCGGGGTGGTTTCTGCCAGACCGGCTCCAGCGGGGCTCCCCACATGATGACCCCAGTAAAGGCCATGGGTGCAAGCGTGAAGCTCCTGTGGCGTGCTCAGCAACGGCCTTGGCTCAGGTATAACAACACCCAGATGTTCCCTCCCTCCGTAGGACGGGTCGTGGCGAACAGACGCTACAAGCATAGGGTTCATCCATGGAAATTACTCTCCGGCAAAGCAGCGGGTCCGTATTTGTGCGCCTGGGCTCATTATGCAAAGCTCATCTCATCGGCAGCGTTTCGCTGACTACCAAGCACCGTGGGGAGCTGGCACCAGGCTCGCAGCAGGAGCTGCAGCTGGCCCCACACCGCTGCTCCTGCACCCGTCGGGTACCCTCACCTCGGTCTCACGCTCCAGAGCAATGAGAAACTTGGGTTTTTTTTCCTCTGTTTCCATCCACTAGTGTTTTACGCACTTTAAGAAAACACAGCCCGAAAGCAGAGGTATGCAGGGATTCATCGATTTCCATGTTGCCCTTTGCAGAGGCGCCGTTTGGAAAGCTGGTGTGTAATTGAACAAGGGACTGGCACTCATACTGCTGGGAAGCTTCACTGCACCATTAATATCAGTGGGGGGCTTGATACCAGCCGGAAATCAAGCGCAAGCACCAGATGGCTTAACTAGCTCCCTGCCATCTCCTATCAGCTCTCATCCTGCTTTAAATTAGGAGAGGGAGAAATTCCTCTTGGAAATGCAGGAAGATTCAGGAAAACCGAAGGGTCTGAAGGCATTTCTGTGTTTTGCAAGCTGGATATTCCAGGAGTTCACTCAATGTGTGTTAATGCATGGATTATTCCATGAATTAACGAGGGAAGAATTGGCAAGAAGGGATGGAGACAGTGGCGGCCTGTCATCAGCAGGACCTCCGTGCGTGGGCGACCATCACCACTCCCGCGGGGCAGCAGGGAGGGTGGTGGGACAGGACAAGTGGCCCTTGGCTCTTCGGATACACAGGAAGCAGGACTGCCTGGAAAGAAAGCGATGGGTTCAGCCCGGCGAGCTGAGATCACCCGGCTGGTGCATGGCCCGAGGAGCGGGGAGGAGCGGGCACGAGCGGAGCAAGCTGCCCACGTCCTACCGCTCGGAATCAAGCGGTGGTCCAGGGCACAGCACACGTTTCTCCTTCCAGAAACGGCCTCTGCTCAGGAATACCTGCAGCGGAGGTCTGTAAGACGCACTGATGCCTGAGGGAAGATGCGAAACGGGAGCCCAGGTGACCCACAGGTGCTAAAAATGCTTTTCCCCGACTCCTGTAGGCAGGGTGGGAGATGCGCATGCCTTGATGTGGGGATGCAAAGAGGGGGTTGTAACTGCTCTTAATCTCTGTGGGAGAAAAGTCCCTGCTGTCCCACTTCAGAACGAAGTGGATTCCCTTCTTGTGGAAAAACAGAGGGACAGGCAACTGCTGGACTACCCCTGGCCTCGGTGCAGCTGTATCACATCAGGCCAACCCTCCAGCACCTCCAACAGCAGGAGCATTCGTAACCTAGGGTATGAAACAAGCAGAGCCCACAGCTTCGATGCACTTTGCAATCCACGTTTGCTCTGCGCAGCGCACGATACGGTGTGCCCAGAATGAGCGCGATTTCCGGGTGGAGCAGATCCGCGGGCTGTGCCAGCTGGGATCAGGAAAGCTGTTTTGGCTTTCTCAGCGTTGCAGAGCTGGTGGGGCCCTCTAGAGCTCACAGAGAGCCAGCGCCGGGGAAGCAGAGCAGCCTGTACCTCCCGAGGCACCCGCGATGTGCGGCAGCGAGATTCCCACGAAAACGGGGAAGCAGCTTTGCAGTCAGTAACGTAACCTTTGAGGTGCTGGAGTGAAAATCCTACTATTTGGTAGAGTTTTCTCATATCGATTTATTTGGCATTACATACAAACCTAGAATCTGGGACACGCCTGTGTTCAGCAGCTACAGTCAGTTCTCCCATGCTTCCCAGGACACTCATCTAGGGGAAAGAGGGATATTGGACGTCCTCTTTGTCCGGACAAAAGGTTGGGGAGGGAGATTACTGGTACTTGCTCCCAGTCCACAGGTTTTCTGTAAAAAGGAGGGGAGCAGGGGGATCTCTCAGAGCTCTCAGACCCCAAACTATGAGGCCATGGCCATAACCAGCATATCAGGAGCATGGTGGAGAAAGGTGATGCTGGACCCAGGAAGACAGTGGAGTTGAAAATTATCGAAACTTTACTGAAGAACGTGATAATGAACAGCAAATATAAAAAGGTAATAGATTCCGTATAGATTTAAATTCAGTATCTAAACAAATCATCCCCGAGACCTGGCAATTCTTATGCATCAGAGGGATTGGGACCAGGAGGGCAGAAACCGTCACAAGACTCGGGGAACTCCAAATACTCCCAGACAAGACTGGGTGAATGTCTACAGACAACACAGAGAACTATTCCTTCTCAGGTCAGTTATTCAGAGAGACAAAAAGGAGAAGCAAGGCTAGATTTCATCCTGAGCAAGCCACAGGGCTAATTTAAAATATTATTATTCAAGAGTCATTCTGTAAAAGTGCCCACAACGTCCTTAAATTCAGTACCATTGTAGGAGAGAGAGAAAAAAAATAGCAAAAATTCATTGCTACTCGATTTCAAAAAGGCTGTCCACATAAAAGTGGAAAAGCTTGTTAAAAAAAATTAAAAGCAGCCACCAGAAGGGTAAAAATCTTTCAGGGGACATAGACATTGTCTAAAGATCCTATATTAGATGATGAGAGCAAATCTATACAATTATCAAAAGAGACTCAGAAAGGGCAAAAAATTACCTGTTCTCATTAAAGAACAGACTAAAAGAGTCTATCAGAGGTAAGAAAGTATCCTTCAAAAAGTAGAAGACATGCACAAATGAGGAAAATAAAAATGGAGCAAAGGATGACAAATTAAATGTAAAACTCTGGATAAAGGAGACCGCTTCTTTTTTTCTTTTTGTTTTGATGACTGACTTCCTAAGGTATAAAATCTAATAATAAACCTTTTTTTTTTTTTAAATCAAAGCCCTCAGGAACAGGAAGTCTCCCGGAGAGCCAAGGGGCTGCGGGATGATCCAGGTGCAGGAGCGGACCGGAGCCGCCTCCAAGCGAGGCACCGGTAGGAGAGGCTGGGGAACAAATTGGGGAAATGAGCAGTAACAAATTTCCAGGAGCAGATGGCATTCGCCCTGGAGTCAGAAGGAATCCTAATACGAAACAGCCATTTAACGGCAGTGAGCAAGGTATTATTTGAAATAACGGTGGCACCCGAGGAATGGGAGGTGTTAAATGTGATCGCGGATTTTAAAAGAAGCCCCAGCACTTTTCCTTCCACACTGGGCAAATAGTCAGAAAATATAATGAAGAAGAATATCAGTAGACAGGAGAATAAATAGGAAATAACAGAGAAGAGCCGGTGAGGTGGTTGCAAAAGGAAATCCTGGACCACAAATCTTGGAGGAGCCGTTGAGCGTGCAGAGCAGGGTGATCCATTTGACAGCGCATGCTTGGGCTTTCAAAAAGCTTTGAAAAATTATCTTCATCAGAGGCTCTTAAAGAAACTAAAGCATCATAGTGTAAAATGGAAAATTCTCCCATGTCTAATAACTGCACTGGATATGAAATAAAGGTTAGGAACAAATTAGTACATTTTGCAATGGAAGAAAATTGCCAAGAGAGGCACCTCGGGATCTGTGCTAGAACATGCACTGCTCGCCAGGTGAGTAAATGACCTGGGATAGAAGAGGAGCAATTACATGATCGAGTTTGCTGACCACACTTCGATATTCAGAGCTGATTGTAAAAGGTTAGAGGGAGCTCTCTGTACTGAGCAACAGTGAAATTCAGAAACAAAATATGCAAAATAATGTGCATGGTTGAAACAGCCCATTTAAACTTCAACTAGTCATGAGTCGTAAATGAGCTATTACAGGAATAATTCCCAGGAAAGAGAACTTAGACCTTTATATATCCATATTGCAGGTACTGTCATGAAAACATCATCTCACTGACCTGGGATGGCTTATAGCATAAACTGAGGGTGGAAATTTTTAGGAAAAAGTGTTAACCACAGGAGAAGAAACCAGTTTGTCATTGAACAGATCGATAATTCACCTGTGTCTTAAATACTGTCTGCAAATCTGTTCCCTCCATTGGAAAAAAAAAAAAAAAAAACAGAAGAAGTAAAGAAGTAGAAATGTTGTACAAAGGGAAATGAACAGTCTTCCAAGTTCTGTAAAATGCAGGGAATTGCAGAAAGAATAAGAAGTATATTGTTCTTTTGGTTNTTTTGATGACTGACTTCCTAAGGTATAAAATCTAATAATAAACCTTTTTTTTTTTTTAAATCAAAGCCCTCAGGAACAGGAAGTCTCCCGGAGAGCCAAGGGGCTGCGGGATGATCCAGGTGCAGGAGCGGACCGGAGCCGCCTCCAAGCGAGGCACCGGTAGGAGAGGCTGGGGAACAAATTGGGGAAATGAGCAGTAACAAATTTCCAGGAGCAGATGGCATTCGCCCTGGAGTCAGAAGGAATCCTAATACGAAACAGCCATTTAACGGCAGTGAGCAAGGTATTATTTGAAATAACGGTGGCACCCGAGGAATGGGAGGTGTTAAATGTGATCGCGGATTTTAAAAGAAGCCCCAGCACTTTTCCTTCCACACTGGGCAAATAGTCAGAAAATATAATGAAGAAGAATATCAGTAGACAGGAGAATAAATAGGAAATAACAGAGAAGAGCCGGTGAGGTGGTTGCAAAAGGAAATCCTGGACCACAAATCTTGGAGGAGCCGTTGAGCGTGCAGAGCAGGGTGATCCATTTGACAGCGCATGCTTGGGCTTTCAAAAAGCTTTGAAAAATTATCTTCATCAGAGGCTCTTAAAGAAACTAAAGCATCATAGTGTAAAATGGAAAATTCTCCCATGTCTAATAACTGCACTGGATATGAAATAAAGGTTAGGAACAAATTAGTACATTTTGCAATGGAAGAAAATTGCCAAGAGAGGCACCTCGGGATCTGTGCTAGAACATGCACTGCTCGCCAGGTGAGTAAATGACCTGGGATAGAAGAGGAGCAATTACATGATCGAGTTTGCTGACCACACTTCGATATTCAGAGCTGATTGTAAAAGGTTAGAGGGAGCTCTCTGTACTGAGCAACAGTGAAATTCAGAAACAAAATATGCAAAATAATGTGCATGGTTGAAACAGCCCATTTAAACTTCAACTAGTCATGAGTCGTAAATGAGCTATTACAGGAATAATTCCCAGGAAAGAGAACTTAGACCTTTATATATCCATATTGCAGGTACTGTCATGAAAACATCATCTCACTGACCTGGGATGGCTTATAGCATAAACTGAGGGTGGAAATTTTTAGGAAAAAGTGTTAACCACAGGAGAAGAAACCAGTTTGTCATTGAACAGATCGATAATTCACCTGTGTCTTAAATACTGTCTGCAAATCTGTTCCCTCCATTGGAAAAAAAAAAAAAAAAAAACAGAAGAAGTAAAGAAGATATAGAGAAAGGTGACAAAGATAAGGGTTATGGAACGGCTCTGCATATGGAGAGATTACCGAGACTGAGACTGGAAGAGATGTGAGTGATGGGTGGTGTGATGAGAAAGGGAACTGGAGAGATTATTCACTGTTTCTCACAGTACAAAGACTATCAAATTACTGATCAGTAGATCTAAAACAGGAAAGAGAAAATGCTTTTTCATACCTTGAGTAATTAAACTTCTGCCACAGGGTGTTGTTCTAAAGTTTGGCTGGGCTGCGGCAGTAGGGAGTGATTGATTTAGAAGGAGATGTTCCTGCAAAGAGCATCTGCTGGGAGAGAGAATGAGATGGGTTGGGGCCCACTGGCCAAAAGAGAGGGCTTCTTTTTTTAAGTTTTATTTCTGTTTTTAAGCTTCAAGCAGGAAACTACTGCAGTGGGCCACCTGGGGTATGGCCGTGCAGGACATTGTCAGGGGTAAGTCATTGGTGGGTAAAGGTGGAAGGGGCCAGTCACTATCACACACATTTCCAGGAGAAACCTATGGAGGTAGCACTGGAAGACAGAAGCTCAGAGGGGTATGATGAAATATGAGGTAACCGTGCATGTGTTTCTAAATATCTCTAGTCTAGACTGGATACAGATTTAATACCAGGTGAGGAAATTAAGATTTAAAGAGAGGATATCCTGCGTTTTAGATCTTTCTGTTAAGGGGATTCCTATTGTACCTCCTGCTCACCTTCAGTTGTTATTACAAAAGAATTAGGATGATGGTTTAGTTTCTTGAGGAGCCTCTGATGAAGACAATTTCTGGAAGTCACTTCATGCCACTCCACTCTCCTAGGAGAGCTCTGGTCCTAGGAACAGGCCAGCATCCAGGTAATCCTGGGCCCGCAGAGGCAGGCCGGCCTTTCTGGGATGTGGGCCACGCTCCGGCTTTCCAGCTGATCTGTCCCGAAGTTGTGCACAACAACAGCGGAGGGCTGGCAGGTCATCAGATACACGCGGTAAAAAGAAAGCAACAGCAAGTCACGGATTCCAAGCACGTTGCAGCACAAGCCACAGCAGATTTTCACAGAACAGGTAAAAAGGGAGTATTTTTTGCTTGCCGACCACAGTTCTGCCAAGTTCAGGTTGGCACCATCAGCCACAGAGCCTTAAACCATCAGTAACATTGGTCATAGTGTGTGAGAGAAAAGCTGTAATTTTTTCACTCTGCCAACCTGAAAAATGGTTAAACTGGCTTTTGCTCAAACTGAAACAAACTAGCAAAAGTTATTCCTGTGCTGAGTAGAAATGGGCAGATTTTCTGCATGAAAAGCGAAATGCATAAAGTTGTGAATCTCTCCCATTTGAATGGAAATGCCAATGCAGCCCGAGCCCTGCTTATGTTATGCTTGTAACGGGGCATCGACGCAGGCGAGCCGGTGGCGGGTATGCACAGCACACTTGCCACCTGCCTCCAAAACGAGAAAATAATTTATTTTCCCCATAGAAATATATTTCAGGAGAAGTCACGATTTTAAAATCAATGCCCGCTGATCAAACCATGGAGGAGGGCGGCCGGGAGCACTTGCTCCAGCCCTTCTTGCGGGTGGCCTTGGCCACGGTGCCGGGCGGGACTGGGCAGCCCGTTTGCTCCACGCTCCATCCCTGCTCCCCCGAGGGGACAGATTGTATTCATAGCACAGGAGCCCCTAGCAAAGTGCGTGGGTCAGTTCTGCAATACGCAGCACGCGTTAGCAGCGCTCTCCGCTGATTTATCCAAGCAGAATCTTACCAGGACTCACCAGGATATAAATGCCTTCTGTTTCTGTCCCTCCTTGATAGGCGTGTTTACAATGATCACAAAGAACAGATCACAACAAACCCAAAAAAAGCAAGTAAGAACAGCCAGCCAAGCTATGGATAGTAAGTAACAAATCAGGAAAAGGGGGTTGGTAATGATTGTGATTAAAAATCAAATGCTATGAATAAAGAACAATTGATAAGAGAAGTAAAAGTATCCATTAAAAAAATCTATATTTGCATGCGTTATGGACAACAAGAAAGCATTTTAAATTATCTGGAACAAAAGAAATCCTAGCAAAATAGCCACATTATAGATCCTTTCTTGATAGATGCAGTAATGTTGTCAATAATAACGCAGATGATGCAGAAGGGCTCAAAACCTTGTGTTCTGCATCCAAAACAATGAAGACTACATATTTCCAGTTTAGTTACCATCATTCTCTATTCCAATAGCAGCTAAGTAGCTGTTACCAGGCAGTTAACAGTTTAAAAGATGTTAAACTGTAACTTTAATTAATTGAACTAGCTCGTTATTAATTTTTAAAAGCTTTCAATTAATTTTTAAACTATTTTTTATCTGCAAGATCAGCCAACTTGTTTCTAAATACGTTAAGAAAATCACTGAATATTTTAAGAGAGTGACAGAATAAAGCTGGGTGTTGGCATGATATTGAAAAGAAAGAAAAGAATGGGGTCACGCGCATTAGAAATGCACCTCTTAGATGCTACGGAGGCAAATGTGAGCCCAGCTCACTCTTGTCCTGCTGGGTGGATTGCTGCTTCACTTTTTGGCACAGAATTTCATCTTCCTTGCTATTTTGGAAAGAGATAACAAAGTTTTGTGATGGTTGAATGTGGAGGGGGTCACAGTGGGCAGAAGGTAGCAAGGAGGTTTTGATAAGTGATCTGTGAGATTAAGGTTTATTTCAGATATTAAGGATTTAGTAAAACCACTAAACTCAAGCAGAACATCAACAAAATAGTTGCAGGGTCACCGTGACCCTAACTGCATTACAGATGTAGAGGCAATATAAGTGAATTGATGTTTGAGCAGGGAAATAATGCGTTCCATCTATATTGTGAAACTTATGTAAATGAACATATAAACTAGACTATTCGGGTTCTAAAAGGGCATCTTTAAGAAATAATTCTTTTAAGCGTTCCTCAAGCTTGTCCTTTTAAAGCATCACTTATCTTGTTTGGCCAGGTTGGGAGCCTTTACGAGGAAAGGGTTATAATAAATCGCTGGCAAGACTTTGCTTTGTAAGAACTTTGATTTTAGTGGGAACAGCTGCTAATGCTGCTGCCTGGTTTCTGCCTGAGTGAGCCTGGGCCTGCGATGGGTTTTAACACAACTAGTTGGAGTCACACTACCAAAAGTAACGATGGGATTTTTTTAATCTCAACCTAATTAGGTAGTTAACCCTGCAATGAACTGTCTGGAAAAGGAGACGGGGAATTAACGTTCACTTGGAGTATGCTAGCACACATACCTTGAAACGGTTGTTTTTTGACATAATGTTGGTTTTTGTAGCGTGGCTTGCATGGTGGGATCCAAGCTGGTAACACTGGGCAATGGTCGGCAACAGGATGATGCTCAAATATCTGCCAGGGGTGGAAGTCAGGAGCACGGCTTGGTCCTTCCCCTGCCTGTCCCACCCTAAACCATCAGGTGGTCCTGGCTTGTAAGCAGAAGTGGCAGTAATTAATCATTAATTGGGTGCATGCAGCTGGCTACATCTGCACAGGGTGGGCCTGAGCCCATCCCTGGCTGCAGGTTCATCCTATAAGGGAGCTGCAGAGATCAGAGTGGGGATGCAGGAGCCAAGGTGAAGCGTAGGCACACCTCGAAGGGCCAGGAGAAGACCTTCCCAAAGGGCAAACAGGCTCATCATGTGCACGCATCAGCCCCATGGGGCTGCTGGTCTCCTGCTACCAGGAGCCCAGAGCTGCCTGCTGGAAGGTGGTGGCTTTGCCAGGGGACCGGGCTCTGGAGACATCCGATCACAAGCCACCTACAAGCACGCAGGGGTCTTGAGCCTGCGCTCGTCTGATATCCCCCATGCCCTTCTCACCAGGAGCAGCTTGCTGAGGGGAAGGTCTCATGGGAGGGCACATGAGACCATCACATGGAAGAAGCTGCCTGAAGCAAGATGCATTTGCAGGAGCAGCATTTGGAAAGTTTCGTGAGGTTTTAGCATCTTCTTTCTGGTTGCTCTCACTTAATATTGATCACATTCACCATCTTTTGGCAATTCAGTGTTTTTTAAGGCAGTCTGAGCACATGACATCATTCATTTTGATGCAGTACAAACATTACAGGGATTTTATTTATTTATTTATTTTCTCTTGCTGTAATGGATTTCATTTTGAATAGGGTTTGCTGGCTTAAAATATCTTCCCTAGCACTGCTACAAATAGAGAATGCATTTCACTGCATTGAAGCCAATGGAGGGCTCATTTTATGCCCTACATCCTGGGTCTCGCACCAGAGTCCCGAACTGAAGCTGCAGCCACACTTTTTGCATGTCTCCTCTGCATTTGGAGGGTTGTCAGGTCCACAATACGCAGAGGAGGGATGGATTAGAAGCAAGGGACCGGTGGTCTTCAAGGAGGTCTGGCTGGCGAGTCGTTGAGACCGGACCAGCTCAGTATTTCATAAGAAATTGCAGGGGCTCTTCATCTATCCCCAGAAGGATGTGCTCATTGAGACAGATGTTGATTAAACTGATCTCTGAGGATAATCTCCAGCATCTATAGTGGCAGAAAGGGACTGACTGGCTTGTGCAAATAGGGCTCATGGACCTACGTGCAAGGCCCTGTTCCTCAGACACTCGTGGCACCGGGGGAATATTGCATCCCAAAGGCTCCCTATCAGGCACTGGCCAGGCTGTATCCGGGATCCCTGCAGATACTAAACGTGCCATATTGACTGCCCCAGTCACTCCATGGAGAGAAACACATGAAAACATTGTGAATTTTCAAACCTTATTTCCACCGATGTTTGAAAATGGGGGTCCTGCAATAGGAGGCCAGAAGGCTTCGGGCTTAACTCCCCACTCCCCAAAATACAGGAGAGCATCTCAGAAAACATCAGCTTGTCCATTCCCAGTCTGTAGAAAAAGCCAGAAATCCATAAAACAAGCAGCTGTCCAGTCCCTGCAGGAAACGCTTCTATCACCATCCCCAGTGCTTATCTCAGCTCACCTTCATGGCCATCCAGCCCCAACCACACACAAAGGTAAACCAGAAAAGACCCCTCAGATCACACTCAACAGGTGTCAGCTCTTATCACCATGTGAACACACAGGTGCAAGGACACAGCCAAGTTAACACATCACTAGAATAGGGTCAGTCCTGACCACCACAGGGTCTCCTGACTCTGGTTGTACGAGGGATCATCCCTGAGACCCATCCTTCACACAGCATGGGCTTTTCCCCAGGTTCAGGGGCTTCACCCCTTGCTGCCTTGCAGGGACTGTAAATCCCTGCATGGAAAGGGTGAGCAGGGGAGCACTATTGCTTCTGGTTATCCCCAGAGCCCTTAAATTCCCAGCAGCTGTGAAACCCTTGAAAGCTAAGTTGCAAAGGGTGTGGAAGGACAAGCCTCTCCTGCGAGGAGCTGAAATATTTATCTTCTGCTCTGCAAGAAGTGGCCTGGCTCATATACCTGTTTGCTTAACTGACAAAGGCTTGACATTCACAGCAGGAAGCTTGTTAATTTTATTTCAAAGGGATTAATTATGGCACATATAAGAGGTGCCTCTGTTATCTCCCAGGTTTTTTTCCCTCACATGTGGCATAGAGGGGACTCCGTGAGCCATGACCTACCAGCAAGAGGTGGCCAAAGCAGCTGTTCTGTCCCACGACAGGTCTCCAGGGATGCTTCTGGGGCTGTTTCCCCTTGCTGGGCACCGTGGATGCCCGTTCCTTGGGATTGCACGATAAGCAGAAGGTAGTGCAGTGTCTTCATTTCTCTGTCTGTGAGCCCAGGCATGAGGGTTCCTAATCTTCCAGGCCTCCTATTGCATTCCATGACTCATCCTGCCTGGCCATTGCAGCTGGCTGGGAGAGAAGCTGCCGAGGAGATAAGCAGAACTCTTCAAGTATATAAAAAACATCAAAACACACTCCTTACTCATTTTTTTAGAGGCTATGATTAACTCCAGCTGTGCCAACAGCACAGTTTTTGAGTGCAGCCCCACAAATATGTGCTGCTAGAGAAGCAGTGAAAGGAGTTAAGAATGTTCCCAGGCACCTTAGTGGGTGGAAAGAGATGTGCTGTTTAGCTACATCCCAAAGCAATTCATGGCCCTGCCTGTTTGGCAGCTTTACGGCCTGGCGCTCCATGCAGAGCATCATTCTTGCCCATTAAACAGGTTTATCACAGTCAGGGGTCAAACCACAACAAGCACATACATTTCTCCTGTTAAAACAGTGCAAAACGGCCCTTCCTCAGGCAAAGGGAAGGCTGGACTGCCTAGTCCTCCCCTGCCCCTGGGATATTTTTTGGGGCTCCCCATGAGTGAAGGATGATGAATCTCAGTGATTACCCCAGGCTGTCACAGAGGGCTTGCTGGGTTGAAAGCAAACCTGACAGAAAAGGAGATGCCATGGAAGAGCTAGCTGCAAACTCTTGCTTCTGTCTCATTCTGCTTTTTCTGTGTCTGAAGAGGTTCAGGTGTTCTCATAAAACCCAGACTGAGTCTGCAAGGCTTGTGGTCATTTGCTATGGAGGAAAAGGCGGAGGCAAGCTCTCTGAGGGCTTGGCTCAGCGACCTCTTGCCCTGTAGAAGGGAATAATCCATGCAAGGTGTTGCTGCCTTGTTATCAATAATAGACGACAGTAACAAAACACCTCCAGGAGCACCAGGTTTTGTTTCTCCTTCAGCCTTTGTGTCTCAAAAGCAAACTACTACATTGCCAACATTCAGCACAGGGTTCTTCAAAAGTGCTAAGGCTCCAGCTCATCCACATCCGGATTTATTCGGTTTTGGCCAATTTGCTGCTCCCGGCGTTTGCATCTCCTTCTGGAAGCAAATGTCTCTGGGTTGTGCCAATGCCAGCAGCAGCTGAAGGACTTCCAAGGTGCCTGGATGTAGGGGGAATCTTGACCAGTCCTCTGCCTCAAGGCTGAGGAACCAAATATTTAGAGTCCTCAGTTGCTGGCAGCTCCCACCAGGCACGTCTGTCTCAGTCGGGTATCAAGCCTTTTCCACCATCTCTACTTTCAGGCAGACAAGCCAAGAAGCCAAGCACCAGATCCAGTAAACATGCCTGAACCCAGCGGGGAAAAAAAAATACAGTTTAGCGTGCAGACCTCTCAGCTCGCAGCACTAGTCTATCACACCACGGTACACGAATTACAGTGACCAAAACTCCCCCTGGAGAAGGGGAAGGGCTTAGAAGCATTCAGACTCCATGCATGGATGTCATCCAGCTTCCATGGTGGTGTTGAACAGATACAGACCACAGTTCCTGCCCTGGAAAATGCCAGACTTGTTCTGTTTAGGTAAATCAGCCAATAAGTCTGACATAAACATGCTGAACAGTCCTGCAGCACTGTCAGTGCTGTCAGTCCTTTGGATGATGTGCTTTGAACTCAAACTGATGCTTTCTGCTCCAACTCCTCTTGGTCAGCAAGTTTCTGCCATGACCTAAGAGGGATGTATAAGACCCTTACATCTGTATGCTCAGATATAACCTAGGGGGGAAGGATAGTCTGTTTATCCTGTATGGAGGAGTTAAAACAACTGAACAAAGTGATTTGTGGCAGAGGATTCAATGTTGGTAACTCTAATAGGGTCAACTGCTCCTTAGTCAAGGATGGTTTTCACTGTGTGACTTCTGATTTGAATTAAGGCTTTGATGGTGTGAAGTTGTGAATATTTGGCTGACTTCACCTAGGGCAGGTTACTGAATTGTGTTCCAGGCAGACATCCCATCTCGGAAAAGGTATTAACATTAAGACTGAATGGTTCACTCCTGGGAATGTATCAGGAGTCACAGAGTCTGGATAGCCCAACCCAGGACATGATGTTGTTTCTACTAGACATGTAGGCATGGCTGACAGCCTGGGACTTCTCAACCTTTGCATGAGGCTGCAGAATTCATCGCTTTGGAGCAATTGCCCCAGCCACACTGATGGCTAACACAGCAGAATTTCTGCTCAGCAAGAGGTGCTGGCAAACCTCACAGAAGGGGTGGTCAGCATAAAGAGACACAGGTCTCTCAACCTTCTTGCTTGCAAAAATCTGTAACTACTGAATTATTTGCTAAAAAAAAAAAAAATCTGTGATTAAGAAATTTTCACTAAACTTCTGTTCCCCTGATAGTCTTCCAGAATAATCCAAGCAAAAACATATGGTATTTATTAGACTTCTGTGGTAGGTGAGGATTTAGGGCCAGAGAGAGAAGAATCAGGACTGCACTGTTGGTCTGTAGAGATCTGTGTCCCAACGAGGGATGCTCAGCCTGATGGGACACAGGGTTAGAAACAGTCGGTGAAAATATTTCCCAGGCTCACATGATTTGCACACTTGGGAAACCACAGTCAAATGTGACTGCTCAAACAGCAGTCAAAAACCCTTCAAAATCTTCATTCTCTATCTTTAAGTAATAGAGCTGTAAAGATCTCCAGATAAAACTTATCACAACTAAGAACAGAAGACATTTTTTATCTTGTTCTAAAGAGTAAGGTTTCCAGACTTTGTTTTTCTGACCAAAAAAAAAAATCTGTTGTTTCATCAACTGTCCGAAACATGACATCAAGCCTCTATTTAAAGTCACAGAATGGGACCAGTCCTGAATAGCTCTGCTGTGCCCCCTCTTTGCAGCCCTGACCACATAACTGCAAACCCAAACACTGGGGCTGCGAAACAGCCTCTCCATCTCCATTAAAGCTCCTTTCATGATACAGGTTATTGCCAAGAGCTGTTTGCATCTCTTCCTTTTTGATGAATAATTGTTGCTGTCAGCTTGCTCTTATTCCATTTATTATATAGGTTGCTTTATTTGTTTTTATTACTTCTTTCAACTTCCATCTAATCAAGGCATATTTTCATTGCTTTTTTAACTAATGCAGCTTTTCTGGAACACATTTAAGGCATCTTTTACAGTGTTCTTTACCAACTCTCCATAAATCATTTAAATATTTACGATTTTCCTCCAAGTTCCCAAATGTTTTTACATGTTTTTAGCCTTAGCCCTAAATATTTTCAGCTTGGCCCTTCTCTGATCATGGTGAGTGCCTGGATCAGTGTCCAGCCATGTACTGAACTATATCAGGATATAGCACAGATGATTCCTAATGAGTAGTTCAGCTCAGTTTCTTTTTAGTTCATCCTAAACCATCAGAAGAGGGGGTAAGACAGTAATATCCTGAAGGTAATGAATAACACTTTCAGTAGGCAAATAATCAGTTCATTTTCTGAAGCTTCAGGGATGTATCATTAGGATGCCCAAGTTCCCCAGGAGTTTTGCCTGCAGTGACAGAAAAGTCAGTGCGTTTAGTTCACTCGGTGTTCACTGCAAATAGCATCAGTCCATCTTCATTGCTCCCTATAGGATGTATTATGAAGATAAGGATGAAAAAAAATCTCTTTTTGAAGATGCAACTCAGAAGTCCCCAGTCCAACTGCAAAGGCTGAGGAGTAGCACGTTACCAGGTGTTGGGTGTCTTAGGGTAGATGCCCAAGGCTGGTTCTTGTCTCCTGGCGTTTTCTCAGAGAGAAAATAAATCTTGAATTACTTTTCCCTGATGTAACTGCTTGTAGGCAGTTGCTTTGGACCTAATAATCTGATGTGGTGCTGTGGATGAGACACCAGCAGCTCCTTCTCTAGTTGATGCAGGTGAAGTCAATGGCATGGCTCAGCTCCTCTTAAAGCAAATGTCAGAACTAGGACAGGTGAATCACACATCCAAAAGTGCTATTTCTCCCCACTGGCTGCAAAGGAAGCCAAGAGTAACCAGTCTGGACATCTCGCTTCAATGTCTAATATAGCCAGAGATGAATCCCTGCCACGCTGCTGGATTCATTTCAAGAAATGTAAAGGAACAAAGGGATGAGACAGTGCAGCTCTGAACCATGGGGACTTTGGTGCTGAATGCCACCTCCTCTCCAATTTCTCTTCCTGCTGCTCATTCTTTTCCCTGTTCAAACAGAAAAGAGTTTTTAGGCTGTCATCGGCTCACCCAACAGCAAGTGTGCGATGCTTCTGCTCCAGCGCGAAAGGGGCCTCCCAGGCCCTCCTATCACCTGGAGTCCTAGGGCTCATTTAAAGCATTTCAAACCTTTCTCCTGTAGCGTTTTCCCCTGCAAAAATGAGACCTCATGAAAATAAATAATTCCCATGGGAAATTTCAATTTGATTACAAATATTGACTTGCTTGGGGGACTTTTTTTTTTAAAAAAAGAAAAATCCATTTGGAAACAATGTTTTAAAATTAAACATGTATGCTTCATTCTGTTATAGTACTTAGCTTGGAAAAGTACAGTTTTTGTTTCCCATGTTTGGGGATTTCAGCAGTTTCTTCCCTCCATATTTTTCTCTGAGAGTTTGAAAAAGAAAATTGTCTTAAAATTGGCCAAGTAGGAAAAAGATTTTTTTTTTAATCCTTCAGAATTAGAATTTTAATGTAAATTGTTGCAAATGATTTCACGCTTCTAAAAATACCTATAGATACATATTTTAAAACACTTGAGATAAGTGCATCTCTCCTCCGGTTTTCAACAGAGACCTTCTCATTCAAGTATATAAAAATGAGGAGCAGCAGGGACAAATATTTTCACTCCTCTCTTACCCTTTTCCATAGAGGAAGCTAAAAACAAAGCAGTGAAAGGCTTGTGAAAAACCCAACTCTAAAACAAAGACACAAAGCGAGGCCATGAGTTTAGCTTGCTATTTTAATTTAATTGCCGCAGTTCGGGCTCTGAGCCGAGGGAGCTCTAGGGAAGTGCTCTACCACAAATGATCTTGTGAGAAAGGCTCCAAGGACACGTTTGACCGAAGCCACCGCAGCTGCTGCGATAAAGGGGCACTGGTTGGAGCAGATGCCTTGGGGACAGTCCCACGGGGCCGAGGTGCTCAGACGGTCTCTGTGACCCTATGCCGAGACATGGGGTGTGCAGATGTGCAGGGAGGACTTCGCAGCAGCACTGAGCTGCTGCATTGGTTCCCTGTGACGTCTGGCTTGAAGATATGAGCGTGGACAACCTCAGCACCAATTTAGGCTCCTAGAAAAGCTTTCTCCTAAAGTGATAGATGTTTTTATAGATCATTCCCCTCGATAGAGGGCTCAGGTGCCCCTGAAGTTGCACCTCAGACACCTAACTGCCCTTCTTGCATTTGGTCCTGACGGGCAAAGCTAAAAACAGCTGTTTTATGACTGTTTTTGTTTTCCCCCCCAGAGCATTTTCTTCCCTGCTGAGAATGAACCTCTCGTGCTCTGAGACACAAAATCAAGATGAGCAGTTTGGGCAACCTAATGCATTTCAGGAGTGGATTGTGCTGATGTAAAAGTGCTCTGCTTCAGCCACTTTACGGATCCGAAAAAGTAAGGAGCCAACGTAGTCACATCCGATGTAAGGACTTCATCAAGGGAGCCAGCGAAACAGTTCTTGGTATGGCAAGACCCTGGTGAGCTCTGCAGCATGCTTGTTTTTGGGAGGGGGAAGGAATGGGGAGGAAGACAAGTAAGCTGCATTCACAGCAACTTTCTCATGTAAAAAATGTTTTCGTGTACTGGCATTTGTCCTGTGAGAGGTATTTATGGGGCCAAATGTACCTCTGCTGATCTCCTAACCCTCCTTGCAAATATGCACGCTGGAATAAACCCAACCTGCTTTAAACTAAAGATGGTTGTTAAAGACCACGCTGTCTGGTGATGGGGCACCCTGGAAGTCTGAATCGCAGGGGGTAGAGGGTTAAATTCTCCTCAGAGTGAAAAGCTGCTGCAGCATCCAGGACTCCGCTAAGACGCAGTCCCGGACACAGCGCTCGCTGGGGGCATTTGGGCATCGACCAGAAACCGCTCTCGACTGCGGAGGCTCTTTTCAGCAGCGCTCTATTAATAGATGTGGATAGCAAATCGCTGACAGCAAATGCAAAAAGCCTTCGGACCAAAGGCCTTCTTGCCGAGGAAGCGTTTGCAGCGACGCCGCGCGCAGCGGGAGGCACCAGGAGCCGCTCGCTCTGCCCGGCAGGAACGCTGCGCTCTTGCATCAACGCACAAAAATAAACACCTGATCTCCTTACCATGGCCAAGATACAATTTCTACACCTCCTTGGCCACAGCAGAGCATCCAGGAGAGCCAGTGGCAGCTTCCAACAAGTGGTGTTCGAGCATGTCCCATGCCACGCGCTGAGCGCCGCAGCCTGGAGAGCAGCGGCTCGTGGTGCCCCTGTTTGTCCCTGGCTCCAAAGCGGTGCAAGTCTCTGAGTCGTCCTATGCAGTTTCTCAATATTCGTTCTCAGATAATCGTGTGCATTTCAAACGTGCTGCTTCGCGCACACACGATTAAGCTATTTAGGATGAATGATGCTACCAATGAAGGTGACCTCTCTTAAGGTTAATTAATCATTTGTAAGCTGACCTTTGGATGTATAGATTATTCATAAGCACTCCTGAACTAACAGGGCAGATCTTTTCCAGCCACAGAGTAGGGGTTTTTTGGTGGTTTTTTTTTGTTTGTTTTTTTGCTCCTTGTTTTTGCTTTGTTTTGTAGAAGCCTTTGGTTATTCAATAGCCAAGGGCTACTGCTGAAGTTCAGGGAGAGCAGTGCCCATGGGTGCCACCTTCATGCTAAATTCCTGCGTTCGTCCTTCTTCTCAGACGGAGCTGGGCCACAGCCTGGCAGGGCTTTTCTCTCTTATCTGCATATTTCCTCTGTGAAGTCTGACTGACCTTAAACTATCTTGAAGACTCCTCTCCAGGAGCTGTGACATTTAAAAGTGCAGTGACAGAAAATAACTTCTTCTAAAAATATATGTAACTTATTTATCATCCCAAGGAGAGAGAAGAATTTAAATGAAGGCATACATATACATCGCTCTGCTCAATTGTAACTTTTCGCTGATGCCACCTGGTAGCACCGCGCTTTCCTCGAGCCAAGCTGTGCCCTGCTTTACTGCCGTGCTCCAAAGTCAAACTTGGGAGCAGCCTAGGAAGAGCAAGGGATAACGATGGAGGGGATCGGTCCCACAGGAGGCAGCCTGGTCAGCCCAATGCTGGAAAAACTTGGAGAGGAAAGCTCTGGTCTGTGGAGGCAAGAAGAGCCAATACAAATTCTTGCAGCCACTGAAAGTGGTAAAGAGGAAAGCCAACATTTATTGAGAAAATGTGCCTTAGATCATCCTTTATCAGATTACATGCATTTAAATATATATGTCGGATGCTAAACATAAATTGCTGAGCTCAGTGCTCAGGAAACTCTGTGCATCTCTCAGTGGGGAAAATGGCTCTCCTGCCATCAACCCTCCCCAATGGAGCAAGGGGGGGGTCCTGCCCAACCAGGCTCTTCACCCCTTTCCCAACCACCTTTGCCGAAGTGAGAGTATAGCCATAAGGGAGTTTCCTGAATGCGAGCCGTTCATGTATCTTTAATTATTGTTTCAGCCACATAAATCAATGCGGAATTAAAATTCATGATGGTTCTAGGGTACAAGTGCAAACAATTTGTTCGGTAAACTTGCCTCTAATTGGCATTCTGAAAATTTCCTGTTAATCAAACCCCTTGGGCTCAGTTGAACAGTGTAGTTCTGTCTGTGAATGTCAGTGCTTGGAGGGTGCATGCATGTATGCTGATTTCAAGGGTCTTCATATGATATTAACTCATACACCTTGTCCTGACATTAATTTGCAAGTAATTTTTTAACAGCCTTCTGTGGCCCTGCCTATTATCTCACTACTTTGTTACTTAAGGGAAGCAAGCAAGTGGAAGAATATTTGTAAAACCTGAAGCAAAATTACAGTTGAAAGTTTCTAGAAATTGAATGTGAAACACCTCTGAATGCATCTGAAATTCATCCCTGAAGGAGACATATTTCCAGTGGCTCTTGACTCTAAGTGGCAGTGGGAGAAATGTGAAGAGATTCAGGCCAGCATAATAAATACCAAGGGTGTGGGGGTCATGCTGCTCTCTGGAGAGACCCTGGACAAACCACAAAGACAACTAACAGTCATTCTCTTGAGCCTGTAATATGAGCTCTGCCTGAGAAGTTTTGAGTAGAGCTGAGTTCATCCCCACCACTATGTCTGTGGGATGAAGAACATCAAAAACACGCTCTGCTCCTCGTCAGGATGTCCTGGTGTCCTGGGACCACTGCAGGACAGATTTGAGCAGTTTTTGTTTCTAAAGGATGGAAATTTCACAAAAATTGTGCCAGGTCCTTAATTTTTGAGCCCCAAGAGACAGATGGGAAAGGAGAAGCTACACAAAACTGAAGTATCTTTTCTCACCTGCACAGCCATGGATAAGGCAGAAGAATAAGGACCACGAGCACCTGACAAGCAGAGATCAGGAGCTCGCAGAGATGCTCTCTCAGCTCGAAATGTGCCATAAAGCAATGCAAGAGAACCAGCAGTTCCCAGAAGAGAATAGAGATAGTGCACAACAGCAAACAGTTCCCCTGTGGAAGGAGATAAGAAGCATAATTAGACGGCATTACAGCAGCATCAAGATCTGGAAGCTGGAAAGAAATTGTATGGAAAGCGGAAGCAGGGGCGCATGACCAAGGGGTGAATACAGGAATAATATGTGTTCCCAGTGCGAGAACGGCTAACTCTGTGACCAGGGTTTTGGAGGCAACCAGCGAGAGTCTCCAAATTAATTAGATGTAAAAGCAAAACAAGATGTATAGGTGTATTATTATCGGGGGAAAACTGGAGCGCAGGCTGTGCATGTGAAGCAGAAATCTGCATCCCTTGCTTCAGCCTTTATCGAAAGGTTAATTGTGAATGAAACTTAATGAAACGGGCTTTAAAGGAGACCACAGAGAAGGCCAGAAAATGGGGAGAGAATTTAAAGCCATTTGGCTATGGCAAATCTGTTCAGAATGATAGGATCAGATGCAATGCACTCGGTAGCACTGAGCCTGTGATGATTATCTTCAAAATGCATGAAGGCAAAGAGGTCCCTGGAGATGAGAAGCACCTCTCTTTAAGGGGAAACTTTAAAAATAAATAAATAAATAAAAATGCAATAATCAACTTAATCTCAATTCCTTGCAAGAGGTTGGAGGAAAGTATTAGCTGAGCAACTTGTGAGATGCAAAAGGATGAATAAAATCAAAGAACATGGGTTTGTCAAGCACCAGTCATGTCAATTCCATTTAATTTCCTCCTTTGATAAGGCAACTGGCAGGCTTGATTTTGGGGAAGTGGCAAATATATTAGTGAAGCCCTTTGTGTTTTCCCCCAGGAAAGCCTTAATGCAGCTCAGAAAACACACGATCAGAGCACAACGGGTATCCTCGCCTGAAGAGGAACGATCAACAGGCTCACAGCCCTGCCAGCAGGACGATTCTCCAGCACTGACTCTCTCTAAAATAGGGCTTTACCAGTTCCTCTCCTTAGAGCCCATGCGCTACCCTTCTCAGATATTCAAGTCCTATGATGTGGACACGTACCCAGGTTTGCCCAAGGACAGCTCCTCCTACCATGCTTTGTTCTGCTGATTTCTACTGTCTTCTGATGATTTATTCCCAATTTCCCTATGACATCAGCATCCCCATGCCCATTTTAAGTGGAATCTTTTCAATGTAGCATCATCTCCTATTAATCCCAGCTCCTGGCATGGATCCGAGAAGATGCTTCTGGTAGAGCGCCAGTAACGCCAGCCTGCTTGGAAAGGGAGCAAATCTGTATGAGCAGCCTGCTAAGTGTGCGTGAGCACAAGCGGGCAGGTTCTGCTCCAACGCGGGCCCTCCGGACGCCCGTCAGCGCCACGGTCAAGGCAGCATCTCGCGCCGCCCGAGCTGTGGAGCGGCTGCTCGGGAAAAACAGGAGCAGAAGCTTTTGATACAGTTTCAAACAATGCCTAATTATCAGGTAGCTGAAAATTGGTCCATCTGTGCCTCAGGAAAAGACAAGGAGAAGTTATGTGTTACTAATGGCTGAAAAGAGCTGGCAACACAAAACAGGGAATTTTTCAGTAAACTTTTTTTCTTTTTTAAATAATGCAATTATGCAGAATAATCTCTAAATCTCCTGACTTTTCAGTGATTTTTGATAAAGCCCGCAAAGTCTCATCCTCCTTCCTTTTTGCTCTCCTCACTGCAGCTGCCCAGTCCCTGGCATTTTGAGCGGTGCCAGCTGTCTGGCAGGACCACCTAAAGCAGCAGAAGCGGATGGCACGAGTGGTCTCTTCAGCAGAACAGTTAATGACATTTATCAGCGTTTCCTAAAGCAGACTGTAAATATCCACGGTGCTTTGCCGCATCCTCTCTCTTTGAATATGAAGTACCCAAGCTTGTAATGCTGTTTTGAACAAAATATCTGTGCCAGCAGAGTTGGCAGGCGAGGGTCTAGGTCACTGATCCAGGTCAACACACATGAAAGCATCTCCTCAGTTCAGATTTAGGTGCCCATTTGGGTTTTTTTCTGCTTTTGGACCCTACTGATCCAGCATGCAATACAGGGACTCTGCTTTTCAAGTCCCCTGAGGATCGAATGAGGAAGGACTTTGCGCGTGAGAGCATCAAAATCACCTGAACAGATATCAGCCTGGGCAGGGTAAATAATTCATGATTTTTTCATTCAGTTTTTAGCTCATACTTTTGTCTGTGGAATAACTGGGAGTAAATTGCTTTTTCCCCTCCCGTTCCAAATTATTCAGTGATTTATTTTTTTCTGCTGATTTTTACTATTCTCACTTCTTTGTGAGCGCTTGCTCCTGAAGATGGCCTGCTTAGCTCTGAATGGAAAGCAAATGTTGCATTCACCTTCAATGAACTCTGAAGCAATTGATTTCGCTGGCATAAAAGAAAAGCTAAAATGAGACTGCTCGTGGGCTTTGCTGAGGATGAATTTTGCCGTTTTGTGAATGCCCGTGCCGGAGAAAGCGAGTGCCCCAGAAGAGAGACGGCGGCTGCTCTTTTGACTAATCCCAGTTCAGCTGAGAGTCCCATCCTCTTTCAGGTGTGGGGAGAGTCTCCCCTGTCCCCAGAGGGCCGACTCTTCAGCAGCGTTACGTTTTCAGCAACTAATAGCAAGGAGGCCTGCAACGAAAATTATTCCCATTAGCTTTTGTCTGTTAATCTGAGGTCAAGAAAACAGACTGCTGCCTCTCCACTCTTCATTCTCCTCTCCCATACTGCAGGCAAGAAATGCAGCCAAGCTCCAGCAAAGAGAATAAAGACAGAGCTGGCACAAACACAGCAGCTTCTTAAATGAGTTTGCCATTAGCCGGAAGGGCTGCAAATTGAAGCGAAGATAAGCCCCTTAGCATTTCCCTTCTTTAATCCGAGCCTCATAAAAGCGGAGATGTGTTCTTATTCAGGGGGCTTTATACAGAGGCAGGTATTTCATTTACCAAAAAAACCCTGGATCGGATAAATTATTAATGTTATTTATAAAGGCAATTCTGCCATTCAGCAACTTCTTTTGGATCCCCATGTTTAATCTCGCTGCTTAGCATAAGATACACTTCAGTTAAAAGGCAAAATCACATTCCTTTACAAGGCCTGCAAAATAACAGAGTGCTGAGGTGCCTGAAAAAGGGTTGTAGTTTAAATTCCAGTTTAAAGACTAATACATTTATCAGTAGCAAACATAAGTACTAACTTCCACTTGCTCGTACCCTCCCCGCATGCTGGATAGGGCCTCACTCGCATGTGTCAAGAGCCTTCAAAACTAGTCAATGAGAACGGCTGATATGCAAAACACGCTCGTCTCTTATAAGAGCCTCCGCGAGGCAGCATTTGGTAGTTTCGTGGAGCCGCATGGTGAGCGAGCAAGGATTTCGCTCCTGTCCTGCAATGTGTCCCGCAGCCTGTCCCACTCCAGGACACCCTCTGCCATGACTCGGGCTCCTGCAGGTTCAGTCCTGTGTTCACCTTATGGGCGAGTGCAACACCAAGAGCAGAACCAGCCAAGAGTCCCATCAAATGGAAGCATGGGCTACAGCAGCAGGGCATCAAAGTCGAGTCATTTGATGCTCAGACGACAAGAGAAGTCCACAGTCATGACTGTGATATAATTCATAAAACGGGAGCTTTATGGGAGAGCTCCAAGGGCTGGGATGCAGGTGCTGAAGGGTAAAGTCAGGGTGCCAGTCCAGTACTTCAGGGTACGTGCAGGTGCTGAGGAAGAGGCAAGTCCGCATGTCCCCAACAGACATGGCCCATCTTCCAGGTGAGCAGCAAAGGCTTCTTGCTCCCACCTTGGGTTTACAAGCAGGATTAACAAAAACTTAGTACCTTGAGTGCTCTTGCATCAGAAAAGTTCATGACACGCTTGCAAAAACGCTGCATTAACACTCACAATAAGAAAAGGTGGCCAGGGTGTCACAGCTGAAGCCGTGTCCTGTGCTCTCCACGCAGCACCCGCGCCTGGAAGAAGGGGAGGAAGCCACAAATCTCTGTGCTTCTCTGCTCAGGAGGAGGTGACACACGAGCAGGTGTCCAGGAGGGCCACCGTGCTCCGCAAAGGCTGCTCTCCCTCCTCTGCTCCCGAGAGGACAGCTCAGCCGGGAAGGCTGGGCCAAGGCAGGGCTTAGGGAAGGAGCAGGAATGTCAGTTGAGCCAACCGAGCAAGGAGAGTGTATTTTGGCTTCAGTTACTATTTCTGAGCAGGTAGTTTTGAATCAATGGAGGGAAGATGACTGGTCTAAAAATGCACCTGTCTGGAACAGGAAGGACACTGAGATGAAGGTTGTGGCAACGCTGCATAGCTGGGAATTTTCACTCGCTGTAGAAGTGGTAGAAAACAAAAGAAATAAGACAGTATCTGGTACAGTATCTGGATATTTTCCATGTCTGATACAAGTAGTATTTATAAATGCTACACAAATGCGAGCGTAAAGGGAATGTTCTCACTTAACCCATTTCCTTCTGGAAAACGGGAAGGGCTGTGGTGGGCACCGCGACAGTCCATCCTCTCCTGCTCCCTCAAAGCCCAACATTGGCCTCTGCATGCAGAACACGGAAACCCTCACAGGGAACAGAGGTGTGAGGAGAGGCCACCAGGCCTGGAGACCTTCTGGAGCATCGCAGCAGCACAGGAGAACCTGGCCTTCACCACCGACATGAAGGAGAGCTCAGGGCACAGCGTAAGTCAAGGTAATCGTCAAAACACCGTCACACACCCGCGGCCTTCCTCCACATTTGAGAGCGATGCCATTTTTCACATGGGAGGCACGGGCTGATGCACCGTGGTTGGAGAGAGATTCACAAGTTTTCTAACAAAAATGTTTTGTCAGTATCATGTGTTCCAAAAAAGATCTTCTTTTTCAACGTCCTTCTCTTTAAAGACAGCATTAGAAACGTTAAGTAAGTTGTAGGAGCTCCCTGGTGTTTCACTCCAGCACAATTTGAACCAAACCAGGGTATTTTTGTTTGCCGAATTCAGCCAGACTTTTCACTGCACAGCTACAACAATCATCTGTATTTTTAATAGCCAGCACGGCCTCCAAGGAAGAACAGCTCGGGAGGTTCATGATTCATTCCTTTTCATGGGCCGGGTGGTGTGGACAAAGCGAGGCTCCCAGGTGGAATGTAGTTTCCCTTTGATCAAGGCAGAAGTGCAGCGCAGCACAGGAATAGCAGGAAGCTCTCCCGCGGGCGTATTTGGAGCAGGGGGTGCCTGCACTGGAGGAGCCACGGAGAAAGGCGCTTTTATGTCAAAATGACTTATAATAAGATGTTAAGTTTGTTCAGGAAGCTGAAATGAAATATTTAAATGCAGCGCTGGAGTAGCATTTCATTTTCATGAAAATACCAAAATGTCACTTGCTAATCAAAGAACGTTTTAAAATTTGCTTTGAAATAGCAGCATCTTTATGCAACTACTTTTTTTTTTTTTTTTTCCCCTTTTTTTTTTTTTCTTTTTTTTTTTTTTTTTGGGAAGCATCAAATAGAGAGGGGAAAAAAAGTTGAGTTATTGACCATTTCCTCACATAGGAGACATCTGCTTTTCAGCTGTTTCTGGTGAGTTTGTTTGGAGTCATCATCTTCATTTGCAGCAGATACAATCAGGCTAGGGAGCAGCCTGGGTTGTTGCATCCAGCACTCAGATTATATTATCTCTTTCTTGCGCTGACAACAAGACATTTATGTTGGAGAACCCCAATGGGCATTAGAGCTCTTCTAAGAGGTTTTCATGGTTTGAAATAAATGGCATAAAAGAAATAGCAAGTTCTGGTAGGAAAATGTAGCTGCCCTACATTCTGATTAGGGAAGTTTGCGCTATCTTCAGGTGAGGCTTATTAGCATGCAGCTGCTATTTTACATGTATATACACACATATATTTATATATGCACACACACACATATATGTTTGTATATAAAATATTGTCAAATACAAAAAGTTTATCTCTATCGCGCCTCAGTCCCTCCTCAAAACTCAGATAAAGTTTCTTATCTGACTTCTGGTTGCTCGCATGCAGCACACAGCTCCAGGCAAGCAGCCTTGGTCTATTTTAGAAAGTCTCGAGAGCCCTGAAAACAACAAAAAGAACTTTAAATCTGTGCAAAACAGCTAGAGCCCTCCAAGCTTTTCAGCTCCCTGGTTTGGGTGATGTTAGGGCCGTACTGACAACAGGGAAAGTGTCCGACTATGGGAAAAAGAAAGCAGGGATGTGGAAAACACAAAAATAATGGGTCAGTGTTGGGTCTACTTCCTCACACACCACACAAGTGAAGTGTTGGATATGATGGCAAAGCATAATATTTATTCACTGTAAGTAACCAAATTTGGAGAAGGAAATTAAAATACTTTTGATAGGAAAAGCAGTTCTTTAGCTGCTTCCAACAGAGTTTGGTGTATGGTTTCAAACTGCTATTGTGAAGGGTTATTCTGTAACAGTGACCAACACATGCTTGAATTGAATATGTTAGCAGGATGAGAAAGTCAAAAATTCCCTTTGACAATGTCTAACTTTAAAAAGATCTCCTGAATGGTACATAATTGGTATGTAGAGGATTTAATAGAAAAAAAAAATCAAAGAACTGCAAGGATAAAATGTTTGCAAGCAGCATAAAATCTGTTTTAAAATAACATATGGGAGTCTCAGAAGAAATGTATATCGCTTATCCAAAAATTTAAGGAACAGAAATAGCTGATATGGTTGAAAAGAAGGGCAGAGGAAGCAATCAAATGTATAAAAAAAATCTTTCAAAAAACTGAAGTCAGATCTAAATGGAGAATGTAGACAGAAGCATAAGTCTTGACAGGTTAAATGTAAAAATGATAAGTCAGGCTGATAAAATATTTTAAGGCACAACTTGCCAAAAGATATATAAAAAAAGATCTCTCTGTGAATGCTCTTTGAATCGCAAAGAGCAGCAACCCCACCATGATGTCTGTTGTACCAGCAGATGTCCTGGATGGAAAAGAAGGTCCCAGGGAAGAGGAGCAAAGTCAACTGTTGGCTTTGAGCTCACAACTGAAGTGTCTGGGAGAGAAGGTAGAGCAACTGCAACCAACCGGCCTGTCGGGAGAGCCCGTATCCAAAAAATTCCTTGGGATGATGGTGCCCAGGTGAGCTGTCACCGTGTCCCACCTGGGAAGGACGGGAGCCAGTGATGCCCAAGGACCAAACGCTCGGGAGATATTTGCTTGCTTTGCATTTGTCCAGCTCAGGTGCCAGGCCAGGACCTGGGCGTGCAGCATCTCCCCATGCAGACTAGTTCAGCCCAGCTCCCCGAACGTTGAGGCTTGGCTTTGTTTCCTGTAAAATTTCTCAACTTGGATTTGAACAAAGCCAGTGATTTTCTAACGGCCAAGTTGCACAAGATGCTGTCTAGGTACCTTCTCTACGTGACCAACCCTCACAAGACCAGATCTCCAATCTGAAAAAAAAAAGACCCAAGCTCTTTCTTTTTTACTCTTCCCCTTGAGATTTTATCCAAGCGACCCCACAAAAGGTTCTTCCCAAGTTGTAGGTGCATTATGAAATAAGATAAATAAGGATATTTTAATGATGCAATGAGTAGGAGCTTGCACTGTCTCCACCCGGCTCCAGCTCGTGGAGGTTTCAACCCTGCTCTCACGACGAAGCCCTCGACAGGATTTCCAAGACCCGAGTCCAAGCTCGCTGCAGCTCGCAGAGCTCATCCATACGTAGCTCCTCAACGCACGGGTGAAACGGCACTTAAAATGTAACCGTGACCGAAGAGCACATCACAAGCACGGCACACTAGCGAGTACTTCTGGCCACGGGCCTTTCCTCACCTGGTTCTGGTGGCTGCGGAGCAGGAGGCAAAATTTCTGTGATTATTGTGCAGGTGATTAGAGGAAATTGCATTTCCCCCGGCTGAAGAGCTCTGTGGCTGCAGCAGAGCTCCAGCTCTTCGCTTGCCTGCTGGTAAGCCGCCAGCGCGAGGGGAAGTGTAGGCATAAAATGAATAGCGTAAGAGATTGCAGGTAATTATGTTTCTTAAGCTGTTAACAGGATTGGCCATTTGATAAATGAGAGGATTTGGGAATGTTTTGTCACTGACAAGCCATTGTAAGATCACAGTGGAAACAGGAGACGTTGCTTTTCACAGCATGAATGAGAGGGGAATTCTCCCGGGCTTTTTACATCCTGTAAAATTCATCCGCAATCTGGATGCCAGGGCACGGACGGGAAAGGAAAGATGTTGTCCTCTTCCTGCTGGCAAAAGCAGGCGTCTTGTCTATACCTGCCATTTCGTGTGCTCTTGGTGCCCTTTCAGAGCCCTCTGTGCCTCTTTGGCTCGAGGCCCTTTTTGGAGTCCCTTGGATCCTTTTTTATTATTTTATGGTGCCTCCTTCCCAGTTCACCCATGTGGTTTTTGGTGCCTTTCCCCAGGATCTCCCTTCTTCATTTCAATTCTCCATGGGACTCTGGGTTTGATTTTCAGTGTCCCCTAAAGGCCTCTGGTTCTTCTAATGTTCTTCTACACCTTTGGGTTTGTTCTCATCACTCCTCAGGGCTCTCTGGACAAATGAGGAGGAAGCCAGGACTGCCAGGTCCCCTTTCTGCTCCATCGATACCCCTCTGTGCAGTTTTTGGTGCCCCATGGGGGAGAATTTAGGTACTGGAGTCCACAGAGAAGTTCCTGCAGGTTGACTTCTCATCTCCCCCCACGGCAAGTGGCACTTTGGCCTGAACAGCTGGTTTGGGCAGAAGCAAAAGCACCCAGGCACTGCTCAGAGCATCATTTGCTGCTGCAGAGACTGAGTTGTGAGGGGGCAGAAAACCTGAGCGGGTTTTTTGCCTCCACACACAGCACTTAAGCTGCAGAGCAAGTGCTGGCTGCTGCTGCCCCCTCCCTCGTCCCCCTGTCCAGCAGCCTCCCCAATGGGGGCTTGACCTGCCGCCCACCTCTGCGCTTATGCCTTTTCTCATTACTCTTTAAGGGAGATCTTAAAGTGACACTTTAAAAGACTCCCTTTAAAGGGTAATGCATTAAATGCAAAGGCGGGCGGCGGGGCCAAGCTCCCTTCGAGGCAGCTGCCGGAGTGGGACAAGGTCCAGCCGGATCACCCAGCCCTCGCTCCACTCCGCAACCTAAGTGTTTTGCGTAGGAGCTTAAGTGTTTTGTGTGGGGGCTTGGGTTTCCTGCCCCCGCACAGCTCAGTCTCTGCAGCGACTGCTGTTGCTCCAACTTTGCAGTCAAGCTGGGATTTTGCCCATCCTTCCAGCTCTCCGTCCCCAAGTAATTGCTTTCCACCATGTGTTTAATGGAAATGTTTTGGAAGGTTATAGGAAGCTGGAGTACGGTTATGGAACTGGAGTTTTATTTGCTGCCTCCTTGCTAAAGTAAAGATCAAGCTAGGATCTTTAAAGGAGGAGAAACAGCCTTTGTGGCACAAGCAGTTACCGCTGCAAGAAAATAAGAGCTGCAGCAGCAAGATGACTCTTTCTGTTCATTTTCCCCTTTAGCACCAGAGCAGCAGGTGCAGGAGCTGCTAGATAAGCTAGGGCTGAGAAACAGGGCAATGCCTCCTTTACAGAGCTGTTAGCAGGGGTTAAATAAACCCTGCAATGAAACAAGGTGACATTTGGTTTGTTCAGTTGTGGCTTATGCCAATTTTTACTTCCAAGAGCAAAAACAACCCAACATGGTGCTCCTGTGTCTGATTCCCACTTGGCTCTTCCTAGTGCATGGCTTGCTGGCAACCAGCAAGCTGGGAAACACAGGCCCCTTCCTTCTGTGGCAGCTCCTTGCAGGGTTAAGGAAGGAAAAAATGGTTCTTGCTCCTCTGAACAGGGTCTTGAGAGAAAAAAGAAAAATTACTTACTCGTTGCTCTAGCTGTAGTTAAGAGTCTAAAATGGTGGCCCCATCCAGCTGGAAGAGGTGTGGACAAGAGGTGAAAGGGCAGTTCCTAGCACCAAGCACCTAGAAAAAGAAAATGTGCATTTTAACAGCGACACAGCAGGCACTTTCCCTCTATAGGCCTGGTCTTGAGAGCAATCTTAGAGAGGCAGGATGGTTGTCCAAGCTGCTCCTGGGGTGAATGGACAGGACAAGGGACTTCCCTAAAGGGGAAAGGGGCCTTGCAGTCGTTCCTGGGGTTGCTGTGCCTCTGACAAGCAGCAAGTCAGGCCCAAACACAACAGCGCTGTCCCCAGCACACTGGAGGTGACGGAGCAGAGAGGTGTAAAGCCTGCTGCAAGGCAATCACTTGCCTCTTCCCTAAGCCTAAAGTCACGACTAGCAGCTCTTACCTCCTTACCCTGCACCAGTCTGTTTGGTTACCCCGTGACTGAAACCTATTGCAGTTCCCAAGACAGAAGGGAAAGGACCAGCATGGCCCCCAGGTGCTGCCTGGAGAAAAGGGGCCCACTAGCTAGGCCTTGGAAAAGAGAAGGGGCAACATTATCCGTTCTTTTTTACAGAGAAAGAAAAGGAAATACAGTAAGACTTGCTTCTAACCACATATAGAAGGATATCAGGACTCGGGAGGGCCAAAGACAGACTCACAGATGCTCACGCTAACCACTACTCTTTGCTCCTTCACTTGGAGAGATTGTTGTCTGTGAGACACCCGAGCCAACCTGGTTTGGTGCTGGCAACTCTCAGCCTCCTTCAACTGGGCCTAGGGTGGTGTTTAAGTGTGTGAGTTCCCTTGCTTGGAAAACAGCTGTTTCCAGACTTGTAGCATGTATTTTGTCCCTAGGAAGACCTCTAAGTGATCTTATTAATCTATCTATAATTTTCCTTAAGCTGCTTTCCAGGCTGAGATAACCAGACCCACGGCTGGGGTGATTCAGCTCCCTGGATGATCGCAACAGAATCAAAGATGGATGTTCAGCACAAGCAGGCACAGTCGAAAAGCACAGCCCTTCTCTCTGCAGCCTTGCTCTGGGTTTTGCATATTCTCACTGCTCTGTCATGACAACGTATGGCCATCTGCAAAACTGTCTTATGGCTCCACGGCTTGCTAAAACCCACAACACAAGATGCAGAAAATAAAAAGTCCTTTTTATGTGAGAAGTAACCTCATCCAACGGTTCCTGCAGCTGCAGGAAGGCTTGGCATGGCCAGCACCATCCCTCCTCCAAACCACGGCCCCGCTTTTCAGCCACGACCGCAAAGGACTGTGACTTTGGTCAGTCCGTGTCTTTGGTACCGCAACCCTTGTCAGGAAAACTGATGCTTTCCAATTAATCTAGTGGAAGGAGTTTCGAAGCAACTTGAAGAAAGCAACACGAATATGCACCAAATATAGCCAAAGCCTGCTGTCTACTGAAATGCCTCATTAATACCGCCCAGACAAAGCAAATGACTGATGCTTACTGCAGAGTTAAACATATCTGTGCTTGGATTAGTGAAGCAGCGCAGAATATTTCACCCCATATGGTTTGCCTGAAGAGGCTGTTTCGGATAATGGTTCTCGTGTTGTTTCCATGGAATTTCAATATTCCCCAAAAGACACTTGCTGGAGCACTCCAGAGCAACCTTGTGTCATTTGGTGCCACGTGAGCCAGCAGAATGCCGGGTACTTATAATTAAAAGCAGCTTACAGAAAAATAATAATGAGGTTCAGATTTGAGAAAAGGGAGCATCCAGTGTTTTCACTGTTGGTTTACTGACCCAGAAACTTTCTCTTTTTTTTTTTTTTTTTTAAGAAATGTGTCAGTTACAAAACAATGTTATGTACGTGGATAAAATTAATCAAAATCACTGGATGAAAACTAGCACAAGATTAAGCATCCACAAAATATGCCTAGGCACCAGATATATCCTGGCAGGAGGGATGGAAAGAAAGAACTGGGTCTCGTGCTCCATCTGCTAATAATGATAATGAAGAAATATCATGGTGCTACTACAAGACAAAGGTTCAGTAAAGAAAAGCCCTTGAAAGTGGAAGTTCTGTAAATGCAGTTATAAGCAAAAAAAGCCACTTTTGGGACTTTATGGTACAAACAGTGTAAAAAACATCCTGTCCACACAAGTCAAAGGGCCGTGTAGTCTCTTTGCTGGTGGCTTATAACTATCATGGTCCTATCATTATCTGTGAGCCCTTTTTTACCACCTTCCTGGCCACATCACTGAACGCTGGCAAGTCTCAGCTGAGCATAGGTGCAGTGAGAGGGTGAGGGACTTGTGATGGGTCAGCTATCAAGGGAGAGGAAAGAGTCCGCCTCTTTCCCTAGGATTATTCCTTTGCTAAATTTCAAACCCTTACTTCAAATATTAAAAGATTCCAGCTTTTCAAAAATGGACTATATGGGATTATCGTGGGGTTGTTTATACATATATTTAACACTGAAGTGCAAACATATATGCACATATGTACTGAAGCATTGAGAAAATGGTGTATTTGTTCCTAATCCTTTTGGCATTTTACCTGACACTCTAAAAACATGAAAACATATAGGCAGAGTCAGATGCACAGTATGAAATCTAAAACTGATCACCTCAAATGGTTACTGTTTGGTGGTGGTATAAGCAAAGAAAAACAAAGGCAGAAGTGTCAAACTACCAGCACTGCTTTTAACTGCTTGTAAATCAATAGGCAGGAAAACTTTTGACCTACATGAACAGAAGCACGAAACAGAGAAACCTCAGAATAAAATCCACAGCTGACAGAGCTTAGTGCAAGAAAGTTGTGTTTGCAAATGAAATCCTAGCAGCAGTACAGGGTCACTGTTCAGTGCAGACAGTAGAATTGTGAAGGATTATGCAGAAAATGCAGAACTGTTCAAACAGACTTTTATTTCATATTTGGAAAGAAGGATGATTTAGTTTCATTGCTTGAAGATGATAAAATACTTTCCAGTCTATTAGTAACAGAGAAAGATGTTAGAATCTATAAGCAATGAACATTTTAAAATCAGCAGGCTCAGAAAAGCCAAAATAGCTGGCAGAGAAGCTCTTGGGTCTGCTAACACTGAAAGCTAATAGGAGAAGATCCTTATATGCACAACTTATGCATTCTGTTAAGTGAGAAGCAAAGGGAATCAGTGATCCATCAGAGGAAAGAACAGCCTTGGGTCAAAGCGAGGGAAGGTTTCTTTCCACAATATAAATTGTTAGGATTGTTAAGCAAAATCACAGAATGTCTGAGGTTGAGAGAGACCTTCGGAGATCATCTAGTCCACCCCTCCTGCGCAAGCAGGGTCACCTAGAGCACAATATGGAATCCAGTTCTCCTAACGAATTGGAGGCACCATCTTCCCGGGCCCATTTAACCTGGTGGCTTTGAGATACAGAATTATCATTCATGCTGGAAAGTCTTCTTTTTGGTAAGAAAAATTTGACTTCTGGATTACTTGCAGCAGGTGCATAAGTTAATTCAAAAAAATCTGTGTGGGTCTAGAAAGTATTATCAGAAACTGGGAATGATTACTGTATCAGGATGGCGCCAAAGTACATCCTACTTGTCCAGATGAAGTTACAGCTGTGGATAAAACGATCTTTGGCACTTGCTGATGTTTTCAGCCACAAAAGAGAGTGTTGCAGTAAACAAGACAGTGGCAGCTGAATAGTGGGAGTTCTAATACACTATGTTTGATCTCCCATTTAATGTAATGAGGGCTTCACTGAAAAAAAAAAAAGAAAACCAAAAAAAAGAGAAAAGATTAATCAAAATCCTATGTGCATTTATATATGGATCACAAAAATGTTTCTAGAATATCCAAGACGTGGTCAAGGGATAAAGTTAGATGAAGTTAGGATTTATTTCGATTACCTAACCTGGCATTAAAATCCTTTCCACTGATCAGCAAACAGAGGGATAAAAAGATTTCAGAAACATTATGTAGGTCTGGAATAAGTCCCAGTACAAGTTCCTATAAGAAGAGGAATTGTGGGAGGAATACAAATATTAATCAGAAGAAAAGGTTCTAAATTTGGTTAACTCTGTTCTGGCAATGAGACAAAAATCTAAGTCATTAGTGTAACAACCTCTAATCCCTATCAAAGCAGCCAGTCTTATGACAGAGACAGACATGAAATGGCTTTCTCCATAAATATTTCATTTTTTATTAACGCTAGCATTTTACATCTGGACACAACAAATATTTTGGGAAAACTACTGTGAAAAAAAGAGAGACATGTGGCTGAACAATCCAAAATCTCGTAGAGAACTTATTCTCTAGGAAAGAAGAAATATCTTAGAGTTATTTTCTTCCTAACCCAAAGTAGAAAATTCCCATGTACAACTTTTTAAAATACTATCCCTCAAAAGCTGCCTATCTAATCAAATTCAGAGTCATGCTACTATTCTGACCATGATTTCTACTGAAAATTTCTTGACAGGCAGCAAAATATCTTATTTAATTTTTCCAGTAATAGCAGTTCTGATCTGTGAAAACATAAGCAAGTTTCTCCTACAATGGAAAAGCTGAGAGATGCTGTGAATTGTCCTGTGGCCACAACATTCAAACGGAGTATCAGGCAGTAATCTGTAGACAACTGCTCATATACAGTACATCATTCCTACCCAGAGACTGACGAAGATACATATGCATACCATAGCTCTATAGATATGCATACCATGGCTCTGAGATTACTCAGAGCACTCTCTTTTTTGTGTGTGTGCAATTGCAAATCTTTTCCTTTTGAAGGGTGTGTCAGCATAAGAAGCTCCTGTGACAGCACCACGGCTGTGAGGATACAACTACACTGGGGCTACAATTCAAGGTGGATCAAGGTGTATCCCAGTTAAGAACAGCCCTGTTTTGGAAAAGTTTTTTTTTTTTTTTTTTTAGGAAGCCCCATTCTCTGCCCAAGGTTTTCAAACAGACCCTCAAATGACAGTCATGACCAAAAGACACTGGGGAAAGGAAGGGATGGGAACCTCTTTAGCCTTTTACCAGAACTGGAAAAAATCTGCTTGTAATCATGGTCTTCCATTAATGTGGTTAAAAAAGCAGAAAAATCCATGTAGGAGTGGGAGGCTGATGTCCTCTTACCTGGAGAATTAAGGTCAAGGTCTCTAAGGCTGATGATAGCTCAATGAGCTTTGGTTTCCTTGGTGGGACACCAGCTTCTCATCAGCCTGCCAGAATATTTTAATACAGTTACACTTTTGACATACAAAACAACTCACAGCAAGAAGTTCTATAATTTAGTAATATGTTATATTGGAATGTATAACTTCCTCGCCCTGAAACAATGCCTGATAATTTCATGGGATACCTGGGATATCTTTTACTTCTATTTGAATTCGAAATACTGTGGGGGGAAAAAAATCACCATGTTTCCTCATTGTTTCCTAAGTGGCTACAATTCTCAAGATCTCTGTCCCGTGCCCCACTATTTTTTCTCTTCTGATATTAAAACTACTCTGTCTTCCTCATCCACATTCTGTGGGTGGAATTCAGATTAAGACACTTGATTTAGTGATGCAGTTTATATATCTACCTCACAGACTGACACCCTCAGGTAGAAACCTAAATTTAGGTGTCTGAATCTCTGGGCTAAATAATTCCCACACATCCTTTTTCGTTGTTTTTATTCTCTATGAAACAAGATGAACAGAACTACATGTATTAATCAATAAGTGGGTTTGCAAACATTTATAAAGTGACAGAATCTGCTTTTCCTTTTTTTTATCCTTTTCTAAAAATTCCTGTCATTCAGCTTGAATTTTTGCACGTTGCTGGTCACTGTATCAAGATTCTCAGGAAACTATCTATAGTGACCCTATTTCTTTTCTATACTATAGTGACCTATTTCTTTTACAAGAGCTAATAATTTAATGTTCAATCCATAATAGAAAATGCATATTTAGGGTTAATTCTTCCCAGACAAACTACTTTGCATTTATCAGCATTCACTTTCATATGCCATTTTTGGCTCAGTCACTCACTACTGTGAGAACCCTCTGCCTCTCTTCTCAGGGTTAGATGATTATCTCAACTAATTTTATGTCATCTGCAAACTTTTTCACTGCAGTATTCACATCCCTTTGCAAACCATTTATAAGGACATTGAATAGCAGAGGTTCTTATTCAAGCAGGTGTATGAGTGAACTGCAGAACTCCCCCACTGTGAAAAGTGATCATTTTCTCCCACTTTTTGTACCATTTTCTTTCCACCTACTTACAAGAGGACTGACTCCTTATCATCTCAGCTTAAGTACTTTAAAGGTCTTTGCAGGAAAACTTCCTGATACTTGTTTGAAACTGTGTAAACACTTTATCAACTAGATCAGCCTTACCTACAAGTTTGTTCACATCTTCAAAGAGTTTGAATAGATTTATGAAATATGGTCACCTTCTGCAAGAATCATAATGACTTTTTCCAAATAAATCACATTTATGAAATTGTATACCAGTTTTCCTGCTTTATTATTGTATTTTTTACCCACTTATTCAGTTTGGAAGTGAGATTAACTGATCTATAGCTTTCTACATTACTCCTGTAGTCCTTTTTCTCAAGGCTGGAGACACATTTGCCACTTGCCATTCTTCTTGCAGCGTGGTCAACTTAAATGACAGTTTTCATGTCATGTTTGGCTTTCTCCTAATCTACTGTGTGAAGTCTTTCAAAACTCTTGACTAGGTATCATCTTATCTTGGTGCTTTCTTACTGTTTATTGATTTGTTTCAAAATGTTCTCTACTGAAGCTTCATTTAGGGACAATTCCTCATGCTCTCCACTGCTTCACCACTAATATACCCCTTTCCATCATTCCTCTATAATTGTTCCCTATTATTACAGTTTCCTATCCTTCTGCCAAGTTTCCGAGGCATTTATTATGTCAGTAACTTCCTTTAAAGTCAGACATTCTTGTTCACCTCTTTTAGGCTTCAGGCTTGCAGCATTTGTGTAGATACATTTCAACATCTTTTATTGATCTAGTTGTCCATTTTTCATGCGACCTGCTTAACTAGGACTTTAATCACTGAAACCATTCTTTGCTATTTCCTTCCTCAACATTATTGATTTCAGTTCTTTCCATTTTTCTAAATTACAAAAATTCTTATTTTTCTTGAAGAGAGAAGTGAACTATGTTCACTTGCACAGTAGTTGAGTTTCCCCAAATGCAAGTATAAAAATACTTGACCACTTTGCAATGTTTAAACCCTGCAGCCTAAGTTTATATTCATTTACATAGCTTACCTCTCCTGTACAATCTACCTCAACAGTGACTGAGACTCTGCTTATCTGTCTGCCCAATATGGTACCAGGAGAGTCTACAATACTATGATTTTACTTACAGATTTTTTTTTCCTATTCATTCTATGCCAGTGTCATCCACATGATTCACAACAATAGATCTCTCTTGCACTAAATACGAACACACAATGCCAGAAAAGGCCAGCACTCCAGCACTGAGGAAAATATGACTTCCTCTCATGGTTTAATAAAATATTTGGTTAACACCTTCCCATATGAGACTTATGTGGTTGCTCACTCATGTTTAATTTTTGATTTCCACCAATTTTTATATCCTTCTCTAAAATACTGCTACCTAATCAGCTATCCTTTTTTTTTATATATTTTTTAATTTTAGTATTTATCTTCTCTTTGGCACTTTGCAATAATTTTTTTTCTTTTTTTAAAGTTTCATTCTGTTGATTTTTGGGTCACATTCCCCAGTTCCTCAAGATCATTACAACTTTGATCCTGACCTTCAAGGTACGTCTCAATATTATCCACAAATCCTGCAAGCGAGTTCTCTGTTATATCATCGAAGACATTAATTAAAATACTGAGCAGAACTAGGCCCAGGACACAGACCCAGCAAGAGTTCACTCAAAATAACCTTCCAGTCTGACCATGCATTATCACCATCCACATTACATGTATCCTATATGATGAACCTAAAGCTATTAACTGTATATGGCCTGTTATGACAATCTATTTGGGCATGGTCTCCCCTATTGCTTTTTGGAGTCTAGAGGGAAGAGGGCTGCCCACCAGATGGGCTATTTTGGCTATACTGCAGGCTATCTTCTCTAGGAGCCCACTTCATGCCTCTGATCATGGCAATATGTGGATCTGTCTGCACATACAAAATAAACCTCATTGCCCCAGGAAGTGCTGGCTTTTCTGCACTTTCACAGTGCACTTAGGCACCAGAGGAAGGGCTGCAACATATGGTCTCTCCCTCATACAGAAAGAAGGTAAGTGACTCACCTAGCCAGAAATACTGGGCACACTGATATAGACCATATTTCTATAGTCTGCTTCTGAGAGAATCATGTGGAACACTTTCAAAAGCTTTCCTAAAGCAAAATATGCCCCATCTGCTTCTTCCTCTTCATCCAGTAGACATTATTTTCTCGAAGAAAAAAATTAGATTGAGACTGCATGGTTTATTCTTGGCAGATCTATCTGGCCTTTCTTTTTTCTTTTTATTTTTATCTTGCTTTAAATTGATCATTTAATACTTTTTCAGACTTACTTCTGGACAGTCTGTCTCTAGCTCTCCCATTTCCCTTTTTCAAAAAAGTAAACTGTGTTTGCTGTTCAGTAATCCTCAGTGATATTACCTTTCCTTCATGACAGTCACTAACACTTCAGTAATTGCTTCACCTAGTGTCTTCATTACCCACACAGTTCTCACAGCACATACACAGAGCAGTCTGAGGTCACAGCTTCTGATCTGCAAGAGCAAAGAGAAAAAAAATAAGACACAAAACACTGTAAAAAGACAAATAAGTCAAGCTTAAGCTGGTTGCTCTCAGCCCAGCTTCAAGGAAGCTAGCACGGCACAGGATAGTGTAGGATAGGGCAGGGTAGCACGATGCAGCACAGCAGAAATGGGGTCTTGCCTTCCTGCTGAAGAAAGGCAAGCTGAAAACTCCAGGAAGGCTGCATCTGAAAATACATTTTAGCTGAGAACTTTTCAGTCTATTGTGTTGATGGAAATTAAATACAGAGATCAACAGCATATGTGGATGTGATGGCAGGAACTTGCTGACTTGTAGGCAGGATACAAACAGGTCTTTTCCGAGCCACCGCAGTGGATGCTAGAGAGGGTTGGGGAAGAGCACGCGGTCACACTACATGTTACTAATTTTAAAGGGAAATGCAGGAGTCAAAGATCCTGGAAGGCAAAATCAGACTGCTGGCTGGAAGATTTAGCCCCAGGGTATTATTGACAGTTTCTCTGAAATCCTTCCAGTTACATATACAACTCCAATTAGGTAGGCAGAAAGAAGGTGCTATCCAGAGGTGATGGTCTCCATCAAAACTCAGAAGTGAATCAGACTGCTCACAAGGCAACTGAATTTGGTGTGTTTAATTAAGCAGGAGCTTGGGGAAATCTGTCATGAGGCAAAGCAAACAGATTACTAAGGGCTGATATAGTAGCCAAGTTGAATGGGGTTAGGAATAGTTGAACGTGATTAGAAGTCACAGGTGAAACTGTATTGTATCAAGAGGACATTGGACTAAGAAGGTAAACACAGGTGCACACCCAAAAGTAGGAACTATAAATTTACACATATAGAGGAAAAAAAGCTTAAGAAATAAGTCTAGAAGAAGTAAAACCCAGGGAATAAAATCAGATTTTGACAAAGCATAATATAGTAAATCCCAATGACAAACCAATGGTATACTATAGTATGGGGCCATAAACTATGGAAAGTGACTATAAGTCATAAAAGTGAAATAATTTTTTTATATCAAAAAATGTTTTATTGAATTTAGTGAGACTAAAATTCTTACTGGAAAAGACTAGATAGCTAAAAATGTCTGACTGTGTTTCTTGAGATGTGAGAATGTGAATATATGAGCAGGGTTATCTCCTTGGTCACCAGAGGAAGACGACTGAGTATTTAGCACTGAGAAGAGAAATACTAACCACGGGGACCTTAACTACCCATAAATTAACTGGCATAATGGTACAACAACAACAAAAAGTTCACAGAATCAATTTATTGAAACAGTGTTTTTCAGAACTATTAGATCCTGAGCAACCCAGGCGAGAGGCTGCTCTCAACTTAATATGCAACATATAGGAGAGTAAGTTCAAGACGTGGTAAAGAACCAACCCCCCAGAGACAGTGAACAGGGGCTGTTCTTACACAACAGAAAACTGCATCTTTGAGCACAACTACCATGATTTAGGAGGTCTTAATGGACAAGGACCTCACCACAAATGCTCAAGGTAAAAGCCTGATAAAATGGGAGAAACGATTAGAAATAAGGAATCCGTTCAACCACATCACGGAAACCACTAGTATATCTAATTCTGATGTTCACATTTAAGGATGTTGAAAAATTAGATCGGGGGCAGAAATGAGCCATAAAAAGTATATGAGGACAGAAGAACATGTGTAACTGAGAAACTTAAACAGCTCAACAGAGAGGTGATTCAATAAATGTCTTCACAAGGGGAAAATATCAACCAACACTTTTTAATCTAGCAGAGACAGAAGAAAGACTAAGAACTGAAAAATGAAAGTGATTCAAACCAGAAATGAAACACACATTTTTTAACAGCAGTGATGATTAAATTTGGGAACAAACTACCACCTGAAGTGATGGATTTTGCAACTTTTGACATCTGGAACACACGTTCCTGTGAAAAGTTCAAGTTTCAATAAATAAGATTTTTTTTTTTTTCCCTGAAAAATAATTTTGTCAGAAAATTCTTACTCACTATTTGGGTTACAAGTCTATTTAAAAAGAAAATAAGATGAGACAGAGAAATAGCTGTGCACACTGAAAGCTGGTCAAAATGATAATTAAGAGCAGAATAATGGAGTTTCTAGATAAGGAACGTGATATGGTAAAAGCTAATTATCGTAGTGTCTGCAAGGAAAATTTTGCATCACTAATGTTTTAGAATTATTTGAACATATCTCTATAATAATGATCAAAAGGCAACCGCTTGACATAATCTACTTGAACATTCAAAAGCCTTTTTACAGTCTTTTTCAGGCCTATTCTGGAAGAATACTTTATCACTAGATATTATGGATGCCACATAAAGCCAGAACATAGACCACATGCAAAGACCATAATAAGACCCAGAACACCGCCTGATATGACTGCAAGCTTTTGGTTTTGTGCAGTGGTGCTAAGTGGCATTATTACAAGTGTAATTTTTGTAATTGCAATCAAAGCACCAAGAACACTTGCATAAGTGGTTTTCATGTACTACAGGAATGAAGTAGGATAATTAAGGCATAGAAAACTTGCAGAGCATCAACAAACAGACCGCGATCCTTAGCAAACATCCCAACAAAGGCTAGTGTGGCCATACATAATTCAGACAGTGGAGTCGGCCTGCACATTAATTTTGAGTCTTCAGAAAACTCCCGCTTATCTTGAGTCAATATGATGTGAAGCATCACTGAAAAAAGCATCCTTGCAGGAATCTGCACTGGACTGAGAATTGTGGCCCTTCGCAGCACATGTCAGGCTTATCAGTGCTGTAAGTAAGCATCAGTTAGCCCTCGAACAAGCTGACTCTCTCCATTTTTCTCAAAATCACATGTAATATTCTCCTGGCAGGGAACAACTCTTTTACTAGACTGCAGCACAAATTCGTAAAAGAAACCTGCCTCAACTTTGATCCCAAAACTGAAAGAGATCCAGGATATATTAGACCACTGCAGAACAATCCCATTTGACTACAAATCCAGGATCCCTTTGGAGTCAAGGGGCACAAGAAAGGGACTAATTATAACAGTCTTCTTAATATTTATTTACCTACTTCAAATTACATGAGTAGGTTCAAGTATATTTATAACCTGTGAGTGGTTAATGACATCAATGTTTGCAATACATTTCTATCCCTTCTTAAAAATCCTTTGTTCATTTCCCCATTTAGCTTTTCTCTTTATATTGTTAGATGAGACATCTAGCAGCATCTTGGCGAGGTCTTCATTAGCATTCAAATAAAAATTCATCGCTTGCTTGTTTAGTGGGGAGATGAGTTCAGCGTTCACTGTGAAGCTGTTACTATCAGAAGTGTTTACATTCATATCTACGTTGCATTTTCTTTTGATAGAACATAACAAAGCGTAAGAAAGGCTGCACCAGGTCAGATCAAAGGTTCGTCTAACGCAGTGTGTCGTTTCCAATACAGTTGCCTGGGGAAGGCATCTAAAAACATACCCGGCATAGAGCAACGCTTTCTTGGAATATTATCTGTTTTCCAACATTTTTATTCTCAGGACTTCCTGAGAAGCAGTATCCTAGGTTTTAATATTTAACAGATTATACTTTAACTTAATTTCCCTCCATTTTCTTTCCCTGTTATCCCCTGAGCACATATAAAGTTTGAGCATCCACAATATCCTGTAGCAAAGCATTTACACCTTAATTATCAGCACTATGAAGAACCCTCAGCCAGATTAAATTGATTTCTGGTTCTTGCTTTGGAAGTGACACTAAAAGGACTCCTAAGTTTTGAAAGAAAGCAGCTGAGGGGGATGTGACTAAGGTTTATAAAATCATTAAGGTGGTGGATAAGCTGAATGCAGAACAGTTGTTCTCCAAAGCTTACGACACAAGAACGGAGGCACTTAATGAAACTTGCAGATCAGTTTAAAGCAAAGAACGTATTTCTTTATACAAAGCACAGGGACTTTGTGCAACTTGCTGTAACAGAGAGAGATAGGTTCAAAAAGAGATGAACTCATGGACCACAGGTCTGTAAACAGATCCTGAATGAACAAGGCAGAGAATGTACTTTCTACCTTCCCTAATACACTAACAGTGAATGCTGGAGGAGCACGAGAGCCATGGACTACAGAGAGTGGCCAGGCTGGTTTATCCCCTGGAAACAGCCCATCCTGCTGTCCTAGGGACAACAGGTAACGGTCAGGCAGATGGACCACTTGCATGACTAACGGGAGCATTTCTTCTTCTGTCCTACCTACATCTTCAGGAGTCTTTGGGGAGTTTTAACGGATTTGTCACTAGTGGCTTCTCACTATAAAAACTTTTCGTAATGTGTTGGGTTTTATCTGAGATATATTCTTGTAATTTCCACTCACTTGTTCAGTACAGACTCCAATGCGATGGTCTGCAGTTCTCAGTTTTGCTCCTGGGCTTCTTCTCAGAGATTGCTGTCATATTTGCCATCCTCTTTCCCTCCTGTAGTGAGACTGATTTAAGTGACAAGTTACACCCTATAGTAGGTCCACAATTGCATATTTGTTTTCCTTCAGAGTTCTTGAGTGAATACCATATGGTCTTGGCAATTTCTTACTGTTCATCTTATCACTTAGCACCCAAATGCATTTTAATGTCATTTAATTTGAGACAGTTCCTTAAACTTGTCCCCACATAGTTTGATTCTCATGAGAGAAGAACCCAGCTCAGCCATAGCTGGCACCAATGCAAAGCCTTAGTATCTTTTCAGTGGTAGTTTCCTCCTGTTAGAGGAATCCTTTTCGAGATGGATCATCTGTTGACCAAATCTCTGGCAAAACACCTCACTCTGGCAATTCTGAAAAAAAAAAAAAATACTGGTATTTTTTTTCCTCTAGTGAGTTTACACTTTAATTTTTTTTTCTTGCTTGTCCTACAGGTTTAACTTGATAGTTCATGCTTTCTTTTTCATATAGTTTCTTCATTTACTCAGAACTCCCAGATTTTGAATACTCTCTTCTACTTGGCTGTTAGCATATTGCCCTTCTGGTCCCTTGTAGAATTATTTCACTTACTGATACATTGCTCTGAGCTTTAGATAAGGTTTTTTCATCTAGTCTCTCATCTCCTGCAAGCACAGCATGCTTAAAGCAGCTGCTTTTAATTTCCTTTTAAAAAGCTTCCGTACATTTGAGTAAGCCCTATTTTAAAAGTTAGATATTACTGTGATGTGCTTGTGCAGAGGAATCAAATCCTCTAAGGTTCTCTGTCATGAATCCCTTGGGAAAAAAAAGGCGGACATCTACAACGTGCTTCCCAAGAAGAAAGCAGGGAGGCACAGGAAGGATGGGCCGGACACATAACACCTCCAGCTTGAAGGGAAAGGGTAGAAACGTCTTCTGCAACCACATTGCAGATACTGGGACCAGTGGCCCCAAGGTAAGGGGGCGAGGGGAGTCTCCGCCACCAAGCTTTCAAAAGAGTCTGAGAGGAGGCTTTATTGGGCCTAGGTACCTGGAGGAGCAGGTTTAGAAGATGTGAAGCCCTTTGTGAAGGCACATGGCCTTCAGACGGGGTGTCAGCTCATTTCTGCTCTTCTAGAGGCAGCTGGGAGCCAAGGCCGGCGGGCACTGCCTCACCAGGGCTCCCATTCCCGCTGCAGGGCTCCGCACGTGGCGGCTTACAGGAATTAAAGATCAAACAGCTCCAAACTGGGCAGCTGTTGTGGCACAGGAGCCGCATTGAAGGAACAAACTGCACATGAAAGCCCGTGAGACAAAAGCAGGATCCAGGCATCCGGTAGGATGGGGCTTTGGCGGCGTTTCTTTCACGTGCAGTCATAGAAACTGTCAAGCTTAGGTGCCTCTGTGGTCTCCAAGCAGCACATCTCCCTTTCCTAGCGACCATTTATTTCTCATCTGTTGTTTTGTTACTGTAACTGCGTTCTTTCACCCAATTTAATGTCATTTTTATTTCCACCTTTTAAAAACTTAATTACACTACTTGAATCTTTTTTTAAAACCTTTCCATAACATGTCAAGAGTTGCCTTGTAGTGGAGGTCGCCTATAGTTAATACTCAAAAACCCTCACAATTTAAGAAATTGCTCACCACTACATTATAAAATCCGTATTTCATTGCCTTGTGCCCCTGTCCCCAGTGAATTCCTGTATGCTTCTGCTTCACCACCGAAAAGGTGGCATTTTTTGTTCTTTAGAATACCAACTTCAGCCCAAATTATGTTTTCTGAAAACAAGCACCGACTCCATGCCAATGCAACATATATTTTTCTTTTCCACTGTTATACCAGACTGATCATATAAATACACACACACTTTCTATGCAGACAGTAGCAAACACTCCAGCAGAAGTGTTATGAGTCAGAGTATAACAGGGCTTTTTGGTGAGATCAAAGAGAGAGTCAGGTGGGTGCACGAAACAGGAGATACTAGAGCTTGTTGCACATGCAAACACTCATCATCGAGCTGTGCAAAGGTCATTCTGCTCTGAGAATAAGCCCATGTCAACAATGAGTATATATCAGAGTCCAGAAAACACTTCGCTAAGGAGATCTCGAGTTCCTAGGTCAAAAGGTTATAAAATTCAGTTTAAGCTCTATTTCTACTTTCTTAGCTCTTTGCTACCAATTTATTATATGCAAGGACATTAGCACAACCTAAATTTATGTTTCCCAACTTTTTTTCTGTGATCCTGATCATACTTAAATAAGACTGCTCAGACTCGTAGTTCCGTCTGTTCAGAAGCCTCCCAAGCTAGCTTCAAGATTCTTTTTTTAAATTGAGATGAATTTGTATCATAATTTCTCAGACTGAAGTAACTTTCAGTTGTTAAAGTGTTCTTTCCATCGTTGTCTTGAAAAGCTTTTGTGTGTTTTGTTTCTACACATGCAAACAACCAGAGTCACTAGCAGTCATCTTCTGCAAGGCAAACAGGGTAAGTAGGATGCCATCAGACTAGAAGGGTGAACACGTCTTTAACAAGGGATAAAGAGAGATGACTGAACACATTGGCCAGGCAGCTTCATTTTACTTCCATGTAAAACTAAAAAAGAACACCAGAATGATCTGAAAGATTTCTGAGCACAAAGAAAACGGTAAGAAGATGAGCGCCTGTCAACATGCATTCCTTATGAACAAGTCAAGTTGATTCAACCTGATTTTCCCTCTCCGATGGCTGACAGATTTAGTGGGCAGGGAAAAAGCAGTAGATAGCACACAGCTCAAGATCAGTGAGGTTTCTGCTCCTGCCCCACAGGACCATCCTAAGGGATAGTAAAAGAACACCCAGGAGGAAGGCACGAAGCAAACCTTGGTTGGAATCCACAGAGCAGTTTTCATAGGTTCACTGTGAAATTTGAAGGATTAATTGAATGGTTCCTCAGCTGTTCACCAGCTCCATTCAATTTTTTATTGACAGCCTGGAAGAGGGAATTGAGAGTGTTTATTAAATCTGCCAAGATTAAATCTGCTAAGAGACGCTACAAATACATAGGGGATAGAGGTATTAAAAACTTTTAACAACTTGGAGACATTGCCTGTAAATTAGGGAACATTTCAACTGTACTAAGTAGAGTGTTTTAACTTCAGGGAAAACCCTGAATGGACATTAGCTGGGCAGAAAACAATCTGCCAAAAATAGATCTGTAGGTTTTGACACATTGCAAGTTGAGCAGGGGTCATTCTCTTGAGCAAAGAGAAAATATTATACAGATACACTAACAAAATCAACTGCAAGACATCTGACGCAGTCCTGTCACTATACTAAGTATTAGTAAGACCTCAGTGGAGAGGCATGTCCAGTCTTGGGTTCCCCTCTTCAAGAAAGGTTGACAGGTCAAGTGGCAAGAACATGAACAGTTAGAAGGAAAACATGCCTGGAATCTGAAGACAGAGAACACAGGTGATCCAAAGAGAGTAGACTGAGGGGAGATGCAATGACAGTCTTGATACATATAAAAAGCTGCTGTAAAATGGGAGAGAAACAATAATTTGACATATCCCAAGCTTGTCATAGGCAGATCTGATGCTGTTTTGGGGGGCAGAAAAAAAAAAAAAAAGTAGATGGACAAATTATTTGCTGAGATTTCTTCCAGCTTCCATGATTCTGTGCTCAGCTTATGCTCATTAGAGTTTGTCAGTACTACATTCGTCTTGATGTACCCTACCCTGGTGACTTCATGCAGTAATTGCTCATACACATTTACATCACCGCTGCATTAACGACATCATTAAGGTGACAGTGTCATACCTTCATCTTATCATCTTAAGACTATCAGTCTCACAAATACCTCATCAAAGCGCTATTTGCCAAACCAGCTTGACTTATAACTCATTAATCTAAAGTCATTTTAATAATGAGTCCTCAGATTGTAATTCAAAAAAAAAAAAAAAAAAAAGTATCTCTATTTTCCTCGCTGATCAGTGCAAAGGGCAGAGGGTCTGAAACCACTTGCACCAGCATCTCCAATCCCCCAGGACTCAGATTAGAGCTCCTGGTGCCAGCCTCCCACTCCACAGAAACAGTTATAGAAGTGCACACATCTTGGTGCTCTCCATTTCCAGATTTTTAAGACACTAGTCACCACTTTTGCCATTAGCATCTGGTCCCTTCCCTGGCCCAAAAGCACGCACAGCAATTCTTATGTCAGTCCTGACATAGGCAGAGATGTACTTAATACCCTCCCCAGAGAATCCATTCCAGCAATAATCCATCCAATATTAACAACATACCCCTAATGCCTCTGCTGCTACATTTCAGTTTGTTATCTCCAGCCATATTCCCAGCGGGCATGGAAAACCATTGAAGATACAGCCAGCCAGGGCAGCTGACTGACAGGACTGCTTCTTCGCAATGATTGCTTACTCAAGGTGCCAAGGAAATACAGCAATGCCTTACCAAAATATTATAATCAAATACCAATATTGATTAGAATCAGCTGTAGCTCAGTCTCCCACTAGACTCCTCAAATAAATGGCTGTGCTGTAGCAGGAGAGTGTCAAAAAGTGGAAACCCATAAAACTGCAGCTATAAGGTTAATAACTTAATTCTTCACATCTCCTCCCAAATTCACATTACTGTCCTTTTCTCTTCCATTCTGATTACCTTCTTTGTAATCTATCGGCTCTCTTACATTTACTGAATAATTCCTGGTCTATTATATCTATAATTATACTAATAATTAAGCATGGCTTTTCATCAGCTAGCAGCTAATTACTTCTGTTGTACCCAGCTTGTTAAGAAAACAGTGAGTTTATCTGTATCCATATCACTCTCACTGTTGCTAAGCAGTCAACGCTAGTCAGCAACTGGTGTTGTTTGGTTTACTCTGGCTTTATATTTATTTTGCAGGAGCCGACTAGTGCCTTTTTAACCTCAAAGCAAGCACTTTTCTGAAATATGGAGGCACAAGCTGATCTGTTGCTGCAGTTGCATGCTGAAGTGCAGCACCTGCTTGGCAATGACTGCTCCTCCTGACCAGTTTCATAGCAGCTTTGGGCTCCTAGGAAGCAACCAAGAGCCCAAAAGAGAAGCTGTGAGCAAACTGGCCTCAGTTATCTGCACTCTTAGTCCCACTGTAGTCATGTTTTATCCAAGACTTTGTTAGATGCAAACAGAAATCATGAAGAACTCAAAAGCTCTAGTTTATCTAGCATTAGTATAGCTGAGAACTACCTGCATTCATGCACTATCTTCCAGGACTTCTTGGTGTATCAGAGGGTTCCTGTGGCAAGTGACCTACAAAGGGGTGCTGTCAGGAGGGCTCTCCACCACCTCGCTTCTTTTCCCTCAAGCACAGGCTCCTACCCATACCAAAGGTGCTGAAGTACAACCAGTATCAAACTGATTATCATGACAAAACAGCCCAAGTTGAGGTTTTGGGGTTTTTTTGTTTGTTTGTTTGTTTGTTTTGCCAAATGGCAGTTGTCATTTTTTCTATTAAGGGCTGAAGAGAGAAGCTGAAGTTCCATGGCAGGAATCCCCACCATCTCCAGCCCTGGCAAGTCACCTCCTCATCTGCTCTCCAGTGATGACAAAATGTTAATGGTTGGTATCATCAGCCTTTGCAGGGATTGGGCTAGGCACAAACCCTTAATCCTTACCTCTGATTCACAGCTGCATACTCAGAAGCACAGAAAGGTTGGCGACCAAAGTGGTTGTGCTTGATTTCAGACAGAGCAAATTCCAAAATGAGGAACCTTAGTTAAGAAATATACTCGGAGTGGCAGCCAGAAAGACAAAATATATTCAGATGGCAGGTAGACTATTTTAAGATTCTATATTGGAGGCTCAAAGCAAATGCATACAACCTGTCAAAAAAGAAAGACGTGAGAGAAAAACAAAAAGCTAGCATCATAAAACAGCAGGATCAGGGAAGCTGTTGGAAGTTAAAAGGTATCCTGCAAAAAGCTGAAGTTGTGTCTGAAAAAGGAAAACTAAAAAGAACATAAATTCTGGCAGACTAAATGCAAAAGCACAGTAATGTAGACTGAAGAAAGAGTTTAGAAGCAGTTTGCTAAAGAAATAAAAAAAAATGTATAAAATCTTCTCAAACGCATCAAGAGCAAGAAGCCTGCAAGAGCCAGTGGGCTACACAGGTATAAAAAGAAATACTCAGAAAAGATAATCACACAGAAAAAAAAAAAAAAAAATCAAAAAAATCCAAATAGACAGAGGGCTTGCATCTCTATTCACCTGGAGAACCTTAGAGAAACTCTGATACCAGCATCTTATTTTATAGCAACTCACAGAAGGATTGTCTTAATATAAAATGTTGTTAAGTGTAGATAAAGAAGCAGACAGAATGAATAATAACACATGGCTGGCAGTGGATGGTATTCATTTAAGATGTTTACAGAGCGATAAATATGAATTATCTGAGCTAATACCTACAGTACGTAACCTTCGGCTGAAAAGCGCTACGGCTATCAGAGGACTGGAAGGTAACTAACATGAAGTCAGTTTTTAAAAATAAATCCAGGGGTAGTTCAAGGAACCACAGATTAAGACTAATGTCTACCTGGTCACATTAATGGAAGCTCCAGTAAAAATCTGAATTAATAAGTATATGAGTAAGTGTGACACATTAAAGAAGAGTAAATATTACTTTTGCCAAAGAAATCTAAGCCTCCTAAATCCACTGCAATTCCTGGAAGGAGTCAAAAATATGTGAGTAAGGGAGACCCAGGTGAGAAATTTTCCATGCATTTCTAACATAGCCCAAGCTCCCAGACACTGCACACATTTAAAAAGAGATCCCTCATGAAAGGCTCTTAAATAAATTAAATAGCCATGGAGCAGAGGTAAAGACCTCATAGAGATAAATAACCAGTTAAATAGAGGAAACGGAAGATAAGAGTAAATGATGAGCTTTCTCAATGGAAGAAGATCATCAGTAGAGAGAAAAATATGACTATGCCACTGTATGAATTTATGGTGCATCCACTGCTTGACTACCAACTATAGCTCTGGTACCCTCACCTCAGAAGAAACCCATAGCAGAAAAAAGACGAGATAGATGGAAGGATGACAAGTACGACAAGTGCAAAGCTGCTTCCATAAAAAAAAAAATATATATATATTAGCAGGCAGGAAATGAATAGAAAATGCTGACTTGCCTGCCTTTGTCTGCCCCAGTTTTACTGAGCAGACCGACGGAAATGGAATGGTAGGTTCAATCACTGAATCCTTCATATTCTGGCACACCAGAATTTCCAGGAGCATGCGAGAATAAGGACAGTTGGGTTTCAGGCACAATCCCACACATGTTCTTCAGAAAAAAAAAAGAAAAAAAAAGAAAAAAAAAGATAGGGGGAAAAAAAGAAGGACAAAAGACTCTGCTGTTGCTGCTGCTGTTGTAGTTGTTTTTGTTCCTGTTACTTCTAAATCATTACTCAGTGGATGCCTACCCTTTTCTCATTCACCTTCCCCACTCTACAGTTCAAGAAAGAAAGAAAGAAAAAAGACTTAGGCAGTATTTACCAGCATTTAACTGACTATGACAACCCAACCATGTGTTTACCAGCCTGTACAGTGATGCATTTTATCATAAGTCCTCTCACCTTTTTACTCTTCTCTCATTTTTCAAACTCACTTGAGCATTGTAGGTTCAGGTTATTAGCTTAGTTTCTTCAAGGACAGCACTCCATTTGCTTCAGTTTGTGCAGCAGCGAGCACCAATTGGTCCCACACTGGATAATGGTGAACTATTAATATTATGCAATCATTTTAATTGCAACCTGGTGCCTTGAAATTAGGAGCTGTATGAACAGTTTCTTATATCCATAATATTATTGTCCCGTTGTGCATTTTGGATTTTAGCTCTCATTAAAAGTAATAGAGGGAAACAGTCTGTAGCAAACTGAATGTGTTTGTTTTCACAGTTCACCTCCTGCTCTTCCACACTAAAACACACTCTCACTCAGTGTCAAGACCACAGCTGTTGCCATCTTTTACTTTACCTACTGAGTGCAATATTTAGCTTGAGGGACACTGAAGTTTTCTGTTTGTTAGTTATCAGGTCAATAACTCTCACCTTATCACTTCAGTTTCCATTCTGTTGATAAAACCTGTCAGCCTTCCTTGAGTGGTTCCTGGCCCTCAGAAAGAGAAAGAAAAAAAAAAAAAAAATCACATTAAATCGGCACAACCAAGTAAATCTGTAAGGGATGTGCTCCTGATTCCCCAAAGGCAAGGGGGGAGGGCTTGGTTTTTCTCCCTCTCCCTTCTTGCACAGCTCCAATGTCCAACACTTAGACCTCCGTTGAAATCCTCCCTAAGGATTCAGTAGCTAAAGTCAGCTCAGGTCTTTCAATTTGGCCCAGAGGAGATGTCCATGGAGCTGAAATTGATATATTTAAGTGCAAGAGACAATAATCATTTCTTCAAGTGCAAGCTAAAAATACCCAGAAGAAAGTGGAATTCATAATGGAGATTTTAAAGATCTGTGACATCCTAGAGCCCGCACAAGGATTTTAATGAGAAAGCAGCCAATTTAATTGGCCAGTGAGGGCAGATGCCGTGCTGGGCGAGGGGGCTACAACGTCTCACATCCCCTACATTGCCACAAGCATCACCGCTGCGCCCAGCGTGGCCGCGACAAACCCGCATCCCCAGCGCACATCATCGAGTCAGGGAGAACCTCCATAATCAACATTTCTCCATTGTCAGATCACACAACCGAGCCGAGAGGAGAAAGGACTACAAGGGGGAAGCAAAGCTGACACAGAAACGTTTCCGAAGGTAATTACATGACTGACCATCTTTGGTTGTCGATGCTTATTTAATTATTATGATACAGCTCCCTGCGAGGCAGGAAGCAAAAAGGGTCTGTTGTATTTCAAAGCCTGTTAATATGCCGCATTAGCGGGCGGCTGCTGAGTAAAAGGGTTAAAGTCTGTATGTCTCTTACAGCAAAAAAAAAAAAAACCAACAAAAAAAAAACTTTTAAAGTATATGTCACCACTCAAAGGAAACCCAGAAATAGCTTCCATGGACCGTTCAATTATAGGCAATCACCACCCAGTGCTCCTTCCACTCGTGGCATTGCTCATCAATCAGGTTTTTTGTCATGATGTCTCTTCTCATAGCAGTCACCAGAAGGCTCTGAGCTCCTTCTGGATTCCTGTGACATCTGCTGTCAGGGGCTGTCAACACCAGGAGATTCTCCCTGGGCCTCCGAGTTAATCACAAAGCACCAGGAGACAGCCCTAAAACGCAGTCCCAGTTTCAGCTCTGGATTATGAAGACCACGACTGAGAGGCTCTGCAGCAGATATTTTAATATATTAGAAGGATACAGCAGTCTTAAGAGAAATACAGCCCAGGTTTCAGGTCTACGATTGATTGGGGCTTTTTTAAAAACACGCTTTACAAACTTACTTAACAGGAAGATGAGATTGTTAACATTGAAGTTTTGCCTTCCCAGCTTCAGCACTGATCCTGCATTCAGCAGCTGTTTAACAAGAACGTGACCTAGTGGAATAAATTTATAGACCTTAATAAATTGTAGATGGCAGTATTGACAGAGTGTGTACATGCACATTTGTTTTTGTTTGAACATGTTATAAGAAACCTAATAAAATAAAACAAACATTTTCTATGTCCATGAGCTGTGAACTCAGGTCCTCTGTAATTATAATGTTTCAAGAAAACTTGGTCAAAGTCACATTATTTTTTTTTTAAGCCATAAATTTTTGGCTAGGGAAAATTTGATGTGTATCAAACCTTGCATGTTCTATAAGTTACTTTGTTCAAGCTCCAGAAAGAGAAAAAAATAAAAAAAAAAAAAAGCAGATGAAATAGCTAATTTACCAGAAGACTCTTAGGACACAAGAAAAAGAAACAGCTCTAGCACCTAGGGAATAAAGTTCCAGCGGCAAATGTACCTCAAAGAAATAATGAAGAACCTGTAGATAAGCTTATTTTTGCCTAGGCCCTAAAGGGGGATTGGCAGTAATGAGGGTTTCAGCCACTGAGTAGACAAGTGCTTTCAATTCCGAGTCTTTTGAAAGAGCTGAGCAGAACTTGTATAACCCCCTAGAAAACAACCTCTGATGTCTCAAGTCCTCCCATCGCCTGTTTAATCTTTTCTTCTACGTAGCCACTCTGCATCTTATGTCACCTTGTTGCTCCTGCTGTACCTTTCCGAGCTCTACAGTATCCCTCTGAGATTTAAGGACCAGAGCTCCTCACAACACTGAGCAGATGGACTTGCCATGGATTTATCCAATGGGATAATTATGCTTTACGTTTTGCCCTTTAATCCTTTCCTAGCAATTTTTACAGACTGATTTGCCTTTCTGACTGCCACGAGCTGATATTTTCACAAAACAACCCGTACTGATGCCAGAACCTCTGGAGCAGTAGTAGGTAATTTAAAACCTACAGGGCAGTAGGTGACTGCCTGGTATGTATAGTTGGGTTTGTTTTCCCTCATTTACATTACACTGCATATATATTACAATAAAGTCCATCTGCAATTTTGTCACCCCTTAACCTGGTATCATGAGAGCTTTATACAGCTCCCCCTTGTCAGCTATTAGTTCTACTTACCCCAAGTAATTAATAATGTCAAACTGTCACCTTTCCGAACACTTAAAGCACTTTGTTCCTTGCATTGTGTTGGCAGATGTGGAGAATATCTGGACTACTGGTAGTGAATAATAGTGGCTCACTAGCCACTCTCACCACAGAGGGCCATCAGGTTGGCCAGGCATGATCTGCCCTTGCCAAATCCACCCTGGCTATTCCCAGTGACCTTCCAGGGCATCCAGGAGGATGTGTGCCATGATCTCCCCAGAATTTGAGGTTCATTGAACCAGCCTAGAGCTCCCAATCCTTCTAACTGAACGCGCGTGCGATATTTGCCCATTTTCAACCAGAAACCTTCCCTTACTGCCCATGACCCTTCGAAGACGAAGAGAGGACCTGCGTGACGTGAGCCAACAACCTCAGCACCCCTGGGTGAAGGGAACAACCTCTCCTTCCAGCTAGCAGGGATCAGGAACAAGACACAATGGGACCTGAGATGACTCTTTGTGGTTTCGTGGCCACCACAACTCACACCCCTCTCTGACATTTATTCCTTCAGCCACATTACGCCACAACCACCCGCTCCTCTGACTGCCGCTATCTCAGCCTTACTCTAGCTTTGGACTTTCCTCATCTCCCCAAACCTCTCTTCTCATCTTCATTCAGCTACTTTCTGCCTCCAGAGTAAATCACATAAAAACGCAGCGATTGCTCAGCTGAAGTTGTTCAACTACTGTGGCATCCTCATAATATGAATCAAAACAGATTAGCTCTGCTATTGACTCGGCTGTTGCAGAGAAGACAGAAAGGTTCGCATACCAAGTGGCTAGGGATTTGGAAAGGAGGAAAAACACAGGGCCAACAGCAGCGAAGAGACAGTGATCAGCTGAGATCTGGCACGAAGCAATACCAACAAATGCAGTTTTAGCTGTTACCAAGTTGATGACAGGGAAAATTAAGGGAGGAGAATGAAGCAGGGATGCCAATATTTCTATTCTGCAGGTAGTTTTCATCCTCCAATTGTAGTTGCTTAGAAAATACCAGTCTACTGAGACAATTATAATATTCATTGTTTTACACAGACAAATGTATTAAGAGAGAAAATTAAATGACTTGTAATTAGGGTAAATCTGGGGCTGAAAAGGATAAATGGTTTGTGTTGCATAAAACACTATTAAAAAAAAAAAAAAACTATTGAAAATCAAAAGACACTCAGCGGCTGGGACAAACTTTCAGGCCCAGAAGGCTGAGCTGTTACATATGTCCTGGAAAGCTCAAACTTGCAGCCAGCCAAGAAGGAAACTGCAATAACGCTGAGGAAGAGCTAAGGGTCCTTAACAAGCACCGCCAGCCCAAAGAGGGCCATTTTGTGGGAAAAGAGACAGTCCTGCCCACGGAGCACACCTGTGCACACAGTCCAGCAGGGATGACCAGAGGGCAGGAACCCTCCTGGTGTGGAAGGAAGCTCCGGGGAGCACAAACCTCCTCCGCGCTCCCGCTGCACTCGGCTGGGAACTCTGCCACCTCCTGTTGCAACGCAGCCGAAACAAGCACACAAATACAGCCAAAGCAATCCTGCAGGAACACTGTCCACCGTACAGTGCAAGCAGGCTGGTGACCCTGGTGGAGGCAGGTTTACACACAAGCTTTCCTTTCACAAGCATGTCACCCACATTTACACTCATTTCCCATTTTGGAGCATCTTTAACTGGATTATTGATTACAGGAATGCTAACCGACTGTTTCTGATCACACCCAAACTTACCTTCTTTTCCTGTAAGGAAAGACCTCCCAGAGAAAGACCAGACAAGATGCTCCCAGACAAGAGACCCCCCCACTCCCCATGGGACCTCCTGGGTCTCCAAGGGACCCTACATACGCACACCAAAGGGACCTCCAAACACCCCTGGAACCCCAGGTGAGAGACCAGGCAGCAGTTAGACCACGGCCATGTCCTCCCTGCCGCCTCAACCCTGCAGGAGCCCCTCGAGGCGCCTCTAGACCCTCCCCTCCCCTCCCCTCCCCTCTCCTCTCCCGCACAGCCCTTCCCGCGCGGCCCCACCATCCGCGACCCCCTCACAGGCGGCGCGGCCGCGGCCCCTCTAGCCAGCACCCGCCGCTCTATGGCTCGCGCGGGGCGGCCTCCCGCGCTTTTCCCGCGCGCCGCCGAGGGGGCGGAGCCGGGCCCGTCTAGCCCCTCTCTATGGTGCGCGCCGCTCTAGCCCGCTGCGCTTGACGCGCTCCGCGGGCCGGAGGCCCCTTTCCGGTGCCCGGGGCCTGCTCCGCCTGTGCCCTATGGTGCCCGGCGGCATGTGGCGCCTGTTGCTGGGCCGCGGCTGGGTGCGGGCGGGCGGGGGCCTCGCCTCATACCCGCAGCCCCCCGGCGCCGAGGGGTGAGTGCGGCCCGGCTGGGCTGGGGTGAGGGGGCGGCCGCGGGGCGCCTGTGAGGGGCGGCCGCGGTGGCGGGTGTCGCTCATTACCGGTATCTCTAGCCCCAGCGGGCGGCAGCATGAGGGCCGCAAGCCGGAGCGGGCGCTGCCCCGGCTCGTGCCCCGCTACTCCGTGGCGGACGCCGTGACCTGGGTGAGCACCGGGGTACCAGCGGGAGCGGGTGTTGCGGGGGAGGAGGGCGGCCGGTCCCGTTCACCCTGTCGGCTCCCGTAGGGCGCCCTGGCCGCGCTGCTGCTCCAGCTCGCGCGGCACCTCTGGTGGCTGCGGCCGCTGCCCGAGGCCTGCAGGGAGCGCGGGGCGCCGCGGCTGTTGCGGGGCCCCCTGCCCGCCCGCCACGCAGGTCAGTACCCCCTGCCCGCTCTCCGCCTGTTGCACCCCGCGGGGAGGGCCCGGGCGGACACCCCTGTGCTCTGCGTTACAGTGACGAGCGAAGGCCCCGGCGGGAGGCAGCGCTGGTCGCGCTGTGCGCAGGGACCCCCTCCGGACACCGCGCCGGGGATCCCCTCGTCGGGGCGAGCGGGCAGCCGGCCCCACGCCGACACAGGTACGTGCGGGGGTCCCGCGGCTGCGGAAGGGCTGGCGAGGTGCCACAGGGCAAAGCCCGGAGCCAACCACGTGTGCGGTTGTTCCTCAAGGGCTGCGCGGTTTTGCCAGCGCTGGCCTGACGTAGCTGCCGGGGTACAATGTCCTCGCACTGTCCTAAGGAAGGACAGCGAAGCTGCAGAGGGGGCTGGAGCACAGAGCTCGTGAGGAGCAGCTGGGCGTGCTGGGGTTGTTTAGTGTGCGGAAGAGGAGGCCTGGGGAGACCTTATCGCTCTGTACAACCGCCTGAGAGGAGGTTGCAGTGAGGCAGGGCTCTTCCCCAGGGTAACTATGGATAGGACAAGAGGAAGTGGCCGCAGGTTGCGCCAGGGGAGGTTCAGGTTGGATATTAGGACAAATTTCTACACACAAAGAGCAGCTGAGCGTTGGGACAGGCTGCCCTGGGAAGTGGTGGAGTCGCCATCCCTGGCAGTGTTCAGGGAACATGCAGATGAGGCACTCCAGCAAGCCTTGATGATCCTGAAGGTCTTTTCCAACCACGATTCCATGACATTGTTTGTAATCAAGAGGCTTCAGGAGAAGAAAGCAACAGTGACCTGGAGGATGAAACCCGAGGGAGTTGTGTCTTCCTAGAGGATGAAGACATATTTATGAGCGCTTACGTTGTAGAAATGAGCGTGGGAGGAGATATCAAAGGCTTGCTTATTTTAATAAGCCATATAGGAATAGAAAGATACACTTCAAAAGAATGGAAGGAATTCCAGGGAAGCATGTCCTAATGTAGTAAACTAAAGCTGTGTCAGGAAGGCTCAGGTAAGGCCTACAACAGGGTTGTTCACTAGATCCCGCTCACCACTGATACATAGACCATGTCGGGTGTTCTGGGAAAGATCAGGCAGGTGCCCAATTCTTTGCTTTCTGCCAATTTTTTGACTTCATTTTGTGCTGATTTAAACTACTGCCCATAACAGCTTATCAAACCCATCTCCTGCCAGAGGTTACCATTCCCATACGTAGGCAAATGGAGCATTTTGTTTCCATGTTTCCTAATTAGCTCTAGGAAAGCAGCCAGGTTAATTTACCTAGGCTGCCAATTAGACTGTTTAACCCATCTGCTTTTGCCTGAAGCAGATTAAGAAGTACTCAAATACACTGCCTTGCTGGCAGATTACTGGACAGAGACCTCTGGGAGACGTGGTGGAGAGTAAATGGAGACGATACTGTCCTCAGTCAGCACAGCTGAACACCCAGAAGTGGATACGTGCCCGCGTCTGACAGACAGTTTCTTACTGAGAATCAATAGGAGACAGTTTGAGGCAAACTGATAAACTGAACGGTGAGAAGTCACTAGGGCCACGTGCTCTGCGTGGGCTCTAGGGCCGCCAAATCGCATGTCTAGAAGGAAGCCATTTCTCCAACCTGATTGCTCCATTACATAAGACCTATTGGAGAACAGGGTTGTATTTCGTAAATCTCCTAATTTCTTTTTAAGGTATCAACAGGCATATGGAGCAAGGTTATGCAGTTTTTAGCTTTCTAAAAGTCTTTCAACGAAGATTTGCCTCAAAGTCATCTGGAGAGATGAGACTGATGGGAGGGAAGAAGGAGGGACCTCTCTTTGGATAGAAACTCATTAAAGTATAAGAAATGGTTTTCACAATTGACAGATATTACCAGTGAATTCCCCTAATACTTTGTTGACACCCTTTCTGTTCAGGGCAGTCAGCAGTGATTTGGAAAAAGGAGGTGACAAATGAGGTGACAAAAGAAGCAAGCGACACAAAATTATTCAGGACAGTCAAACTGCAAAAGATTGTGCAAGAACTAGCAACTGGGCAATTCCAAGGTAGGTTGAAGTCATATGCACAGGGGAGAACAGCTGTAAATAGACATACAGCATGAGGAGTGTCAAATTAATGAGTAAATTGAAGAAGGGACATTTAAAGTCACTGTGAATGTTCTTGAAAATGTTAAGTCACTGCTCAGCAGCGGACAGACAAACAAAATGTACTTATTATAAAGGAAGGGATTAAGAACAAAACGAGTAGGTCTGCTCATTGTAGGTCTGTGCCAGTGATGCAGGTGCATGTTGAACGCTCAATGAAGCTAAAAACATTTTGTCTTGAAAGCAGTAACAAAAATGTTATAGAAAAGGACAAGGATGCAGTCGTATACGAAGAGACTGACTCTTCAACTTAAAAAGAAGTGACTGAAAGAGGGTATGCCAGTGGTCTACAAAACTGAAAATATTGGGAGGAAGTGAATAGGGAATTTTTCTTAATACACATGCAGGTAGGTGACAAAAAAAGGTCAGGTATTAAGTCTGAAAAAGGACAAAAGGACGTATTTGCTTTCCCACTGCACAGGTAAATTGTAGAACTTATTGCTACAGGTCCAAAGTATAAATGCGTTCCAGAAAAGAGTTGGGTAAAATCACACATCCAAATTAAACTGAATAGATCTGACCAAACTCTCCTGCTCGGGAGGTTGCAGAGCAGCTGATGGCTAGAAGGTTTTCTGTGGGAAAGCATCACTTGACGGTGGCTCTGCCTTACACTTTCTGCCCAAGCATCTACTCGTGTCAGTTGTCAGAGGTAACTTGTCAGAAATGATTTGCCTTCATTCATTACATTGGTCCTCGCATTCCATTGTCACATTATGCTCCATATCCATTTTGTGGAAACTTACTGAGAAAAGTCAGTGTAAAGAGATTCAGCAAGTTTACCTTTCTCAGTAGTAATTTAGCCGTGAAGTGAGTGTGAGGCCAATTGAACAGAAACAAGGGAAGGACTAGATGCCTGGCAGGTCACTTTGGGGAATCTGGTGGAAAAATTTTGCCACCAGGGAAGAGAAACCAGAGCCGAATGAACCTTCACTTCTCCAGTTTGCTGTTGCCAACAGTAGCAAAGGACCTTCTGGAGGTTTAACGCATCCTTGCTCCTTTCTGTCATTCAGTGGGTTACCAGAGTTGTTGATCTCCGTGCAGAGTCACAATCTCCAGTTGGTGTTAGCTCCTCTATTATCTCCAGCCATGAAGATCTTTGTGAGGGTTCCAGGCATCCTGGCTTTGCAGATGAGCCATCCCTGCTTTAACATAACACAGTGCAATAGAATCTATTACTTTTAGTGTGTTCAAAAAGGAAAAAAAAAAAAAAAAAAAAGGAAACTTCAGGAAATTCATTTAAAAGTTGCTTTAAATAACATTATAGATATTACCATGAAGGAGTTTTCAGTTGCGTGATCATATCTTTTTTTTTTTTATGAGATTCATGCCACATTCAGAGCTTTTTTTTTTTTTTTTTTCTTTTTTTCTTTTTTTTTTTTCTTTTTTTTTCAGAAAGTTAAATGCACGTTGTGAACAAGTGGGTGATTACAGCCAGTCTCAGTGTTAAAGCAGTTGAACACTGCCCCGAGGAGCTGTATTTTATCCCTGTCAGAACTGTAAAATTCCTCATTTCAGTTCTGAGTTTACAGACATCTCAAAAGTGTGTTTTCATTTCAAAGCACAATGAAACCAAGTGGAAACACTAATTTTTTCCATGAGCCCCAAATCCTGGATTTTGGCCAGCTCCAGTTGTGAGTTCGTTCTTGTGAAGCATTTGGTTGTTCTGGGATCAGCAATGTAGACAGTCTGTGAGAAGCTTAATAATCCTGCATTTGGAGGTAGGTTGCAGTAACATTTGATAAGTACAGGATGAGCAGTGAGGGAATACAAAATATTTACTAGGTGCTGAATATGTAAGCGTTGTGTATCCAGTGCACAGAAAGCTGCAAGATAATGTGGAAGAAAGCACATGAGGTCATGTAGTATTATAATGCATATTTAAAGAGGTAGAATTACAGAAAAATTTAACTGTAGTATTTCTTTTTTGTGTGTGCTTTTAACACATAATTGTATAATACCTTAAAAATAATTTAACGTAGTTCTGTGTGAGCAGTATAGCAGTGAATTTGTCGAGAGCACAGATACTGTGAAGCTCTGCCCAGTCTCCCAGTGACCTTACACTTGGGAAATGAGAAATAAACTAGTGGGATGAATTTCTATTAAGTAATGATATCCTGAAGGTTAATATAAACCAGTGTTCTCTTTCTGCTGAAAGAGAATGGGATTTTTTGCTGCCTGGAGGTGCTTTTATTTTTCTGGTTACGTTTGAAGCAACATGAGCAGTGTGCTTAGGTTGTGTGCCTGGTTTTGAGACAGCTGTTGGGAGGCAAGAGAAGTCTTTGAAAAGTTCTGCTTTGGGGCACACCTAGCCCCAAATCCAGCTTCAGATGTGTCTTCTGGGAGAATTCTTTAATCTGGTCCTTCAGGAAATAGGGAAGGGACCAGGTGTCAGACTCATTTGATCCCTGTGTCATCTTGCAAAAGTTCCTCTGCTCTCTAGGATTAGTAACTCTAATCTGGGGAGATTACAGGGAGTTGAAGGAGCAGGGATTTGCTGTGGGAGAGGGACGAGGGACCGGTCTGAGAGCTGACAGAATTCAGAATTGGTTTCTGCTGATTTTTCATGGGGTAGTAACTACCCCAAATTAGCGCATATATTTTCCCAGTGACAGTAAAAGACAAATCTGTGTTTTAGGAGTAGATGTCTGTGCCAAATATGCCTTTCATGCCTTGAGGGCATGAAAGTTAAAAATGCTTCATAACAAACACTTGGCAGAATTTTTAATACAGACTTTTTCTTTCTTAATTTGCTGTTTTATGTATGTTAAAAATAAATTGCATCATAAGAGAGATACCTGAACAAGCAACAAAGACAGTGACAAAGATCAGGTAATTTTCTATATGCTCTGAAAATAAATGTAAAGCAGAACTAATAAGAGTTTGGAGATTACATTACTTTGGGCAGAATGGTAAATAGAAATTGTGTTTGCCGTGGCAATCTTGCTCGCCTGGTGAGTGGGGCTTATCCAGATTAAATAGCAAGAAGGCAAACTGTTTATCTGAGAGTAATGAGGCCGCACTTGGAACACTGGCCACAGCTTTATGTGCCCTGTAAGACGGTGCAGCCCCAAGAAGAAGCAGTCGCACACTCAGTCCTGTCCCTCTGCCAGCACAAGCGTTTGTGGAGCCATGCAGTGCAGGGAATCAAGGACTTGGACTCCTAAAAGGCCTGATTTTTCTTTTTTTACTCAGATTAGTTCCCTGTTCAGCAGCCACAAAGCTTACAAGGGAGACAGGGTGGGCAAAGCTCCTTCTGGCAGCGCTAGTTAAGCTGGTGCTGGAACGGTAGCATTCGGTGCCCGATGGGGTCTAACTGCTTCCAACTGGGATTGCAGAGGTTCCTCACCCCCTCCTCGCTGTTGGTCCTCATCTTTGCAGGAGGTTTCCATCTTCCTGGTGCAAATGTCTGTGCAGTCACTTCCAACACAATCATGTCAAAGTGAAGCAGATTCACTTACTACAGGGTCTGAGTCAACAGCAGATGTGATCATCCCCTTCCAGCTGTAGGACTGTACCCTGGTAAGAAGTTACCCAGAAAATAAGCTGTTCAGAAGAGGATTTAGGAGTTTGGATAGGCAAACCCCTAAGCATAAGAGCTCAGCGTGATGCTTTCACCAATAGGAGTAGGTATCCAGCTCTGATATGTATCCATGAAGCAACTGTAAATACTAAGGAGGCAATCTGATTCTCCCTGTGACACTGATGAGACTGATACAGTGTCCTCACAATGCTGAAAATTCAGAAATAGCAAAAAAAGTCATAAAATTAATCAACTCAAGGAGAAAAGCAGTTGAAAGACATAGACGGTTCAGTCTGTTTAGAATCACAAAAAAGAATCAAGAGGGATTGATGAGTTATATCAGGACTTTCAAATGGAGAATGGGCTTTTTTTTTTGGAAAGAAAGAAAAAGCCCGGCAAGAGCAAGTGCCTGGGAGCAGGAACCAGATGTATTTTAATGTGAAATGGAGCACAGATTTTTAGAGGTGCTTGCAAGATAACGGGAACAAACTCCCAAAGGAAGTGAAAGGTTCTCTACATTTTGGTGTTGTTAAATCAGGACTTGGGGCCTTTCTGTAAGAGATGCATTAGCCAGATGCAGATTACAGGCTTCGACGGGATGTATTCACGTGGTGCTATATTGCTCATGCTGCAGAGGTCAGAATCTGTTCTTAAAATCTCGGGGCATTTTTTCAGTCCTCTAGAAAAGACCTGTAGAGCAGACAAGATGGGAGAAGAAGGAGGGGATGAAGATACAGTGTTGTTTAACCCCCTGCCTTTTTATTCTTTCTTTTTAATGCAGGAGAGCTCCCAATTCCTGAGCACTGCAGCCCGGGGCCAGCCCCACACGGGACGCAGGTTTGTTCTCTGTTTTCCTTCCCCCTACTCTGCTCTTGAGGTCCCTGAGTGCAGGAAGGCATCTCAAGCCAAGCACAGCTTGAGCAACCTGCTCCTGGGAAGGCTCTTTTCTGCCCTGCACAGTGAGAGGCCTGAAGAATGAGAGATAATGTCCTTCCCTCTGCTTTAGCCAGGACAAAATTCCAAGAACTCCAAAGTGGCATCCTCCGTCCTTTCAGATGTCTGTATAGCAGGGATCCCAGTAAAGAGGTATGGGAGGAAACCTAGGGAAAAAAAATAATAACCCCAACAAAATACAAACAACAACAAAAATAACCCCAACAGCCCAGTAGCACCAATCTGTTCTTGTGTGTTGGCATTTTGGTGCCATCGTTCGCTAGGTCACTATATGTTCTCGCTATTTTGGTTTTCACCAGACAGCTCATGACTACAGAAGATGGTGTCAGTCCTCCCAAGGCTGGAAATTGGGACTGAGTCTTGCCAGAGAAAGGAAGAGAAACACTTTGGGCTGGAGGAGGATGCGTCTGATTGAGAGTCATAAGACCATCAATCAGATTCTTGTTATGATTAAGCCTGTTAATTGCTTGCAATTCAGGTCTTAGGTGCAGATAATTTCCTATTTTACAAGTAAGTCACCTGAGAAGCTGCTCAAGGTCACTGAACAGAACGAGGTTAGAATTCCAGTATTTAACACAACAGAGTCCTCTTTTTGACATGGAGGTGACCGCCGATCCCCTGGCACTGAGGTGTTACCTGTGACATGTCACCAGGGTGTAGGTCCAGCTCCCCATCCTAGAAAGAGCCACTTCTTCCAGACTTAGGTAGTGGTAAAGGCTCTCAGGAGAGGACTTGAGTCAGTCCATGTTTTATCCTCTTAGGAGCAGCTCTGAGAGCTGCCTGGGCAGAAAAGTTGTTGGATGATGAGGGTCTTTTTTGTAACATGGCTTCTCAAGTAGGGAGGCACCTCTGGGTGGGTGCAGTATGCACTGTTGCCACTCGATGGCACTAAATTTGTATGCAAGCTTGGAAACTAAAGCTGCAGGCTTGGCTAATCCTCCTACCTCCCAGAGCTGTGGCAAAGGGAAAAATACTGTTCATTACTGAGGAAGAAAAGAAAATCCTGCGCAGCAGAGACAGTGGATTAGGAATGTGCAGTGTTGAATAAGCTGACAGTTCAGGCTTAGTTTGAATCACATAAAGCATATGGAAATATGTCAGTGCATGTTTGGCAGAGAGAAATGCTGTTTGTGCCATTGAGCATGATAGAAGAGGGTGAGCAGGGGCTGACATTTCTGTCGAGGAGGGGAGCTCTGTGTAGCACAGGCAGTCTGGTTATGTCTGAGAGACAAGTCCACCTTCCTGGCCAGAGTGGAGGGGAGCAGTGTCCAGAGAGCTTCCCTGAGCAGGTATCCTGTAGGGGACAGGGAGACCTTTTGTGACACGTGACACCAGTTTAACTCACACTCTTGATTACAGCCAGACAGTACAAATGTGTCACACTCCTCTGCTTCCTAGAAAGGATCTGCTATAGAGACCCTTTTCTCTCCAAAATTGTACATTTTTGATATCTAAAAACTTTCTGTTTTTTTGACGACTCAGGGTGACCTAGCACGACAAGCACACTTAGAGGAAGCTGCTTTCCAGTTGCAGCAGATTTTCCGGATTGATATTTCCATTGCATTCAACATCCTTGGTAATGTGGTCTCGTTCTCTTTTGTCCTTAAACCGTATTTTCCTCCTTTTGGAGGACCTCCAAATTGTTGCAGATGGCATATACCCAAAGCTGAAGCCTCCTTTCAGTAATTTCAACTGTGCTTTGAGAGATTTATTTCCCTTTGTCCCATTCTGCCACCTGATTTATATCAGTGCATTTAAATCCAGGGTTGGTTGAAGCCTGCACTGTTGTTCTGACATCTGTAGTTGGAAATTAAGTCATCTTTGTCTTTTTGTAACATGAGCTGTCCTATCTTCACAGCTCCTTTTTCAGTGTCTGAGGTCTCAGTCTTCCTGGCAAGCTGAAAAAGCAGATGCAGAGTCACAGCTCTAAGAAAAGTTGAAGTAAGATGGAGCAATCTAGAGGCCAGGGATTTTATTTTCTTATAAATCCCTAGTTGCAGCACTAGAGAAGGAGTCACTCAACATATGTGAACCATACATTGAGCAAGTCCTTGTTTCTCCTTTGCAGTGAGACTACAAAAATCCCTAAACCATTGCCTCGCTATTGGGCCTGGGGAAACTTTTTAATCTGAAGTGGGGCCCAGTGAAAGCCAGCTGGACTACTTGGCCTGGGACAAGGAAGGCCTAGTAGCTGGGGGGGGTTGCTGTGTCTTTTTGCCCATTCTTTTTGTCCATTTTCTTCTCTTTTTCTACCTTGCTTTCTTCTCAGGGATTGAAAGCATGAGAGCCAACCACTACAAGGCAGCCTATACCTGCTTCAAACTGGCCGCAGATCGAGGCTACAGCAAAGCCCAGTTCAATGTGGGTCTGTGTTATGAGCATGGCAGAGGTACCGAAAAAGACCTGGAAAAGGTATCCGCAGTTTGTAGAGCTGTACATCTACTGCATGGAGATGTATGATGCATGATGATCTACTACATGCAAGCCTTGGCTGGAGAAACATGGACATTTTAGAGCAAAGAGCAGGTTTGCCGTGCTGGCTTCCATGCCACAGATCCCCTTGGAGCTATGCTCCTGAAATCCCATTTCACATACATTTACTGAGACCCCATCCCACACTGGCGTGTTGTGCTACAAGCAGCTGGGGGGCATCAAGGAGAACCCGGCCGCGTTACCGTGTTGAAACCACCACCGCACAGCCGAAGTTCCGGTACCCTGACTACAGCCTGCCACCTAGTGCGCACTGGCTGTAGTCAGCATCTTCCTGTAGTTGTTCCTGGCAGGGCTGCTCATACAGAAGGTCTTCAAAACCAGGAGCCCTTGAGTAATTTTGTAGGTCACTGTTGGCACAGGGTAAGCTTTTGTATTGTTGGCCCGCCTCCGATGTGGAGCTTGTGACTAGCAGTGGCCGGGTTGTTTAAAAGGCTCTCATATGGTGACAATCAGCAGTCCCACCTGAGCTATCTTCTGTATTTCAGCAGGGAAACATGGGAGGGCTGCAGGGGTTGGTGCAACTTGGAACTAGAACCAAAGTTTCAGCCTGAATTGGGCTCTCAAGAGAGGAGAGTCTCCTCTCATTTGAGGGAACCTAGTACCTGAATCATACCTGTGTTTCTGTGTTTCCAGGCAGCTTTTTATTACTACCTCGCAGCCAGCAACCGTCACCCCATGGCACAGTACCGCTATGCTAGATGCCTCCTGTGCCACAGACCTGAAAGTGAATGGGACAGTCTTCAGAAAGCCGTGACTTTTCTGGAGCAGGCAGCGATGGCCGGGATTACGGAGGTTAGTATCCACATAAAAGCTGAACATTTTGATAGGAGATAGCCAACAAAGAACCCCTTCTTTAGGATCTGAACCACAGGACATTTTAGAAAGCAGCATCTGTGGGATTGAAAGCAAAATTCTTCCTATGTATGGATGCCTCTGCCACTGTATGGGGTACAGCCCCACCTGCCATTTGTGTGCAGCAACCAACAAGATACCCACGATGTCAACAGTATTAGTTTTCTTGTTTGCTCTAGGGCTCTTTTTGCCCATTCCCAAAATGCTTCCAGGATTCCTTGCATACCAGTAAGTGCAAGCGCCCATTCCCATCATGGTATTAAAGGCATTTCCTTCTTGGCTTTTCTGCTTAAGGAAGGGATGCAGTTATAACTAATACCTTCTACGTAAGGCTCCTCCTTACCTCACAAATTAGAGATAGCTCAGAATCACCAGTTCTTACAAGGTCATCCTAAGTCACTTCTGCAGTGCCAGGATTTTCTAAGGCCTTCTATGTTTAATAGAACAGGGACAGTCTTTCATGCCCAGAGAATCTGCAATTGACTTTCAGTGAGCAGAAGCAACCTTATCCAGCAGATAAAGCCGATCAGATCTAACATTCCCAGAAAGCTAAGTGTATACCCCGTTACCACAGGTTATCTCAACATCTATATTTAGGTCAAACGCGTTTTGATGTTGTGTCTCTAAACACAGTTCACACCCCTCTGTCTTCTCAGGGTAAAGAGCTGTTCAGGTGACTTCAGGAAGGAAGCTTCAGATCTCTGTCATGCTTGCAGTCAGTAACCAAGGTTCAGCAGAGAACAGGAGCCTTCCACCAGAAAATCATGCTCTCTTAAGTGGAAATGGCTTTCCAAAGCATCTTCTGTTGCTAACTTCTAGGACTGCCACTGTCGCCCAGTCAGGCTCAGCATTCACTCTGCTCAGCAAGCATGCATCTGGTAGGAAGTACTAGGGTATGTGTCATTTGAGTCTGTCTTTGAAATCCTTTAGCTCTGAATCTAGAGCCAAATATGACCATGATCTGTCTCTCCAGAATCAATATCTAGATTGGACCATCATTTTAGGAAAACCGACCTGCAGTTGAAATTGTAGCTTATTAACTCCTTTCAATTCCAAGAGTACTGGTCACTTTAGTGAAGGAAATTCTGTGAGAAGCTTGAAGTAAGAACAGATCCTCATGTTGTAGCTATGACTTTTCAAGATGATTCATCCACATGGACCTGTGCACCCTGTTCTCCTTTTCCTACTCCTCAGGAGATGCAGTTAGGCATTTGCTGTCTTGTGTTGTGAATGCCAGTGATTCTGGCAGGGGCTGTATCTCACGTAGCACACTGTTACACAAACTGTAGCTGCTGTAGGTATCAGTCAGTAGGCATCTTACAAACAACTCCAACTAGGAACTGTTCTCTGTTTCTGATTTCTGCAGTGCATGTTCAAAGGGTATTCTGGGTCTTACAGTGTTAGTACAGTAGTTTTACAGCACATAAAATGGGATTTTTGGAGACTAAATGGAGTTTTCACATTTACCATGGACTAATTTTCTTGTGCAGTCCCTCTTCTGGCAGACTCTGCAGACTAGTCTTGCAAGTGCCCTTGCTGAGATGTGAGAGATTATGGCTTGCCCAAACAGGAGCAGTTGCCCAAGCATGTAGATGTAGAATAAGCTAAAGAACTGGAGTATTTAAGGTGGAAAATCCTGGCTGATATGTCTCGTGTGGTTTTATTGCAGGCACAGGCTTATCTTGGAGTGTTCTACCTGCGGAGGCTGCAGCCTAAGGAAAAGAGAGGTCTGAAGTACTTGTTGCTGGCGGCCGAGAACGGTGTAAGTAGTCTCTTTGTAAGCTAAGATTGTTCTGAGTTTAGGATCACTGCAGGTTACAGGTGGCAGGTTTCAGGGCCTCTTGGAAGTAGGAACGAGTGTCAGGACTTTCCTGCACTGGCTGAAAGGACAGAATGGCACCTTGGGGAGGAAACAGGCTATGGGACACAGAACCTACAATTGTGAATGCCAAACCAGCCATATTGGGTCAGATCAAGCCCTTAACAACAGTAAATCTGGTAGGATAACTGCTGATCCCAGCAGAAATCCATAGAAGTCTTTTTTTTTTGCAAGTCTCAGTCACAACCCTCACAGTTCTCAGACCCCAGCCCTGTTTCCCCAGCTCTCTCTGTCCCTGGTTGATGCTGGCAGTTGTTCTATCAGCAGCCCTTTGCCTCAACTTTGGTGGTAGATGCGTATACAGAGTCCATAGGATAACCCCTCGTGTCACCTTAGTTAAAAGACTCTTGGCTATGGATGAAGCAAAGATCACAGCATTTAGCTATAGCATGCAAAAAAAGACCCCCCAAAAAAGTCTTTGGGTCAAGGTTTCTTTCTCAGGTTGTTGCTTTTTGCTAGAGCTAAGACAGGCCACTCTGACAAACATAATTCCAAGCACAATGGCACTTCAGAGAACTCTGTTTTACTTTGGTTGCTCTTTCCTGTTTTGCCCCCTCTTCTGTTTTGTGAGCAACCATACAGTATAAACACGTATCAAAGTATGTTCTTGGAGAACTGTGGCTGACTTCAGATTTCAAAGTATGTCACAACCACTTATGCCATACTAGTTTGGGGATAACCTCTCCTGGCGGTCTTGTCTTTTGAGGTGTTCGTCATGTAAGAAGCAGCTAGGGGAATAATTCATGTTTATTTAACCCTATGTTTTGTCACGTCTGAAGTGCCAAATCCTTCAATGTGTTTATCTCCTGTCTCCAGAAGTTCTGTGCTGTCATAAACTGAGGATTGCAACATTTTGCACAGCTCCCACTCGCTGAGTTCTCTGCTTTCCTCTACCAGCTACATCCCAGACAGCAACTCTTGCAATATGTTCCTTCCTTGCAGCTTTATTAAAACTGTTACTTGCTACTTACTTTTTTTGGCAAAGCCTTGTTTAAATCACACTTCTGTCAGTCATACAATTCAAGTTATAATGTATATCAACTATGGAAAATTAACTCTCCTGTTAGATTTTTGGAATAGGATCTTAATATCCCCTCATTCTGATGTTAGGGAAAGTTCTATGTGACCATTAAGGCCCATATGGTCCTTTTAGTGTCTTCACAAAACTATCATCATGCTTTTTAGCTATCATTTGGGCCCTTTTCCTCCCAATGGGTCTCAAAGATAAAGTGCCCAGCCCACCCACAAACAGATTATTGTTTGGATTTGGCTTCGTTGAGCCATTTGCAGTGTAATCCACTATGTTCTAGTTCATTCCCAGACACTGCCTGTGTCCAAATAATGCTGATTCTTCCTCTTTAGTGCGTGTTTGCTTGACTTCATTTCCGCTGCTTGAGATTTTTTCTGACGAAAGTTTGGGTGGTGCTGAGCAGGATGCTGCTGGGCTGTTGTGTTGCAGTCCTGGTGCATGGCAGGGCTGCCAAGGGGCATCTTGCAGCCTTGGCAACAAGCGCCTTTGTGGTGTTTGTTCTGTTTCTTAAAAGGCTTCTGTGCCAGCTGTAAAGGGCAGCCCACAGGGCGTGCTGCCAGCCTGGCTGTGAGCAGGATATGGGTGCACTCAAGGCTGCCTGAGTCCCCTTAGCTCTGACCCCTGATGCAATCTGGATGCTCTGTGGAGACAGCTGCTTGTTTGTTCTTATGATGCACGTTGAAGAGAAATCAGTGAATTTCACTGGAAGAGGGGTGGTAAGGAGTGGAGTTGGAGATACCTGCTGAGAAATTCTGCTTGAGAATGTGCTCGGAGAAGGAGTTAAATGACTACAGATACAGTCTAAGGGACCAAAGATGGAGGAGTAGCCTTAAAGGAGGTGTTAAAGATCTCTTCTCCCTTCATGTACTGTGGGTCTCATTGTCGTGTTTTTTTCTGTGCCTAGGATTCCCAAAGCAGGTATCATGTGGGCATTTGCTACGAGAAGGGCCTTGGAGTACAGCGGGACCTGGCAGCGGCGCTGAGGCACTATCGACAGGCAGCTGCTGCGGGGAGCAAGGACGCTCAGCAGAGAGTGCAAGCGATAGAAAAGGAGATGGAAGGTACCACAGACAACGGGGGAAGAGGGGCATGTGGGACAGCATCATGTGGCTAGAAGACTGGGGCCATATGGACAGAGGAAGGACAGCACAAGACTGTGGCAAAAATGCGTTTTTTGTTTGTTTGTTTGTTTGTTGTTTTTGCTGAAGGGGTGGCTTGGAGTGCTTTTTCTTTCTCCTTTTCACTTCTTACCAGCTATTTCCAGTCAAGCTAAAGTGGCAAAGCCATTCCTGTAGTATGGCGCTCCATTAATATCTTGCTTTTAATATGTTTACAGATATGGAAAGAAAGCTTTCATCCCCTTCTGGATTAAGAAGAGCATCTTCCTCTAGTCCCTGTTTCTGGGCTATTGAGCGCTTACCTGCAGGTCTCCAAGCTTCTCAGACAAGACCATCTGCCCTTACCCTGCCCCACTCTTGGAGCGCAGACAGACTCCATGTGATGACACTCAGAAGTCCAGGATGGAGCTATGCCCCAGAAAACAAGGCAAGTTCACTAGAATTGCAGAATTTGGAGCCCCAGCCAGTGCTGTTATTAGAGCTGTTACTGGTAAATGAAACAAGAAGGCAAAAAGAAAGGTGGACCTTCTCAGTCTACGTGGCACTGGCAGCAGGCTAGTAGTGAATGGAAAGAGAAAGCCTTTTGTTAGTGGAGCAGGAGCAATTTTGAAACACAGTGGTTTTCAAAATAAATCTTGCAGTATCTCCCATCCAGCCACACAGCCCCTATGCTCTGCCTGCAAACACAGAGACTCTCCTTGTGCTCCTGCGCTTCCATCCAGAATTACTCCAACCCACTCCATGCCCTAGTGACATCATTTGGTGTAATAATTCCAGTGCATAATAATTCCATAATTGCAAAAGGGTCCCCCACAGGGGTTTACAAGCTCTATGGTGGACCTGGCTTGCACCTTCTCCTGCTCCAAGGCAGTTTGATCTCACTTCTGGGCTTGGTGTTACCACAGTGGTTCTGCTGCCAGCACAGTCTGGGTCTCTCTGTATATGGATGTAGCAAATTAATCTTCTTTAAAACCTTATCCAAGACGCCAAGTCGTGCAAGCAAAAGGGTGGATTCTTATTATTAGGGCCAAGGGTTAGTTTTTTTGGGATACGGCTTATGGGTCCACGTGCATTGGTGAAAGTAATGGATGTTATGAGCCATCCTGCATCTTCATCAGTGCCCTTCAGCCAGCAGTTATTAATCCTTCAGACTTGACACTAAGCTCCTGCCTTTGGTGCACTGCAGTCCCCTTCAGTCACAGTGAGCAAAGTTCCCTTCAAAATTTTCTTGTACCTCTTTGCTAAGCAAACCAGCTTATTTCCACTGATGTGGACAAGCTGGTGCAAAAATGTTATTTTTCCCTAGTGAAGAGGCCATTTGCCCCCACAAGCCTAAAATGGTTCAAGGGCACTTGTGCAAACTGTCCCAACATCCTGTAGCCTGCTGCTCTGCTGCTTTGTGTAGATGAGGCTCTGGAAAACAAAGGCAATGGCCTTATTCTGAACTTGCCGTGGTCTCCATTCAGCAAGGGAAGGGCACAGGCCTGCCTCAGCACAGCTGACAGCTCCAACTGCTCCTTACAGTCTGGTCTCTCCTACTGTACAGGCCAGACTTTCTTCAACCATTTCCTTTGTCAGGCAGGATACAATTAGCAGGAAATTCCTCGGGTGGATTTCCTATGCTGCGATAATCCGCGGCATGCTTACGCACCCGTTAGGACAGGACGAGGGTGAGGGATGGGAGGGGGGGGCTGAAAGCTGTTTGCAGAATCAGGAAACTAAACCAAGAGAGAGGAATTCGTCTCCTTTTAAATTTGCTGCTTTTAGGGTATTTTTGGATCAAGGTTGTCCTTTGACGGGCGCATCAAAGTAAAGCTCCAGAGGAAGATGGGAGGTTGTGCTGTATGTTTGTCCTCTGTGTGTATTCCCAAGTTGCAGGAGAACCCTGTAGGGCTGCATTTCCTCATAGCCACAGATAGGCCTCCCTCCCAGTTTGCACAGCTCTATCTCAGTTAGGATTTGGTTCTCTGACCCTGCTTTAGTACAAAAACCTGTGCTGCCTGTGAAACAAAGCACCAAGACATTTCTGTTAGCAGCGTGGCAGTGCAAACAGACTGGGGTCAACCCATCACTGTAGTTTATAGCTAGAGATGGGCTCATGTGTGAAGCATTTTGGGAGGCTCCAGCTATAATATTGAGTATTTTGGATATTAAAGAGCCCATCTAGGAGGACCTTACTCTTGTTTTTGCCATTTGGTCCCAGAGAGTCCCATAGACATGCTCTGTGTCCTTTCAGCCTGAATTTTGTGGTCAACTAGCAAGCAATGATGCTGTGCGATGCTGGAAGTGGAGGTGATGGTTTTACCTTCACTCCCCTTCCCGTTACAGCCACCGGCCACTTTGTCACGGTGCTCCACATTTGTTCTCGTGCTTTGTGTCACAGTTGGAAGGCAAAAACCCTGGCATGAAAGCAGAGCCCTGTATGTGTATGATCCAGAAGGACTTACCTTACCTCTTACTCCTCCCTCTACTACAAAGACATGGAAATTAATTTTTCAGCGTCTGCTGCTGTCCCAAAAGCTACAGCGCACATTCAGAGCGAAGTGGAAAACAGTCACATGGACGAAGCTTGTGACTGAATGTGGGAAAAGTTTTTACTTTTTCCCAGATTACTTGATAGACTCCATCCATATGCCGTATGCTCTTGGGCAAAGGATATGACTTGTAATTCAGGGACTTCAAAAGAGAGCGTGGAGAAGGGAATTGTGCGCTCTTAGTGCAGTATGACAGATTCCAAAACAGAAGCGCTGAATTTGGAGTATTTGACAAAAAGCAGAGTTCACAGCAGCAGAACCACAAAACCAGAATGCTCACTGTGAGAAAATATGCAGGTCTCCCCTTTCTATGTCGCGATTTCAGGCTTTCTGCAGATACATCATTACGTCAGCTAGATGGGACTTTGTCCCGGAGATGTTAGTGTTAGGAAAAAAAAAAACAACCAACCATTTTTTATTTTAAATAATAGCTGAGATCCTTTGGGCCAATTGTGCAGCATGTTGCCAAGTTCATGACTGGTAGCTAGTACAGTATCCAAGGTGCCCTGTCTGTGATCACGTGGATATATCTGATTGTGTTGTACTTGTGGATAATCTAGCAACCCCCCTTTCTTAATCTACCTGCTCTGACTCTTCTTCTATGACTTGAGTGTGATGGGGAGGGATGAATAAGAAGGATAGGGAGACAAGAACAGGCATTTGGAGTAGAGCTAAAGAAGGTGAAATCGGTCATGGAGGAATTTGGTGGGGCTTGGCAAAGGGAGAAACATGCCTGTTGTGATCAGCCTAGATGTGGATCTTGCTGTGATTCTGTTGAATCTGCTACCACACACACTTGTGCACCCTAAATACAGAAGAGCTCTGTTTGACTCTCCTCTTCACAGCTGTTAAGCTGCCTACAGAACAGGAGCGCTGTCATCCAGTCCGAGATTCCTCCCACGTGCTGACAACTGCCGCAGAAGCCCAGAGCCCGTTTCATTGTGGACTTGGACCTTCTGGGATAAAATCATCTCAAAGAGGGTGCTCATTTCTGAAAGGAAAGTGCTGGCCAGTCTGGTCCCAGTGGCGCTCGAGTCAGACTCAGTAACTTTGCCAAATGTCTCAAAGGTCCTTGGTTTCTCCTGCCTTGCAGCTTCCTGGTCCTGAGGTGAATGAGGAGAATCAGGGGAGAAGACGTTGTCCTTGTAACTGCTGCTGAGCGGCAAGGAGAGCCGAGCCACCCACTCTGGGTCTGCAGCCGTCAGCCTCTTGAGGGCCAGCTCTGGAGGGAGTGAAAACGAGAGCTGTTGGTGAGATGTATAGAAGGGGAGACCAGGGGAGGCAAAAATGAGAAGCAAGGAGACTCGCTGAGATCAAGTGTGAGAGGAGAAAGTGTAAGCGAGTCTAAGGATAAGCTACCAGTGACATTATTCACACCAGTAGCTTTAAAAAAAAAAAAAAAAAGGACAGCATTGATTTAAAAATCCTGTGATTTTTTTTTTTTTTTTAATATAATAACTGTTAGGATCACTTTGCTTTCTCATTTATAGTGGTTTCAAGTGGCACTTCAATAAATTGTTAGCGAAGCCAGGGAAGGCGAGGGCTTAGGACTGGCTAAAGGGGAGGCAACAATGGAAAACTTTCAAAGGGGGGAAGTATCAGGCAGAAGAAAGGTCACTAGTGGACTTCCTCAAGGGTCATTTTAGAGGTGGGAATTTGCTGATAAACTGGCAGATTGGGACCAAAAAGAAATGGTTTATTGTGAAAATAGTAATAACAGAAGTGGAATGAAATTCTGGATTATAAAATGCACAGCTGGACGGCTGAGGAGTAGTAACAAAAAATTGAGCTATAAAGTAGTTGTTCATCAATTGGAAACAGATGAGGAGCAGTGGGAGCCTGGTGTGGGTGTTGATTGCAGGCTCATTAATGCACTGCTAATGTGATTCTGCCCTGAAATGGGCAAATGAAATCATAAAATGCATCGGTCAAGGTATTCTCTGTTGGTACAAAAAAAGTAATAAATCTGGGGTATTGTTATTAGGTCTGGCAAGACCTGATTAAGAGTATTACATACAAATTTCATCATCGGTCCCTAGCAAAGAAGATCTGAAATGACAGAACTGCAGGGAAGACTGTTGAGATGAAAACAGGAATGAGTCCAAGCTTACAAAATGGAGATCCTAAGAGACAGGGTTGTTTTGTTTAGCCTAAGAAAGCAAATGCTTACAGGGGATCTGATTGCAACCTGTTGTTGTTTTGGTGTTGTAAGCACTGACAAAGGAAATATTTATGCTCAAAATAGACTTGGCACAAGAAGAAGTGATTATAAACTGTCTGTGCATAAATACATACTGGAAATTAAGGGAAGGACCCCATAGCAGCATGAGCCTAGAATAGCTTCCTCAACAGACAGCCCAAAAGGAAACAGGAATTCTTGTTTTTAAGGTAGAGCTTAGCATTTGAGAGACTCCGGTGCAGTGCACAGAAGTGCCTTTCCAGCCCTGCATTTCCTGCTTTCCAAAGTGTATCCCAGAACCACAAAAGCTGGGAGATTTGAGGGTGACGGCCAAGTCACTGAAATGCTTCTCGAGTCAGAGAGCAGCAAAACAAGTAACTCCTGCCTGGTAATAAAACCTCATTCCCTGACAGTCGCAATCAGATAGCATGAGTTTGTGTCATTATTATAATGACGTGGCTCTCCCTGACTTGCTTTAATAAAGCGATCTCTCAGAGGAGGCTCCCTATTCTCATACACTTAATCATGCTGCTTCCAGAAGATAAACTAATCAATAACCTGCCACCGCCTGGGACATGTGCTCTTCAGTCAGTGGCTGGCCAGTTCCCAAGACAAGTCTCCTGCTAAGTGATCAGGCCTTTTCCTCTGAAACCAAATTGTGCCCCAAAGTGGGGAAAGGTTGGTATTCAAAACCTGTTGAAAGCATGGTGAGGACAGAAACGGGATATATTGCATAGGTTTTGTTTCAGTTAAAGCCACAAATTTCTTTCATGTTGCTTAATTTTCAGGGTTTGTTGGTTTTTTTGCTTGTTTTGTTTTTTGTTTTTTTGCAATTGCAGTATTTCCTGCCTTTCATTTTCAGTGGTTGTCTCTTAAGAGGTGCCCAAGTGTGATGAAGTCCCGTGTATTTCTTTAAAACATCCCCAGTTTTGTCCTTCTCAGGTAGCGTGCCAAATGCTAACACGGTGCTCCAGAGAAAATGCTGGGGAGCGGATCAGGAACAGCAAGAGATTCACTCTCCACCTTTGCTGAATGTATTGATTCTTTAGCTCCAAGACAGAGTAGTAAGGTAATCTGGTTTTGGCAGAGCTGAGGGTTTGTGTGCTGATCTTCCTGGCCCCTGTGACCATGAAATCTTATAATTACGTATGTTTAATTTGACCCATAACACCTTACTGCCTCATTTTAATGGGCATTTGGATGTTTTTTTAATCAATAAAGCTGGATCTTCTCTGTTGCTGTGACTGCTCGGTGTTTCCCTGGGATGGAATAGGTGTTAATGCATCTCAGTGCTCAGACTTCAGCCTGCTGCTCCCTGCTTGTACTATAAACAAACACATCGCTGGCAGGGGCAGATTATTCACTTGCTTTTCCCCCCACTGTGAATAACACAAAGGCCCAGACAGCCTCAGCCAGCTGTTATGATACTTTTGAGCCTGAGCAATGTTTCCTTCCTCCCTCCCTAACTCAGGATGCAAGTCTACTTCTCTGTTTGTTTTTGGGAGAGGAGGAAGGAGTCCAGTGCTCTGTGCTCTGTTGCCTTTGTGGGAAGGCTGGGGCTCCTGGATAAAATTATTTTTCAGCACAGAAAGCTAACTTGGCCTTTTTTGGCACTGCAGGGGCAGGAAACCATACTGGCATAGTCTCAACATGTGCTTTTGGTGCCTGCTGCAGAAACTGAATAATCTAATACAGGGTTTTTACCATTGCATCCAAGCAGCAGGGAAGAAGAGATACGGAATATGTCAGGATGTAGCATGGATTTGCGAACTGGGGTCATCAGATGCTACCTGGCTGGGCAGGACTGGATATGGACATCTGTCTTGGAGTCGGTCCCCCAGGCTCTTCCTGGGACTGTCAGCACCTCGGTTTGGTCATGGGCTGGAGTTGGGTGCTTTGTTTGCTCCCTCTGCAGTCCATGCAGGACCACATGCTATAGCCTGGGGTGGACAACTAAGATGGATTGAAGGCCTTTCCCAGTAGCTTTTCCACTCGGCCTTTCTCAGTAACTTTGCTCTCATTTCACCCAGCCTTTCTTTCATTTGTTCCTCATTAAAAGGGCTGGAAGGCCAAGACACAAACCCATCATGGTTCTCCCCCACTAACCAAGAGCGGAGAAAACCCTCAACTGTGGAGTTGAAGTGGAATTTACTGCAGTCGCTCTCCACTTTGCATCACTGGATGCTCAAAGCCCTCTTCCAGGTGATGCAAAGAAAATACAAAACACGGACTTCCAAGCTGAGCATAAAGTCAGGATAAGGCAGGCCAAAAACATTCTGAAGAACACCTCACCAAAGGCTGCTAATAACTTCATACCAATGGATAGGGTGAGTTTGTTGGGCAGTAGGAGCAAGAGCTGACTGAGGTGTAAAAGGATCATCCAAAGAAGGTACAGCCAGGGCAGAAACCCTAAATGAAACCTTCATGCATCTGCTTGCCGTGGAGGAGTGCAGAGGCTCTGCAATGAAATTTTTGCTACAGGACATGAGTCAGACTAACTCCTTCAAATTGAAATGCCAGAAGAAGAGATTTTTAGAACAAATCAATAAAATGAACATGTAGAAAATGTCAGGCCCAGATGGTATTCACCCAAGAGTGCTGAAGGAACTCAAATATGAAATTGCTTCATTTATTAACTGTTGTTCGTTAACTCTTGCTTCAAATGAATGTGGTATCAGAGGGATGGAAGGTAAAAAGTGTGACAAGTTTTTAAGTGCATAAAGGTGGATCTAGCCTGGGCAAATTCACCCGAATCATTAGGTCTGAGATTCAGCAGATAGATGAATATCCGGGAACTGACAGGACATTAGCAGGCTGAGAAAATCTATTTTGCAGATCTCTGGAATCTCTGAAGGAGGCAGACAGAGTCCTGATGCCCTTGGGCTTCCAGGAGAGCTCCAAGACAGGCTCTCAAAGGACCTAAGCTGTCCCAGAATTAACAGCAAGTCTTTGGCAGGGACTAATATGTGTTAAAAGCTAGGAAAGTACGGTAGGAATAGTGTTCTCCAGAAAGAGCAGTTGGTAGTGGAATCTCACCAGGATATGAGACCTCTGCTATTCAACACAGTGTAGAAAAGTGTAGATGTAGAAAACATGATGTGGAAAAGTGGAATGTTAGTGTTGATTCTACTAAAATCTGCAAAAAGGTAAAAGGCAAACTGCCTGCAGGGAGTTGCTGAAGGACCTGATGATACTGAGTGACTCAGGATAAAAATGGTTGGTGGCTTTCTGTGTCAATAGCTATTGAATGATTGACATGGAGAACCCTTCAGGTACTGTGGACTCTCCTACCATGCAGAGGAGGGTTTTGGAGCCCTTCTAATGACCCAGCTCAGTTTGGAGCCCAGGCAGGAAAAGAATGAAAAACAAAGCAGAAAACTTCCTTCCTGGTATATCTTAAACACTGTGCATAATTGCAGTCACCGTGTCTCCATAAAAATATACTAAAACTGGAAAAAAATACAGCAAGTAACAAGGATAATAACAGCACATTAGAGCAGACCCCTTCTGCATGATGGAGAAGTGCTGGTTGATGGGGATCAAGGGGTCTGCAAAGTTGTGAGGGGCTCACCAAGGACAAGCAGCACAACTCTCTCCTGTCTTATGCTGCAAGGACTAAGAGGTTTGAGAGGAACAGGCTCATATCAGCATGGGAAGTGAAGCTCTCATGTGGGACATCAACCAGGATTTGCTGCCACAGTGACCAGGAGGCCAGTTTTACAAATAAGCTCAGTAACAGTGGAGACATCCTTGTAGACACCAAGGAGACACCCTTGTAGAGTTTCTGTCAAGCAAGATTAAACACATGAAAAGAAATCCAATATAAAGCTCAGCAAGCTCCTTCGCTGTAGCTTGTTTGGGACTGATATTGAAGGCTGACCCATTGTGACAGGCCGTGCCAAGCGTCTGCCACTGTCAGACCCACCCAGCGGGGCTACCCACCCTTGGGCCTGTCCCAGCCCCACCAGTTTCATGTTCTTCATAGGTTTAGTGTGTTACACAAGGAGATCTCACTGCCTGAGCTCATCACCGGCCCCAGCACGTGCACCAGAACGGTCCCAATGCTTATCCCATGCAGCAAGACAGTCTCACCCGCTTGCGGCTCCAGAAGGGTCTCCAGTTCTTCTCCCACCAGCTGCTGCACGGAAAGATCAAAGCCGTTCTCTGAATCGCGGTCTTCTGCCTCGCTCTCTCCGTGGCCACTGTCCTTCGTACTCAGGCAGTCGGTATCCAGACCCGCGGCCCTGCAGGGAGGCCAAAACACTGAAATCACACCCGAACCATCAGCACCATCAGTCTGCCTGGTCCCTACCCGGTCTAGTATTACGAAGGTGGCTGTCCTTAGCCCCTATAAAATGACACAAACCTTGGGTGCTTTTAAGAGTCACATTCTGTTACATTCACGTGGGGGATTCTCCCCAGTTTTGCATGCAGAGCTTGCCAATGGGGTGGGATTTTCTGTGGTATCAAAAGTAGGTTCAGGATCTTGGAGGGCCTCACCATGCCCCCGTGCTCTGCTCCTTCAATCCACTGGGGACCAGCTCGGCTCAGCCATTCAATACGCAACCTGCAGGTTCCTTGCACCCCAGCCATCTGCAGACAGCCCCCCAGATGAGTCAGGAGGCCTCAGGAGACAAGAAAGCTTACAGGGGTCTTCTGAATCATCACTTTTACCATCACTTCAGTTCTCACTAATTCTTTTTTTTTTTTTTTTTTTTTTTTTTCCTGTTAGTATTCATGCAAACCACAGCATGGGGCACTGCCTGGCCATGAATCCTCTGAAAAAATGCCCTCTGGCTGGGTCCTGGACTACGTGTGGGCCTTCTCCATATTTCTTGCTAGAGAGGATTTTTCCTTTTGCAGTGAGACCTGCCCTGAGCCAGCAGGGAGCTTTTGGCTCTTCCTGAGGAACCTAGAGGAGATACTTGTACCCAGAGCATCCCTATGCTGGGTCAGGTTCCTGCCTCTCTGACCTCCTGGCACTGAGACTCCAGTCATGTCATCTGGCAATGACATCTCTAAGGAAGTGCCCAGAGCTGGTCAGAGCAGTGAGAAAGCTTGTCCTCCTGCCTGCTGCCTCCAAAGCCAAGGCTCAGTATGCCCGTGGATACACAGCTTCATTGCGCTTGAGCACACTGCTTCCTTCCCTGGCAAAGGCAAGCAGATGGATCCTGGCAGCAGGGGAAGCCCAGGCGGACGTGGGGACAAGCTGGTGTCTCTTGCTCTGGAGGCGTCTGGGGCTGGCAAGTTTGAAGAAGAAGCAGGCAGAGACACTAAGGGACAGTGGGCGAGGGAAGCGATGGACTGAGAGCAAACCTTACCTGCTGCCATTCTTGGCTGTGTATTTGTTTCCCCTGTGATTTGTTTTGGGCTGGAATTGGCCCTGGTGCAGCAGAGACAGCAGCTGAGAGATTTGCTGTAAGACAGGAAAAGCCTATTGAGCCCATGCAATCACCACTCAAGATGCTTCCTGCCAGGATGTCCCCTCTAAACTGTGCTGCCTTTTTATAGCGTTTCCTCCTTCTGCAGATGGTTAGGTATCCCCACTTGGAGGTTCTTGCAGTAGAAAAAACAAGAGATCAAACAGCCCACCTGGTCCCAACACTTCCCCTCCATCCACGGTGCTGTTTCTGCTTGTCATGCCCTCCCAGCACGCACCTTTCCCTTGGCTGGGAGAAGCCAACCCAAGACCATCCCCATCTCCGCGTGAAGGCCATTCTCCGCCCCCCCTCCAGGACGTCCTGGTGGGTGTCTGGAGACCATTCCCATGGCAAGGAAGCTATTCATCCAGCCCAAAATGTATCTGCCCGGGGCCTAGGGAAGAGACCACATCGCTCACCAGCAGGTTGATGTTTGCCTTCAAGGTGCACACAACCCCAGGGTGCACAAGCCGCAGAATCCCAGAAGGGATGAGGTTGGAAAGGACCTGTGGAGGTTATCTAGTCCCATCCTCCTATTAAAGCAAGGTTACCTAAAGCATTTTGCCCAGATCCTTATCTAGGAGGCTTCTGAGTATCTCCAAGGATGGAGATTCCACAGTCCCTGTGGGCCGCCTGTTCCAGCGCCCTGTTAGAACCGAATGAAGCAGAATTTGGGCTTTTTTCCCACCTCCAGCAACCCACAGGACAGCTCCTACCTGGACCGGGGGCGACTCCATGGCGAATTCTCCTGTGGGGCTCTGCTCTGCGAGCGCCACCAGCGAGAGCCGCACTAGGCTCCTGAGGATGTGCTGGTGGGGCCGGGCCTCGCCGGGCGCCCCGTCCACCTCGGCACCGCTCCGTCCCTTCCACGTGCCACCCGCGGGCTGTCCCGGTGCCAGCAAAGGGTCTCCCACCGGCCGCAGCTGTGGCTTCACCAAGCTCTTGCAATGAGGCGGTGCAGCTGGGGGGCTCGTGGGCTCTTTGGCTGGATTTTTCATTCTGTGAGGCTGGCAGGGCCGGCGCTGCATTAGAGTGAGGTTGAGAGCCTCCTGCTGCTCGTCCGAGTCTCTCTGGTTCCTCTGGTTTCTCAGGGTGCGGTAGAGAGTGGGGGTGAGGTGGAAGGGAGCCTGCAAGGAGCCCTCGCGCTCGGCACCGTCGCTCGGCAGAGCCTCCTCGCAGGGCCGCGGAGGCTCGGCCTCCCTGGGCCCGGCCGGCCGGCTCCTGAGCACCGGGACCAGGTGTATGTCTGTCTTCTGGATCTGCCTGTGCGGCTTCTTGAGCTGCTGCTGCCTGTAGGCATCCTCTGCCTCCCTGCAGTTGTAGGCCATGCTGTCCTTCTTCTCTTTTTTGCACAAAGACACGATTAGAACCAGGATAAGAAGGAACATGCCCAAGAGAGCAACCAGGCAGATGACAGTGACCACGGGCGGGCTCAGCTGCTGAGACTCCTGGGCCGACGTTTTGGAGAGAGCACCGTGATTTCTGAAAACTAACCGCACGCGGGCCTGGGCGTGCAGGGACACGTCTCCTCCGTCACTCACCCGTACCGCCAGCTCCCTCTCGCTGCCCGCCAGGCTGCTGGCGTTGCTGGAGTTGAGGAAGACCTGCCCCGAGAGCGGATCCAGGACAAACAGCCTGGCATCGTTCCCCGCCACGATGGCGTAGCGGAGAGCCCCGTTGCGGCCAGAGTCCAGGTCGCTGGCTGCGACGGTGAAGAGCAAGGGAGCGTCGGAGCAGGACACGCGCGTCACGTTGACGGGCGCTGCCCCCGGGGCGCTCCAGTTGCCGGGGGCTGTGCAGAAACACCCCGTCTGCGGGCTGACAAGCACGGAAATCACCGCTGCGCCTCCCGCCAGCGCCGGCTCGGTGATGACGGGCGCGTTGTCGTTCTCGTCCAGCACGGCCAGCCGCACGGAGACGTTTGACATGAGCCGGGGGTGGCCGCCGTCTTCTGCCGTCACCACAAACTCCAGGCTGCTCGTTTGCTCACGATCAAAAGCCCGGAGGGCAAAAATATCCCCAGTGCTGGGGTCAATAGAGACCAGTCCTGAAACAAAGGAGTCCTGGATGCTGTAGGTGATTTTTCCATTGAAATCTAAGTCAGGGTCGTTGGCACGGACAGTAACCAAGTAGGATGGTGACTGGCTGTTCTCAGCAATGGCAGTATTGTAGATCCCCTTTTCAAATTTGGGGGCATTGTCATTAACATCACTGATACAAATAGTGAGGTACTTGAGCACGGCTAAGGAGCGATTGCCCTGGTCTTGCACCAGCAAGGTCAGGTTGTATTCAGCGCAGAGCTCCCTGTCCAGGGTGGCGTTGGTCATCAGCACGTAGCTGTGGCTGGTGGTCCTCTTCAGCCTGAAGTGTTCATTTCCTTGACTGAGAGAGCAATGCACTTGTCCGTTGTTTCCTGAATCAGGGTCACTAGCAGTCACCAGAGCCACAAAGCTGTCCTTGGGAAGCGCCTCGGAGAGCACCGGCACTCGGGCAGCCCAGGTGATGTGAACATCGGGGGCGTTGTCGTTGACGTCCAGCACTTTGATGAGGATCTTGCAGTGTGCTGGGATGGGGTTGGCGCCCAGATCTCTGGCCTGCACGTCCAGCTCATAGGTGTGGATTTCCTCGTAGTCCAGCGGATGCTTCAGGACAACGCTGCCAGTCCGGGCATCGATGCTGAAGGTGCTCAGCACCTCCAGGGGAGCGTGCTTGCTGAGGCAGTACTCTATTTCTCCATTGGGTCCCTGGTCAGGGTCGGTGGCTGTGACCGTTATGAGGAGAGTCCCAGGCACAGCATCTTCCCAAATCTCTATTGTCAGAGAGCTCTCTGCAAAGACAGGGCTGTTATCATTGGAGTCAAGAACTATGACTTTAATTAGAGCGGTACCTGATTTTGGAGGCTCCCCATGATCAACGGCTGTCAATATTAGATCGAAAGAAGAGTGCAGCTCTCGGTCTACTTCTTTAACAACAACAAGTTCCGCGTGTTTTGTCCCATCGGAGTCCGAGACAACCTCCAGAGCAAAGTGTTCACTGGGAGACAGCGAGTAGGAGCAGAGCGCGTTGTGCCCAGTATCCGCATCCAAGGCTCGGTCCAGCGGGATCCGTGTCTGCAAAGATGCGCTCTCCGAAATCTCCAGCTCCAGTTCGGGCGTTGGAAATTGAGGCCCATTATCATTGATATCTAAAACTTCAATCTCCACGTGGATCAGGGCCAAATTTTGGGCAGTCAGCACATCAAAAGAGACCAAGCATGGATCGTGATGCCTGCAGAGCTGTTCCCTGTCCACCCGCCCGGCAGTGCTGAGCAAGCCGTCCTCACTTCCCACCCACAGCGGGAACCTCCTTGGGAACTGCATCAGTTGGAAGGTCTCCACTGTTGTACTTCCCTCATCCCAATCAAAATGCTCCGATAACTTCCCAATTACCGTTCCATTCGGTACTTCTTCAAACACTTTGTATTGCACTGTGAATGTGGCCACCTCCTGGGCATCCACGGAGAGAAAAAGGTACCACCACAAGGCTGGGATCTGAAGAGGCAAGTGGCACAGCAAAAGCATGCTTCTGAGAAAGCCAGCTGCCCTGCCGCTCTGTCCCAGCGCCGCACGGTTATCCGTGTATTTCTGCATGCCCAAAAAACGCTTACGGTATTTGCAAATCCTTCGCATCCTCTCCCATTTCCAAATCCCATAGGCACGTGTTACCGCTTGGAAGGGAAGCGAGATCCCAAGTCCAGCTGTGTTGAGTCGCAGCTCTCCCCTTGCTCACCATCGCCAGAGGACAGGCAGAAGACGCCGGTGGCTGCCGGGCTGGAACGCCTGTGCACCAGGGAAGAGGACGGCCAGCAGAGCAGCTTGTCAGGGAGCGCCGCGTCCGGCCGGCCACCAGCCAGGGCCGGGAGGTGGACGAGCTGGTGTTTCCGATGGAAACCCCACCTACAGGAAAAGGGAGGACCGGGACCTTGGTACAATGCTGTCCCGGGGGTGGGGGCTTGTGGAGCGGCATGCTTCCCAGCTCCGAGGAAGGTACGGAAATGCCCTTGATTTCAAACCTAGAGGAACTGTCGCAACTGTCTGATGTGAGCTGCCCAATGCCTTTTACAGAACCTGCAACTCCTGCAGAAAGTCCCTGCTTCATTTCCGAACTCAAGGGCATGTCAGAAAAAGATGATGATGATGAATTTATCATCATTTTATTTATCCTAATGGCTTGTTCCCTGCACTGTTAAAGTCCTTATTCTTTATTTTGATTTAGTTGAAACCCAGCCAGGAAATCGTGGTCCTCATTCTGCCTGCTACTGTTGGTTCTGAGGGCAACGCTCACATGTTGTCCTTGTCAGTCCACAGCTTCGGGTTAGGTCACACTTTCATTTGGACAAACCAAAATGACTTTTAGTGCCTTAATGAATCACTGGGAAAGCTGCCACTTAAAACAAGGGCAGGTGGAAGCAGGGCACGAGGAAAGCGATTGAGCGATGGCAGATACTCCCAGTGCCCCACGGCCATTTATCCTGCCCAGCTGTGCTGGCTCCACACGTGCTGGCTCCCCTTTGGCTCTGCCTGCATTTCCCCCGTGCTACTTCTCACCCAGCAAGGATTTTACTCCAGCTTTTGCCCAAATCCCTGCTCCTGCTTCATTCCAGCCCCTTGCCCTGAGCTCCTGCACATATGCAGTCTATGTACAACCACCCATAGGGCAGTACGGCCACATTTGGCGTTTGCTGGCCGGTTGCGCGTCTATGACCCCATGTGCAAATGAAAATGGTTTCATGTATTCCTGCTAGGCCAACCCCATCTCTGCAGGCAGGCAGCGTAGCTGGCTGATGGGCCAAATGCTGTATTTTTGTACAGTGTTTGCTTGTATTTTGCTGTACAAGGCTGTATTTTTGGTCTTGAGGCCATGGAAGGCGTTCAGGCCGGGGGACGTGATTGTGGAAGTCGTTTTCCAATAGCAGAGCATCCGCACAAGGCGGATTGTCTTTTACAGCACCTCTCCACAATAACCGCGGCAGAAGGACTGGGGACAGCGGGAGCTACAGAGCTATTCCTGGACTCGGCACCCCCCAGGGACCTTTGCCAAGCCGTTTCCCTTCTTTGTGCTATCGCTTCCTCCCCAGTGAAGCAAAGCGACTCCGCGGGGTCTCCCCATGGACTGTGCTCCCATTTGCAGGCTGACCATGGCCCTGTGGCTGCAAACACAGCGGTTTCATGGCACAAAATCTGCTTTCAGGTGGGCTGGAGCGGGTGCTGCCTTCTTCCAGGGGGATCCTGTCCTTCCTCCTTGTCACATGTCCCCTTTTCCAAGAAGGGAGAGGAAGGGGAATGGCGAACAGCATGGAAATCTCATGCAAAGAAAGAAACAAATGCCCTCCCTGAAAGAGGTTGGCTTTGGAAGTTTTCCCTGCAAAAGCCCTAAAAGGCACATCCTTTTCCTCCCCATCACCTCCTGTTTAGGCTGCCCTGGCCCCGAAAGGTTCCTCTTCCTCCCTGAAGGCCAGGCGGCGAAGGCAACGGAGCGCCAGCTGGCTCGGGCCCCACAGGAAAAGGCGGATGTGGCAGCCCCGTGCCGGGAGGAGAGCAGGGCTGGTCCCTGGGGCGAGCGCCACCGCCTCGGCACGGGGCTGGTCCCCAAACGACTGCCCTGCTACGGGTGCTGGTGACAGACCTGGCCTGCCCAGGGGAGAAGGAGCTGGGGGAGCTAGTTCATTAACAGTTACAGTGCTCCAGGAATAAATCCCTCCTGGCTAGACCCCTGATCTCCAGGAAGCAAGCAGGTTGTGGTTTCGGGACACAGAGCAAGTACTCCTGAGCTGCAAGCCGCACAGGCCGTGTCTTGACACAAGGTAAGCAAATAGCAACAGAAGGTAGAAAGGAAAACGTTGGAGGCAAGCTGAGGTCTGCAAGAAGCTCCAACAGCAAAATAAGCTTGGATTGCTCATAACAAAGCAGGTTTTCTGCAGCTTTCACCTCCTTTTCATGCACGTGCAGGCTCCCAACTTGTGGGTGCCCTGACATCTTCCTAGAAAACACTGGCTCGGTCATAACCCAAGATTGTTCCCTTGGGAGGCTCGACAGCTTTTCATTTACACCTTAGGGAGGAGCATCAGTTATATTCAGGTACTGCCCTATTCTCTCTGTGCCCATCACGACATGCTGCTCGTGTTTAAAAGCAGAGATAAGGCAGGAAAACCTGGCTCCTCCAAAGCCCCTCTCCGAGCCATGCAGGCTGCACATACCTGTACCCGCTTACGGCCCGGGACGAGGGGCACCCAACGGCGTGAGGTCCAGCCCCAGCCCCTTATCTCAACCCTGCTGCACAACCACAGGCTTTCATAGAGCTTTTGGGGGCATTTGACAAGCTTTTAAGCAGGCAATTGTGCTGTGCAGCACCAGCGGGTGGCATAGGGCAGCGAGGGACTATCACGAGCCGGAAATATTGGCCCCTTTCCCAGCCCGGCCACGGTAACTCCTCCCCTGGGAAGAGGAAGCTGTTCCTGGGCTGTCGCCAGCTTTGCGGATCTGTGACGTAGAGAAATGATACGGCAAGTCCAGCTCGCACAGAAAACGAGGAAGAGTCTGGAAGCTGCTTTTGCCCCTTGCCTTGGTGATTCCTGTTGTTGGCTTTGCATAGCACCGATTCGAATCGCAGGTGGGGTTTGTACTGCTCGGGAACAGAAAGCAGGTAGAGAAAAGCTGGTATCGGTCTCACAACTAGTTTTTGTTACAGTTTCCAATAAGGGAATAGAAAATATGGGAAAGGGAAAATAAATATTTTAAAATTTAATACTGAAAAATCAGGTCAAAGAGGAAGAGTTCAAAATGAAGAAAACCAATGAGTCTGGGCCAATATTTGGCCTCAGGACCACGCTCAGGGCTTATCTTGTCCCACGGATGGGGCAGGAAAGAGGGCCTTGCTCTTGTGCACACTTTGCAAGGCGAGGATGATGCCCGAGGGCCAAGGGTAGGGATGGATGCAGAGCCCAGTGACCACCCAGGGCAGCAGCAGCACCATCGCCCCATGGACTGGGGACACCAACAACAACTCCCATGTTCTGCAGGGTGCTGGGGCAACCCCAGAAGGGGAGACAGGCAATGCCACACGCCCAGAGGTAGGATGTATCTGTCGCCATCCATGAATTTTGCCATTCACCCTATGGGATATAGAGCTCTGCACAGGAGCACAAGAAGGCCTAGGACCTGCCCTCGGCTCTTCGCTGGCCCTAGAGACCATGAGGCTCCTGTGAGAGAGCATGTGGGTTGTCTGCTTCAGTAGGAAGGAGAGAATCCACCAACATGCTGCAAATCACGCATGGGCAAGCATAAAAAACTGCTGGAGGTGGCTGGTCCCTTCCCTTGAGGGCCCTATCATGGGAAACCACTGCCTTTCTCTGTAGTCATCTTCTCCAATAAGTAAAACATAGTAATAATATATAAAGGATGCTAGTTGAGAGGGACCTCCACACGCTACCTTGTCCAGTCCCCCACTCCGGTCATCAGGTCTGTTTCAGACTGGGTTGCTCAAGATCTTGTCCTTCCAGGCATTGACTGTCTCTGGCATCGAAGACTTCACCACCTCCCCTGGCAGCCTTCCCCGTGATTCGCTCTCTGCAAGAGTGATTTTTTTCTGTCTGATTACTATTTACCTGGAACGTCCCTTGCTGCAGTCTGTGCCTATTGTGGCTTATCCTTCTGCAGGTGTCTCCAAGAAGATCCTTGTTGAATTGTCTCTGCAGGCGCCGTTGACATAGGCAGGGGCAGGAGCCATCAGGCTGGGCGAACCCTGACTGCACATCCTGGGCTTCCGCTCCTGCCCCGCTCACCTGCACCCTTTGGACTTGCTCCAGTCTCCGGGTGCCTTCCTTGTACCAAGGAGCCCCAAACCAGGCACAGGACTGAAAACACAAGTTGAGTCCAGGCAGTGTCACTTCCTGAGCTGCCGGCAACTCTCCCACACACGCGCTGTGCAGTTGTCCTCCTTCGCCACCAGAGCACACTGCTGGTTCACGTTCGGCAGACGGCTGCCGGCACTGCCAACCCTCAGCGTGCGGGCACCATCAGCCCCTCGTTACCTCTTGGCATGAGCTCATCCGCAGGGCGGGAAAACCCAACAAGCTCCAGCAAGCGCAACCCATCTCCCGGGGCAGGCGTGTGGACGGGGCCTCTGTGCCTTGCAGGAAGGCGTCTGGCAGTGTCACCTGGCCCAGTTCCCATCAACGCTCCGCTCAGGCTCAGGCTGAGCTGGTTCCAACGCTGCCTTTCGCAGCTCATTTTTTGGGGCTACCTGGATCTATAACCACTGCTCTGCAGGCCCAGAGAGCCCATGGCCTGAGGCCGCCGGCTCCCAGCTCCTCCCAGCCCGAATGCCAACACGTGGCGCATCGCTGTCCCTCCTTCCCAGCCCGTCTCCTGGTCGTCCTCCGAGCACTAGCGGCTCGCTCATCTCCTCCACAACTCCTGCTGGCCTCCTGGCTCAGCCCTGCCTGCGGCTGGCCCATGGGGCCACCATCACCTCAAGGAGAGACAACTCGGCATCAGTGCCCTCACGCCAGGCCTCGGCCTCTAACGTGCCTTCGGAGATGCTCCTGCCAGGGCCATACCTCCCTCCCAGCACATCTCCACCATATGTGCACCAGTTCTTTCCTGCTCCCCCTACAACACTACCTATAAAGCCCCTATTCACTGCCTCTAGCACCTCTGCTCCCGTGGGGAGCTGTATGGCTTGTCCTCCTGCAGCGGGCAAGTAGCTCCTCACCAGAAGGCAAGTGAAGGAAGGAGGCGCGAGCAATCCCTAATCCAGATGCAGCTACCAGGAGATGCAGTTGTGTTTGAAGTCTACCTAAAGCAGAAGTCCATCTATGGGAAAGGAAACCAACGGCGCTGTTAACATGAGAGCTCTGGCAGCTGCTCCCGTCTGCTGGGCTCCGGAGCCTCTGCCACGCAAGGATCCTCCTGTACTTTATTTAAACTCTTGTGCTGCAAAGAGCAAAACCTTAAAGCTGATAACAGTAAAGCTGGCCAAGTAGAAGAAAGAAAAACTGTTAAAATGCCATTTTATCATGGAGGAGAAAGTGATGAGAAGCTGAGTCAAACTTAACTCATGGTGCCCTTCTGAGGAAAGTTGGAAAAGATTGTCACTTGATATGCACTAATTTATTATTATATCTTACAACATTTCTTTTCTTGTATTTTTACATGCTATGTAGAAATACACATTCACAAACGGAATATGTCCTGATACTAGATCTTTCCAGAACAGGTCACTGTTACGCACTTCCTCTCCATCCTAGCTGTGAGCTGGGACACGCAGGTACAGGTCAACCTGCTTGTAAAATGGTAACACCTGGCTCATTTTCACAGTCTACACCTGTAGTCTGCAAACACTTCAGAAGCAAATAACTTGCCAGCGACATCTGCATGACGGTCACAGGTTGTGACTGCCCAGCCTGGCAGGGTGCTGAGAAGGTGCTGGGAACATGGTGGGAGGACATCTCCCAAAGAGGGGACACCGACAGGTCTTCTGCTGTGCTGCCGGAACCGGAGCACGGGGCGAATGTTAGAGAAAACTGAGCCTCAGCAGCACTGTGGCTTCACGATGCTTTTGTCTGCTTCTGCTTTGACAACCTGAAATAGCTCCGGAATGGCAAAACATTTTGAAAAAGTGCCTTTTCCCCAGCTCCTGAACTCTGTAATTGATATATCTAGGCCAAAGCGCACTCCAGCATAAATTAGACCTCTGAAAGTCCCGAGCAGCTGAAAATCGATGAGTTTTAGTAATAATTGCCTGTTTTATCTCCCTTCTTATTAATATTTAGATGTGTCTAATCTTTTCTTTGCAAACATGATGTTTCCCTGTTGCTGCTGTCCTTTAGAGAATGCTGAAATGAAAGCGTCTGGTTTCTTTGATTAAAGATTCAGTGCCAAGTTCTCAATGACACTGGCACTTATTTTAAAACAGTAAGATCTTGCAAGCTGACTGCTTTCTTGGCTCATTTGCCCTGGTCCTCACTGTGCCTCACTGCGCAGTCAGGCAAGGTGCTATTTCCCCACTCCCATGATTTCAATCCAAATTTTGTAATCATTGTTACATTTTTTTCTGCATCTCTAACTCTTTGGCTGCTCAGCAATGAAGAGGGTGGCTCACAGGGTTACAAAACCTAAGTTATCATTTAAAGGGATGGTCCGGATCGGGTTATTTCATCTTCAGTAGTTATGGATATATAAAATCAAAAATTAAGGATGAAAAATGAATGTCACCATTTTTTAAAAGCATGTGTTGGCATAGCAAGAGAGATGAGAGTCTCAGTAATTTTCAAGAAAAAATGATTTACTTCCCTTCTGACATAGGAGTGGGCCAGCTGGAAATTCACTACAACCTCTAGGGGAAAATAATTGAGGAAAGAAAAAGGAAAAAAAAAAAAAAAAAGCAATATAAATTATATTAATTGAAAAGACCAAAACCAAAGTTGGTCCTACAAGGCCAACTGCTATTTAGCTTTAGAGCAATTGAGCAAAACAATCTGGGAATAAGTGAGATGAAGGAAGGAAGATAGATAATCTTCCTCCAGAAGATACTCAGAAACACCTTTGGCAGCAGAAGGAATTCGCAAAAGATCCCACTTCATTTGTAAAATTGCCTGTTTTTTTTGGTGGGATAGTGCAGAGTTGGCAGGAGCCACGTTCGGGATGTGGCTGAGGCCACATGGAGGTTGGGGTAGCGCCCACAGGAGGAACCCAAGGAATGGTGCCTGGATCTTGCCATTCCTCCTATGTTCCCCACTGTTTTTTTGGTTCTCACGTGGAGAAGGCAGAGGTGAAACCCCGTTTCAGTTTCCCAGGCTATTCCACAGCGGCAGCCTTGGGGCCCGTCCCAGAGGCGCTGCTTCCCTGTGGGACTTTCCTCAGCGCCCACGTGCTGGAGATGGGTTCCAATTTCTATCTTTCATGGAGGCGGGAGAAACCAAGACTCAGCAGCCGCTTCCAGTTTGGTCACAGACACACACTTCAGCACTACCCAGGCCTCTTTATTCTGAAGGTACCTTTAATCTACAGAGGATGGGTCATTCTGCTGATGTTCACAGCTTCTTCAGTGAGTCTACCTGGAGAGAGAGACAAGTTCTGGGATACTAAAGCCTCAGTGTGCAGGTACTGGTGAGTCTCTAGCCCAGGCAACTTTCCAGTCACCATTTTTCCAACAGGCCCACGGTCCCTTGAGCCCCAGCTGGACTGGGTGGCCCATGGTCTGGTCACAAGTACGTGATCTCTATGACGTTAGGCTCAGCGTTCGTGCAGGGAAGGTGGTGCTTACATGAGCACTGGTAGCTTTCCCCATCCGTGTCCTTGCTATCCAGCTCTCGCTGGCAGTACTGAACTGACTGCTTCTTCTGGGAGCCCAGCTTCTTCCAGTCCGTGAGGTGCACGCCACCGTCCAAGTCCTGCGGCATGGGCTCATGGTAAAGGGTGATTTGGATGGTGCGGAGATGAGGGCCATAGTGCACCACAATGATAATGAAGACGGCCAAGAGGACAAAGATGACAACGATGACAGAGATCATGGGCAGGGCATCGGACTTCTTTGTCACACTCTTAACAACAGAGACGGGAGTGAATGTGTCTGAGTCTTGGGGCTCGGGCTGTCTCAGCTGGCTGCTGGGGGCAGAGATGTTCATGGCTCAGCAGGCTAACCTGGGGCAGAGAAACACCGGTTGGAAATGAGTTATCACCAAGCAGAGGCAGGCTCATGTGCGCCCTCATCTTCTCTCCTTGATTACGTGGCTCCTGCCTGTCACCCAGCAGCATTTTCTGCTCCCCGGGCACAGAGACCCAGGGGCAGGCACCGGATGCACCTTCTTCAGTGCGTGCTAGGGGAAAGATCAGGCCTGGGACAAGGACTCTGGGCATCGAGCAAACCCTCCTGAACAAATCACAGCTCTCTGGGCTAGGAATGGGCACCATGAGCACTTGATCCCTCCTGAACGCAGTGGTAGGCGTCTCCCTGCAGCAGGGAAGGAACCCTGCAGACACCCAGCATGTCCAGACAGCTACTTGGGTTCAAGCAGAGCAAGCTTAAGTGCCTGGTACAATGGCCCCTATAAGGACCCCATCGTGATAATCCCGCTTCAGCCTGATTTATTCCTCAAAGAGTTCATGATGAAGAGGAGAGTGAAGCTCTGCAGGAGCCACCTGGGCCATGCTGTCTGCCTCCACTAGCAGTGCTGAGACACTGGCAGAATTTGAGGCTAAATCTGGGGTTGCAGGGTTGGTGCCCCAGACGCATTCAATCCAGTGGCAATTAGAACACAGCAGGGAGGTTGTCCCCTGTGTTGCCTTGTCCTGGACACCTTTGGAGTCATGGGGCTTCCTTCCACCACCCTGTGCTCCCCCACTACAGCATTCCATGAACTAAGCTCCTGAAGAGGAGACTTTAACTTCCCCTTCTCAGTACCTCAATGCTAATCCAATACCAAAACTCACAGGCGACTTCCTGGAAAGCCTAGCCCTGCCAAAATACACCAGGAGGTATTGGCAATTCAGGCCGGCATTGAATACAGCAGCAAGAATCCAGGCATGAGGGGAAAGATGTCTGAGAGCGGGGAGGCAGGGGGAGAAGAGGGAAAGGAAAGAGAAAGAGCCTTCCCTCCTCCAGAAGGGCCCAGGCAGTACCTCCGTATCGCCTCTCCATGAGAATCATCTCCAAGGGAGATGTTGGGACGCTCAAAAAGGCTCCTGGAAGCTTGTCTGGAGGCCGGCGAGGCCGTTAGCGCAGCTGGACTCCCCTCGGAAGCGGCCACGTCATGCCTCCGACCCACGGCCCCAGGGATTCCCCCGGGGCAGAGAAAGAGGAAACGGCGGCTCGTGCCACACATGCTCCGCGGAGGTGCTGCCTCACCTAGCAGAGTGCCACATCATCTGCGCCTCCTCCTCCTCCTCCTCCTCCTCCTCCTCCTCGCTGTCACACGCACACACGCAGAGGAAGCGCTCCCCGCTCGCCTGCTGCAGCACAAGTGCCCTTTGTCTGCGGAGAAAACACCTCACTCCCCCTCCTAACACGCACACACGGGCCAGAGGAAAACCTTTCCTCCTCTCCCTTCTTTTATTGACCTGCCTTTAAAATTTATTGAGCTTACAGAACAAGTGTAGAATTGCCTCTCTGCATGCAAGCTCCTTGCAACGGCCAGTAACCCATATATGAGCAATGCTCCAAGCTGAGTTTGCCCAGCGCAACATTGCAGCCACAAGAGCTCCCCTCTGGTCCCTTTTTGAGACAGGGATCCCACTGCTCGGGTTCTTTGGCCGCAGGAGGCTGTTTAGGAGACAGCTACATGCTAAGGGGGTGCATCTGAAGCAGGTTGTGCCCTTCTGGACACGACAGCTGTTCCCACTGCAGCAAAGCGTCTCTTCCAATCAGCCACGGACCTGTTTGGTGCAACCCAGCCCTGAAAGCACCATCAGATGGAGGAGGGTGTGGATGACCACAACTCCCTTTCAGAATCAGGCAGCCTCTGCAACCCTGGGCACGTCACAGCTCCAGCAAGGATGGATCATCCGCAGCTTTTGCTAGCTCTGGAAAGGTATTTGTGAAACCACCCCAGCTTCTCCCATCTCTCCCCACCTTTCCTGCCCAGAACAAATCTGCTCTTACCTTGTGGCTGCCTCTCAGGTGAATACTGGGGATCCCTCTGTCACATTCATGGGGAGGATAGGACTAGAAATGCCTTTCTCCCCCTTTAGCCAAGCAAGCTGACGGAAGAGATTTGTCCGAATGACAGGGCTGCTGCGACCGGGAATTTGTACTCATTTCAGGATTCAGTAAGACCTTAATCTACAGTATAATCTCTGGGCATCACATCTGTGCAAAAGACAAAAAATAAAGTGGGGGGGGGCGATGCTAAGAGGGGGTTTATAAAAACAAAAGCTGCTGTGAGAAGCTGGCTCCTCTTGGCCTGATGGTTTGCTTTGGGTTTTGAAGGTCCTTGAAGAGACCTGCTGAAATCCAGCAAGCTGTACCATGCATTAGAGATCTCTCCCTCCATTCCTGCAGTCTTCTCCCTGTCACAGAAGGTGAGGATCTTGCAAGGAGCATGAGACCATTCCCTTGATCTGATCCGTGCAGTGACAGCAATGTGGAAGGAGCAGCTCCACCAGGCCCAGTGTGGGCTCCTCCTGCTTTCCTGGTCTTCTCTGCAATCTCTTGAGTGCAGAAACCAAGAAAGGGGCTGTGGCATGAGGCTGAGATTGACCACGAGCTTTCCCATGGGCTCCTTGTGTGCTCCTGGAGGTGCATGTCAACCACAGCATGGTGATGATGTCCCTTGCTCTTTGATGTCCTCCACACCTCTAACACGCCAGACGCAGCTGGCAAACAAGGTGTGGATCACATTACTTTGCAGGAGCAGGAGACAGGGGTAATCTGGAGGGGGAGGGATGGCAGTGCTGCCCGAGGGGGATGTGTCGCTCACAGCTGTCACCTCAGTGTCACCTGGGTGCAGTGCAAAGCTCTGGAGCCATGGGTTTCAACCGTGGAGTATGGGACAGCCCCATCAAACAAACGGCAGCTCCTTGTCTTGGACATTCAAAATGTACTGGGGGGAAACAGACAGACCAGAAGATGCACAGACCCAGAAACCAGGACAGCCCTGCTCTCACCTTTGGGAAAATCAAGAGCTCAGAAACCAAGGGCTCTGCTCCAGCCACCACCCAAACACAACGTCAGGAGCAAGAAACCAAGTGCGCCCAAGCCCTTTGCTAGCAGAGCTGAGCATGGGCCAGCTGAACTGAGTCTTCAATTGCTCCCCTCATCAAAGAACCAGATCCTGGCGTTTCTCTTTCCTTTTCACGTCTAAATCAGCACGTTCGTGCTCTGATTATTCTCCTTCTTTGGGGATCCAAAGTGCCTTGGGCATGAGCCACTTTGGCCCCAGCAGACGGAGAATAATCAGCCCCCCGTGGGCTCCCCTTAATCCCCACTCCTTGGGCTGAATGTAACATCCACGCAAAGGCCAGATGTGTTGTTTTCCTCTAATTATGGTGTTCCCCAACAGATTTAATTCATTAAAATCGCTCTCGTTTTCTAGGCTGCCCTGGAGTGCCAGCTGCCCAGCCACGCGTGTGACCGGCCTTCATCCCAGCTCCCAGCTTCAGCACCAGGGAAGGCAATAAACCCTTTGCAAAACAGCAGCCCAAATTATTCAAAATTCAAAGCCTGGATGTCCTGCGGGGACATGATGCTGCCGCTACATCAAAAACCCGCATGTCCTGGGTACCCTCCAGGACCGAACACTTCCAATGGTCACGTTGAAGCCCTCTCAGAGGCTTAAGGAAAGTCCCCGCTCCCACAGGAGGGCAGGTTGGCTCCTCCAACAGCAGAGGCAGCAGCTTTTTGCCCCAGGAGACCAACCTGTACCCATCACTGCTCCACACGGAGCAGAGGAGCAAGTTGCTCCAGGTCAGGAGCAGAGCTGGTGCTGGGGCGCCAGCTTAGTGCCCAGCACATCCTCAACACAAACACAAGTTTTCTAATAAAACCAGCACCGTAAAGGAGCAACCGAGGCCCGAAGCAAGGCAGGACCATGGCGGACATCGCGGCATCATTCTCCCACACCGTGGCAACAGAAATCCCAACCAAAATGATGCAGAGGTTTCCTTTGCATAAGCTATGCCTCATATCCTCTCCAGCCATAATGGGCTAAAAGCACAGTTCCGCAGCCCGAGTTCCCTTGTGGATACAGTCTGTTTCCTTCTATTCTTTAACAGGAAGCTCTAAAAGAATCAACCCAGGCAAGCAAATCTCTCCTCACCCTTTTTTTCACTCTCAGTATGGCCAGAGCCCTAGCAGGGCTGGACAGTTGCAAGCGCCCAGAAGATGCTGGCTGTGCCGCTCCATCCGCTCCTGTGGCTGTTTGGCTGTGTCCTCCTCAGAGGTAAGGTGCTTCGGTGGCCTCCTGCGGAAGGCTCGGGCTTATCTTCCACATTTGCACCAAAGATTCGAGTTTGGAAAGCTCAACCTTTAAATTCAGAGGCAGTGGCAGGGGGCTGTTTGGAAACATCTGGCCACGTTCGTTTGTGCAAAGTTTATTTGAGAAGGGCTGCAGTGGAATAAAGCACAGTTTCCTGTTTGACAAAAGGATTGTTTCTGTTGAAATATTGGGATATTGAGGTATTTTGTAGCAAGTGGCATTTTTGCAAATATAGGCAAAGGTAGAACTATGGCACTTTTAAATGTACAGGACAGTTTTCCTGGAAAATGGGTTTTCTTTCCTTGATTGAGTTTAATTTCTCCTCTTATTGATGTAAATATAAACAACATAGAGCAAGGTGCAAGAACTCCACATGCAATTCACTTATTATTCTTACTGAAAACTAATCTGCAATAGCTCTGATTCTGACTTTTCTTTCACATCTCAGTAATGATGGAATCGGTTTCCCATGCTGAAGCATGAATACTATTTTTTCTGTCTTTGTAAGTCATGCCTTGTGTTGTAGCTATGAGTTTAAGAACTTAGGAAGGAGTAGACGGTGACATTATTGCTATTTCTAATAGAGAGCAATCTGAAAATAATCATACCATGTGCCTTGGATCCAAGGTTCTTATCATTAAACCAACGGAGCTGCACAAGGATTAGAGGTAGTTTGTGGGTAATAACAGGATTTTTAAAAGGCACAGAGAGCAGAGCAAACAAATCAATCCATACGACCCAAAGTAGGGTCACTGAATTTCTAATTCCTAGTGGTAAAATTGTCAAGTGCAAGAGCATATAGACTGGAAAACTTCTCTTCTAGGAGAAGGCAATGCTGTTGGCTTCAGCAGAGGGGCAAATTTTGCTCAGTATGAGAGAAGGGGCTTTGAGGCCTCTCTGCCATGCCACAAGGCCTTTTAATGCCTGGCCAGAACACTACTTTTCCCATAAAAATACTTGCTCTGGTTTGCATAGGCTGGGCAGGCCACACAGATTCTCAGGTACCTCTCCTGGATCACCTGCACGATCTGACCATCCCCTCTCCTGCCTACAGGATGCCTACAGGGTTTGGGGCCAATTGCCCCATATCCTGTGACTCGCAGTTGTGGGGTCAGGTGGCAAGGATGTCCTCAGGACAGTCTGCCACTGTCCTGTCTGTCAGCCCTCAGGGACACGCTTTGCCTGTCCGTGACTCGGTCCCCTCCGTTCTGCTTAAAATTTGGGGGCAAAGTCACCTAGGTTTACAAGCTGAATTTTACTTCATGACAGACGTCCACTAACTGGGGGAGAAGTTTCTGCACAAGGGAGAGCACAAGGTTGAGTGAAAGGGGCTGGGGACTGATCAGTGATGCTCCTGGTCATCCAACATGTAAGTAACCAAAGGAGGGAGCTACGGGCTCTCAAACATGACATGAGAGCTCAGTGGTCTCCTTGTGCACCAGGATGGAGATAGCTCTGATGCAGTGACAGAACTTGCTTTGGAGCACAACGAGGTACAGTCAAAACATCTGTAAGGCCACGAAGGGGATGTTGAGGTAGCAGTGCAATCTTCTAGGCCAGAGCTGGAGCAGCTTCTACAAACTGGGTGGGTAGTTTAAGAGCAGGGAAAAGACAGGGACCAGAGAAGGGGGAGAGGGTGAAACTTCCCTGGTGCAGGAGACTCTGAGAACTTCCAAACTGTACCAAGATGAAAAGCCAAAAATCACAAATAATATCATAAGCCAGCAGCCCCAAAGCTGGGCCGAATAGCTGGCTGAAAACTAGCAATTGTCTGCTTCAGCACAGGCCTTTTCTGCTTTTTGCAAGTTCTGTTATTCATTATTTTAGACTTCTAAGCTCAGAGTTATTTCAAAGAGAATAATTAAATACTGACGTTTGGAAATTGCTGAAATGGGAAGGCTTAGAAACTTTCCAACCTTTTTTTTTCCTCTGTAAAAACTTGACAAAAAACATGTCCAAACAAGCCTTTTCCTATGAACGGTTTCCATTACAACAGCCTGGCATTTTCCAGACAAAAGATTTCCACTGAAAACGTGGGGAGCTAATGAGAATGCCGCAGGCTTTTCCCATTGCCAGTCCATTTACTGCTTTCCTTGTTTGTGCTAGTGGCTGTGCCTGAATAACGCCACGAGAAGTACGAGGTGCGTGTAACAAAGAACGTAAGATGCCACTGAAGGACAGACATCCAGATAGCAGGAGACCTTCTAGACACAGTATTCACCCACGAGTGTATCCTAAACCTGCCTCTTGCTGCTCTTCTCCCTGTGTTCCTCAGAACAGGAGGGCTGAATTGGTCCTCTCTTTAAGCTCTAAGGGAGCTGCAAAAGTCACATGTGAAAAAGAATTTCCTGGCACCAATAACAACAAAATACAGGGCTTTTACAAATGCTTCTGACAAGAGACAGGAGATGTCGTAGTGGCAGAGTCTGTAGCGCTGACCCTTTGGGCTTGGATTCTCAGTAAAGGCTGGGAATAAAATCACTAGTGGGTGTTTCTAGCTTGGGTGTCAAGAGGAACTGCAGTGAGAAAGCAATTCCTCCTGATGTGGCACAGTGCAATGTCAGGGCAGCATCGTCCCTTTTTTGTTCACCAGGTGAAGCTCCTGGCTGGAGGAGTCCAGAGTGATGGAGCTGCTATTCAGCAGCTCATGAGATGCCAGAGGAGGCATCTCACTCATATCCTGCCTCTTACTCAACCAAGTTGCAGCACAGGTCTCCTCTGTCTGTAGGGGCGGATGTTTCCTTCACTAGTCCTTGACCATACCAGATGATGCCTGAGGGGAAACCCGAGATCCTTCCCTGACTCTCCTTTACCAAACAGGAGATGCTAGTTTGACCCTGATCTAATGTGCAAGACAACAGCAAAGGAGGAAATGTTTAGGAGAAATGCTTGCTCACAAAACAAACTACTCACTTCTAGTAAAATGTAGCTGTGTAGACAACTCTCTGCAGTGCTGATACGAGTGGCTGGACGCTGCTTCCAGGAATTATGTTCTCTTACAATAGGTGAGTCAACAGCAGGTGCCTTTGGGGGAGACGGTGCTGGTAATCCAACATGGAGGATGCTCCTGCTTGGAAAGTGAATATTGGTTCCTAAGCCAAGCCTGGAAGAAATGCCTTGTTGAAGAGTAGCAAAGGGCATCACTGCCAAGCCTCAGCTAGAAAGTCTAGTTTTTCCAGTTTCAAGGAACATGAAAATGAACCTGCTTCCCAGTTCTGCCACTTCAGTATGATCCAGCCACTACTTTGAGAAGGAACTTCTGATTCAGTCTGCTCAGTTAACTTAAGGACACAGGGGATTGTGTTTCTGCTTTTCTACAGAATCATTCTAGCATAAGTTAAAGGAGTATGAAGAGCAAGGCCCTTTCCAGTATCTCTGGCCATAGTGGTGTTTGGAAGTGCGAAAAGTCTACGGGCAACTTTGACCCTTAATGCTTCTAGATGGTGAAACTTGCTAGAAACCTGGTGAAAACACTGGATTTCACAGTTTATGAATAATTTTCTGATTACTTGCAACTCACTGGTTTGGGACCCAATTCACCGAGATCAAGGTTCCTTACCTTGGACATAGTGAAGGGACAGGGACACGATAGTGGAGAAGCATGATTCAAAACCAAATCTTCTTAAGTATTGGGGCTCAGCTGAGGATACCAGCTTAGGCTGACCTTGAAAAGCTCAAGTGTTGAGCCCTGTTTTCCACATCATATACAGACAGAGGGGGAAAGGCATGGTTCCCATTAGCAACAAAACTAAAATGCCCTTGGGTCTACTACTGGTCTCCAGATAGGAAGGCAACAGCTACAAATTGCTGCTCCATGCAAAGAGGAGCCTGGGTGCTCACACAGAGCTGTTTGTTGCAGCCATGCGGAACAGGAGGCTGCACGTGTGGAACGTGTCCACCCATCTCCAGAGTGAGCTGGACAAACCTTTCCGGTGGTGGGATGAGCCACAGCTACAGCAGCCAGCCAACGGCTGAACGGAACAGCTGTGCTTTCCCAAAGCTCCCCAGGCATCCTGGGCTTGCACAGGACAGCCTGGACCTCGCCTCCCTGGTCTCAGGGAAGCTTCTACTTCACTCTGGCCCCTCTCAGGCCCAGCAGAAAGAAGGACCATGCAGGGGAGACATCAGCAGCACAGTGTTGCTTGCTAAGGTGCCTCATGCCCCCTCTAGCCTGCAGCAGGACTTGGGTCACAGTGTGAGGAGACCTCTCGGTCCTTCACTCAGAAACGACTTGGTGAAGAGGCTTGTAAAACAGGAGGCCTATTTTGACAAATCCCAACAGCTTGACCAAATGCAGAGGGACCATCCCAGCTCTAGCCTGACATGGCCAATCCATCCCAGCACTGAAAACTGTGTCACACTGCAGCAAAATATTTGCTTCAGTATGCTCCTCTAAGATGTTGACTAGAGGTGGCTTTGGAGCTAGCAAACATCTTAGAATCACACTGGTTTCCTCAGATGTGAAACAGAGCTCTGTACTGTGCTTTGAAACCTGCAGATAAAACCTAGGGGGTAACTCACCTAAAATCTGAGGCCTGATGAAATTTGTCAGGTCAAGAAGCTTTAATAGCTTCTTCTCACTCGGACTCAGTATTTCATAGAGCAAGCTGTAAAACACCTCCCCAGCAAGGCTGTATAAAATGAGTATATTAAGCACGGATTGTTTCATCTCTTCCTTCTGCTGCTCCCCTGAGGTTCAGTCTAAAAGACTTAAGAAGATTAAAAGAATAGGAATTGTAAGAATACCCCATGCTCATTGCCCTTTGCAAACCTCTTCCTCCTCAGTCACTAGGTGGGAGCTGAGCAGATCCCAGCAGGCCACGTTGCTGCAGGATGCGTCACAAACACCACACAGACCATCTACTATCAGCAATATTCTTTCCACCCAAGTAAGCTCAGGGAATCCCAGAAACACAAAAAGTGAGGCAAAGAGCGCCCATGACTGTAGCATAAGTGATAAATGTATCTGCCAGAGACACCCCACCACCAATCCATGACCCTGGTTGTACTGCTGCAGGGGGTGAAATTTGCATCCCGGCATGAGGCTGTGTGGATGCTTGTCCAGACATGTACTGAATAAGCAAATCCTGCAGCAGATCTCCTACAGCACACTACATTTGATGAGGAACAAAACCCTTAAAAAATAATAAGGATGACTTGTAGCGTGACCCACGTGATGGCAGACGCACGGCTGGTACGCTATTGAGGATGTGAAGGTCATGCTCCCGAACCAGCCTGCAACTCGTGGCACTTATTCACTGCCTCATTCTCTCCTTTTTAAAGAACAGAACAGAGCTAACACGAGGCCACTCCTCTGCAAAGTGCTTTGCAGGTGAACACTACAATTTGAGACGTGGTGAGAACAACAGGCAGGCAAAAAGTGCATCCTGGGCTCTGGCTCCCAGAAATCAGCCTGGATAGCTTGCTACCCTACTTCATTTCAGCTTGACATAGAGCAATTCTTTCACCAATTCCCAGGAAGATCATCAAGCTCTAAGAGCAGCATAGCCAGAGAAATGACAAGACCCACAGCACCAGTATTATAGAGTATATCAAACATACAGCTCTCAGACCAGGTTGTGAGGGAATCTAGAGCCAGTGAACAGCTGGGAAGCTCACAGTGTAGCAGCTATATAGGGACATCAACCTATGTAGGGCATGGGTTTACTCCCCACACGCTATGGAGCAGTGGTGGCCCAGGTTGGGGTTTCATTTAGAAGAAAACTATGCTCATTTACTCTTCTAGCAGTGACTTTGTGTTGTTCGTGGGAAAGCAGGACTTCAACACACACCGTCCCGTTCTGCACAAATGGTTTCCCCACATTGTTTGTCTCTGGCTTGTTTTTCAAAATTCAAGTAGTTTTTAATTGTCTTCCGATAGAACAGTGCTGTGTTTCCAGAACAGCTCACCAGAGAGAACAGAGCACGATGCTCAGAGGATGCCCAGACTGGGTTCAGCCCTCGAGGGGCAGAGGAAGGATAAGATTGTTTTCAATGATTCAGGAGATACGGATTTAGTTCCTGGCTCCCTCTAAACTTTCCATAAAACTTTGGCCAAGTCATTTCAACCCAGAACCTCAGCAATGAGCTGCCCGGCTCCTTGATGTTGTCGGACAACTAGGTGTTTAAATGTCAATCTGGGATCTGATCTAGACTGCCAATTATCAGATCTGTATAGAAAGAACAGTCTTTCCTTCCTTTCCCATCTTCTGCCTTACCTGTTCTACTGTGAGTCCCTCTGGGCAGAGGCATCTTTTCTTTTGTGCCTGTCAGGGGCCTAATAAAATGGGCTTTAGTCTCCTGCAAGTCTTGCCACTCTCCTGAGTTTCTAACATAGGGTTTTCCTCCATGCAAACATCAAACCAAAAGTGTACCAAAGTGCTTCTGCAAGGCTCAGCTGGAAGGTGCTAGAGAAATAAAACTCCTTTATCCATCTCCTCTGAAAGCATTTGTTTATAAATGCTAATGGCAAAGGGTGACGCTGGTGCCGCAAGCCTGCACAGTGCCAGACAAGCTGTAGAGAATACACCATGCAGAAACAGGTAGAACAACATCACTTCTCCCTCAGAGGCGGCTGAGGAAGGAGAAGAGAGTGAGCCCAGTGCTACAAGTTGCAAGGGGGTTAGATGGTGCCCCTCGCTCAGTGGCTCTGAGTGCAATGGAATCAACCCCAGTTTCTGTTCGTTCATACTGATCCCAGAAATCCTCCCATGTGAATACATCAGTCAGTCAGCACAGACTGGACAGCACAAGCCCTTTGAAATATTTCCATACTTGGTCCCGGTCTCTCCTGCATCAGCAAGAACATGTAGCTATGCTGTTATACTAAGGCCACGCCATGAAGTCTTCTTGAAATCAGTGGCTCTGCCCAGGAGCTGAAGAAACCACTCTTTAAATGCCTAAAACTTTCAGAAGTAAGACACTAAAGCAGAAATATCTAAAACTCACATAGCATCTCTTTGTTTGACACAGAGGGGTGGTGCACAGAGCAGGGCAAGAACTTCTCAGCTCTGGGGTCACCGAGAACAGGCTATGTGGAACGGGCCCTCGGCCTTCAAATGCGACACGCACATCTAACATCAGAAAAGGAATTTTAAAAATAACATAAATTCAAATTTCCCCTGTCCCTGGTTCTCTGGAAAGAAAAAAAACAGTAATAATTGAAGATAGCCCTAGTTTGGAGTCAGAGAACTGAAAAGCGCACACAGTTTGGATACAGCTTTCTTAGGCCCTACTGCTCTGAGTGGTTATCAGGACTTTCCTGTTCGAGCAAGAGCGTAAAGCAGTATTTCCTCTCATAAATCCCTCAGCAAGCTCCCAGGCTCCACCTAAAAACTGCACAATCCCACTGTAAATCACTTGCCCCCAAACAGGCAACGACAAATAGCTTGGCAGGGCTCGCGCTCAACGGCAACCCGCTTACACGCTTTGATGTTCACAGCAATTACAGGCACGCTGCCTGTCCCCTGCGTATTATTGTCACTTGTTTATAGCACAGCCACGGCCAGAGCCCGCTACACCGGGAGGAACAGAGGGAGGAAACGGTGCCATGGCCAAGTGCCACCATCAGCACGGTGGCACTGGAGGCACAAGAGTCCCCCATCCTGCTGCCCACCCCGCAAAACACACACTGAGGCTCTTCCTGTTTTGTGCATGTCGGTCCCGCTTTGCTCTCATTCCATTGTAGTAGCTAAGCACCTTCCCCAAAAGAGAACACCTGGCACAACAGGACTCCTGGTTATTTAATTTGGCAGAGGAAGTGTCACAGGAGGCAGCGGCCAGGAGCCTGAGCCAGACCTGCTCCATGCAGAAGTAACGTGCTGTTGTGTTTAGAGAAGGCCAGGTAATTCCTTGGAGAACAAAAAGCCAACAGGGGGATCCCGATCTCATCATCTCCTCACACCAAGGCTGGTCACTTTTCTGTAGCAGATCCACAGCACACCAGGTCTCCTCCAGGCTCTTTCCATTGCCCACTGCAGCCTCTGTGGCTGTGAAGGGATCTGATACAGCTAAAAACTAAACATTTTTACTGCTGTTCTTTGGCCACGTTGGTGCCATGATCCAGAACATCAGCTGCCCAAGCAAATTTATGGCTGATGCAGCAGCAGGGCTGTAGAGCAGCCTGCTCCCGTTCAACCTTGGCTGACGGCACGGACAACACCTGCTTGCTTGTTGGATTTAGAACAACCCCAGGTTATTCCCCAAGGTTCGGTTTTGCAAATTGTTCTGTGAAATCTCCTTGTAAGCCAGTGCTGTGGTCTGACCTCCAGCGAAGGGATAAGCTGTGGTGGAAGAGCTTCGAGTGGGATCCTCTTTCTCCTGTGCTAGTTCTGGAGGTACTTGAGCTGCCCCATGGGATAGTCCCGTGCAGATCTAATAGTACAGCAGCCGTCAATGTCATCTTCTTTTCTCCCAGCTTCTTCTTGTTCCTCAGAGGGCCCATTCAAGCTTTCAGATTTCTCCTTAAATACACTAAAAAAAAGGATGAATAAACCACCAGCTGAGAAGTCTCTTTTCTCTCTTTTCCTCCAAGGATGTTTATTAAGCACCAGCTAAGCTGTCTGGAAGTTACTGAGCAAAGACAATAGCTATTTGAGCAATTCTTGGTGCTTTCATGTGACACTGCAAAAAGCTATGACTATTTCAAGAAGCCTATTTTTTAGACTTTGGTACATTTAACCTGTTCTTTAAAACCTCCAAAGAAGGATATCCCACAGTCCTCCTATGCAACCATGCCTAGCAACTCACGATTGTGTTAGAGTTTCCTGACTCCCTCCCTCTTGATGCAGGCTTAGCTCACTTGTCTTGGCCCATTCACCCCCATGGATGTAGAGAACCGACTAACCCCTTCCTCTCTAGGCTATTGGAGACTGAAATCATGTCTCCTCTCAGCTTGTCCCATCCTTTCACTCTCTATTCTCCGCAGGTGTCTGAGTGAAAGATATCTAGAGCACAGCCCTGGAGAGGTCCACAAGAAAAGTATTTCCCAGTATCAGTGCTGCTAGGCAAGCAAGTTTTGCCAGCCCAGTAAGCCAGAACAGAAAAGTACAGAAGAGTTTTCAAGTGTAGCTTTTACAGGCAAATCCTATCTGGAAAGATTGTTTTATCATGCATTCACTGTGGTTTACACGCTGTTTTGATTCCAGTTGGGCTGGGATCCTTTTCATAAAGCCTCAGAGGAAAAAACAATTAGGGCTCCAAGATAATTGCGTGAGAAAGATGACATCAATCAGGAGCTCGCTAGACCCAGACAGTCCCTGGAGGGGTGGGCTCCGAGCCAAGCTGCAATAACCCGCTGCACTGAAGACTTCCACTTCTCCCTTGCATGAGCCACAGGGTCAGAAATGGCCCCGTGTTCGAGGCCTCCTCCAGCCACAGCCTCCTCCAACCACTGTTGCTTGAATCATGGCCAACAAGCCTTCGCTCACAGCAGCAGAAATCTCTCATCCAGATCTACACCACTGACAGAGTGGGATTTGCCTTCCAGTTTTCAGCCACTTTCATCTGTCCTACCACAGTTTCTTTGAAGAATCTTCTGGCAGTGTCAGCATCACCATCAATAATTATTAAAACGCTAATTAGGAAGTTCATTAAAAAAAAGACAAACTCAAAGTTACATTTTCAAAATTAAAGCAGTTGCGTTTGATTTCAGAGCATTTAAAGTACATTTTGCTCATATTTTCTAGCTTTTGTTGCAAACTATGACAACTGGATATTTCTTTTTCCTTTTTAAATGGCAGCTCAACTTATCGTAGAATCCCAGGCACTGCGGCTTATAGAAACGCATCAGATGCCCTGAGAGTTGACAACATGGAGGATTAATGCAGGGATGCCTCAGCATATATTAAAATAATAGTAATAATCAGCTTAGAATCTCTCCGAGACTCTCTGCCACTCCCACAGTCCTGAGACAGCAAGGTGTGTGCAATACCCTCCTCCAGTGCCAGTCCAGCCAGGGAGGGCAGCTCCGTGTCAGCCCATCAGCTGCGGCCTCCCGCCTGCTCCCCACGTCAGAGCTAGCACAGCCGCGAGGCTCCAGGCAGCTCCGGGTTGCAGGGCGCAGAAAGTAGGAGACAGGAAGAAAAACAGGGACCTTTGTGAGCCTCATCCATCAAGATCCCGTTGAAACAAAGCGTTCAAGTGCCTGAACTCTTTAAACAGCCACAGAAACCAATTTCAACGGGCTTCCTCTGCCAAGAAAGAGCAAGAGGCTCATGGGGAAGGAATGACACCACTTATGCTGCCTTGAATTTTCACATAAGAGCAAACGGAGGGTCCCTAAAGGGTTTGGCCTCATCTGACGCGTTGCACTCTCAACCCCTCTTCCCAGGTCCAGCTAGCCTGGCTCTCAGACACCCATCTTCCTCACCATGCTCCACTCTGAGGAGGGGATGGGCAAAGACATTTATCTTGGCTAAATAAACTTCAGTAGTAATTTGCTCGGAACAAACCAAAGAGCTCATATTTAACCGAGTAACTTTACACTCTCAAAGTGTTCATTACTGCTTCATAGCTAATGCTTTGGGGAAAACTGATGCATTTCAAAGACAGTCCCTACAGAAAACAGCGAAACCCCAAACCACACAACCAGCAAGAATGCAGATGCCTTGGTGTGCACATCAGACTGTTACACATTAGCACTATTTAAATTGTTGTTGTTTCCTTTCAGGTACTACAACCTCCACAGAACCCTCTGGCCATGTTGTAGCAGGTACCAATTCAGTTTTGATCTTATTAAAAAGTCCATTTGGATGTGTGCGTGCGTGCCTACGTGTGGATGCGGAGGGAGAGTTCACGAAAGGGAACCAGAACCTACCAACATGGAGCACAAACAGAAGATGTCACCTCCGTAACTCTCTGCTTGTGTTACAGGTTGGAACCAAACAACACACAGCGCTGAACTAAGGAACCATACCTCAGGTAACTCATCCCAAAGGAGCAGTGCTCTGTACCTTTGCCTTCCTCCCTCCAAGGGCTATTGCAGACACCCCTTGACGAGGTATGGCAGCTGGAGCATCAGAGCTCCTCTGAAGAGCAGATAGGGCAGCTTTTGGGCCCTGAAGGCATCCTGGAAAGCTTGTAAATGGTTTGTATGTATATCAGTTCTCTTGGGCTCTCCAGAAGCAGGTTAGAAGGATGGGGAGGTGGGGAGGAAGAAGATTTTGTTGGTGGGACGAAGAGGATTTTGTGGCATAAAGGCTTCTGACCCAACTGGCTTACCCCAAAAGGATCTAGGGACAGTGGTAAGAATGGGAGAAAAATGTTGAACTCATTGGGGAGAAGCAGGGTCATAACACAGATAGGATCCTCCTGGAGAAGGCCAAACTCTGGGTGGGCAAGGGATTCACAGTGCCAAGGCCAGTGCCAAGGAGGCAGGTTGGCCTGCGTCACTGTGTCCTGCCGTCACCTGCTTCACGTAGTGTCTCTTTACCTGAGGGTGCACTCAGCCCAAGCACAGTGTGTGCAAGCACAGCGCCTCACGGGCCAGGCCTGGCCTTGGTTCTTCAGCGTCGTTTTAACAGAAGTAGCGGTAATAAAGCCATTGTTAGGAGTTTCCTACATTATATTTACTGCTCATTTGCTGTTATTGAGTTCTTGGGAAGCCTGGCTACACCTTTTCTCTAAAACAACTACCGATTTCCAGGGCTTTGAACACCCTCAGCACCTGAGGTATTGCCCGTTTCTCTAAGAGCGAAAGGGGGACACGAAAAGGCTGGCCCTAAACAATACGGTATTTGTGACAATACAAGGACCTGAACATTGCCTTGGTTTAATCTGGTCACTAATGATGACTGTCTTGCTTTGTTATCCTTTTCCACGGAAACAGCAAAAAGTTATGTATTTCAGTCTACAAATAGACCAAACCCAAGTAACATGCAATGGGGTCTCTCCCACTCCAGACTGGTATCTATTCTGCCACTGAGAGATCTTTAGAGATGCAATTTCTGCTCTGTTTGAAAAATTCTCTTCTCAACATAATTTACCCTTCAAAGACACCCCAAAATTTAAAGGCAAAATTTAAGTTCCCCAAAAGCTGCCCAGCGCTAGCTATGTTGGAGATTCTGCTCCTATGAATTGGAAAAAAAAAAAAAAAGATAAACATACTCCTAGACATAAATATTCTGGTAAAGCATATGCTGAAGTGATGAATATGATGAAAATATTCATTGTAAGAGTGAAAAAAAGTGAAAAAGTGGTGGCAAAGCTAGACTGAACTTATGTCGTGCATCTCTTGACTTGTAGGTTCTCCACTCTGCTTGCTGTCTGTTCTTCTCAGTGCTTCTCCTACTACGTTTTCCATAACCCCCAAGGGGCCTGAGGAGTCAAAAACATACATCCAAGCTGTTTCTAAGCAGAATCCATGGTGCGTAGAGCTCTTTCAAGTAACCCTGTTCTCACTCTACAGAGCCTTCAACTTCAGTAAAGTCAGTAACAACAGCTGGCTCAAATCTCACCTCTTTGGACCTGGCTACTACAACCACACGCTCTGCCACCTCTACGACAACACTAACATCATCTGTGCCGGGTAAGTGCCAGCCGCTGCCTCCGTACAACTATAGAAAGCCATTACATTTTTGCTGATACAGGGCGAACCCTGCCTTGCACAAGAGATTCGGGGGGCGTCAGAAAGTCTGGATTACTTCACACCACGTGTGTTGCTCAGTCACAGCACTCGTTTGAAGTGGCCTTACCGTCTTTGCCAACGGGAGTCACTCATTCTAGCTCCCCAAGAGCACAGGGCTGGATGCAGTCATGATCAGGAGCAAACCCACATCAGGAAAGCCAGGTGACACCCTGCACCAGGCAATGTTTTCAGGAGGAGTTACAGGCACCGACGGTCTCCCTGGTAGAGCTCTCCCAAAGCTTACATCTCGTGTATGCTCTCTCCAATGTGCAGGACATGGCTTGCGAGCCAGATGGCTTTATTTGTGCTTGGAGGGGAAGTTTCATGACAAGAAACAAATTTCTTAGCCAAGAAACCCAACAGCTCTCCAAAACTTTCATTAATTATGCTAAGACTCCTTTCCTGTGTTTTCTTTATGCAGATGAGAAGTCTAAAGGAAGCAGAAACACAGTAGCCTCATCAACTCAAGGTATTCTGTGTTTTGTTTGTTTGTTTGATTTAGAGGAATGATAATTTAGATCAGGTTTTATTGCAATTAACTTCACTTACATGGTGCAGGTTATTTAAGCAGTAGTGTTTACCTTGAGGCTGAGCCTCCCTGCCTGCCTGCCAAATCTTGCCCAAGTTTCACTTATGCAAGGTTAAAATCCTGGGGTCAGCTTTGCCTGCACAGATGTCCAACCAGCAGGTCTGTGTCCAGCTAAGCCAAGAGTCCTTTAATTACAGCAGATTAATATGAATTATAACTCAGCTTTATCAGAAAAGTGCAATCCATCAGAAATGCTGCTCATGCTTCCAGAAGTGAGGCCTCCTGATGTGTTGTTGAGACCCAACTTTTCCCAAGAACTGGGTATCCTGGCCAGGCTCAACCCACAGTTGCTCTCTATTCACTGTAGAATATAATAAGAATAGAATAGAATAGAATAGAATAAGAAAAGAATAACTTCAGAAGGAAACAAAGGGGCTTTGATAGCTATTAAAAAGATTTATACAGTAGCAGCTATAACTAGCCACCATTTTTCTGGGCAGTTCTGCTCCGTGAAGTTACTAGTTCCTGAACAAGTTAAATTTGCTCTTTCAGGAAAAAAACAAACAAACAAACAAACAAACAAACAAACAAACAAAAAACACTTCATCTATGCTAATATCCTTCATTAACTGCATAATTTTCCTTCTTCATATCCAAAATGAAGTCAATTTGAATCCATATTTTGCTTAAATGTGCTGGAAGGCTTCATTCCTATATTTGCAAGTAGTTTCCTTCCCTATCTTGATTTCATATTTCCACCTTTTCTTCTGACTTTGTACAAAATTGCATGAAAACATTGATATTTCCCCCAAGATGGGAAATCCAGTCTGAAATCAGCTTTGTGGGAGCCCATAGCACAGCTGCATTCCTGTTCAGAAAGGAAAACTGTAAGATGCTGTCAGGTAACACACAGTTGAGGCCAACTTTGTCTTTGGGAGGAAGGGGATAGGAAGGGAAGAAAGATCCTACTTGACCTATAAATGTTCTTCTGAAGTCCTGACAAACCGATTTCAGCATCCTGACAATGCTTGTAGTTGTTCAAAAATGTCAAGGAGGATGATTATTTCTGGCTTTTCAACACACGTATCCAAACAGCAAAGGATGTATCACTCACTGTACAAGTGAAACACATAGGTCAGAAAACACGATGCTTCATATCCGCCAGGTCATCCCACTGTAAGCTGGAGTCCTCGGTTGAAGAAGCCTCTACAGTAATCTAGCCACAGCTAGATTGCATATGGGGTGCAAACCAACTCACCTCAAGGTAGCTTCAATATTTCCAGATAACATGCAGTCTGCAGGCTGCATCCAGTAATTCCAAGCCCAAGGCAAGCCAACCAGTCAACGCACACCTGTACTCTGCAGAACTCCTAAAAATATAAACTGGTTAAGGGGGGAGAAAGCCCAGTCTCATCTAAAATTTGTGAGCAAGGACTAATCTGTAACCTCCTCAGTTCACTGCTCCAGCTTTAATTGCTATATGTTTGCCTGAAAATGTTTGGGTTGCAGAAACCTGATCTGAACAGTGACAGATATTTGAATCCCTTGTTTCTCTGAGTTTTCTTTGGGTGTGGTGAATAAAAAATAAAATAAAATAAAATAAAATAAAATAAAATAAAATAAAATAAAATAAAATAAAATAAAATAAAATAAAATATAAAATAAAATGANAAAAAATAAAATAAAATAAAATAAAATAAAATAAAATAAAATAAAATAAAATAAAATAAAATAAAATAAAATAAAATAAAATAAAATATAAAATAAAATGATGTTTGGTGGGGAAGTTTCACTCTGAAAATGGATGCCCCTTTTCCCTGGATATCCTCAGCATTAGAGTGAATCTCTTTTTCTCTCTAGCATGTCCTTCAATCCTTTTGGCTGTTACGCTGTCTTCAAGGATGAGTCTCATGCTCTGTTTCCTCTGTCCAGGTCAAGAGCCCAAGAGAAGCAAGATTACTACATCAGCAACTCAAGGTGCTTTCTCCCTGCTCAGAGAAATAAATGACGCTTGATGTATTTTGACTTGATGAAGCAACACCATCATACTGCTGGCTTCAAAGCAGCGAGGCAAAGAGCTGCCCAGAGCACCTGCGGGCTAACTGGCTGCTCCATCTAGTCCTTGAAAAATCTGTAAAGCTGCACAGAAGCAGCACTTCTTTGGGGCAATCTATCCAACCCAGCAAGACTGGTGTCTAGCCAAGGCAGAGAAGGTGCTAGTGTGGTTAGAGTTTATAAAAGGAGGGAGACAGGACAGGTCCCGTCCACAAATACACCATGCTCAGCTTCCTCATTGCTATCCCAGCAGAGGACACTGAGGGTGGGAATATCACTTGCTCACAGAGATTGCCTTAGTGAGGCCCCTTTTATCAGCTATCTCTGATGCCTACTTAGGTCTTGATCACTTTTCTGTACATTCCTGTAAATGCTGATGGTGCTGGTCCAGCATCTACTCTTATCCTCTTTAATAAGGTAAAGTGACAAGCCCTGCAGCTCTGTTAGGAATTGTCTTCTCATCTTGGAAGAAAACCTTTGCATAAAGCTACTTTTCCCCCCATCTCTCTCACAGGCACCTCTCAAACAGCTACCCCAACACCAGAGTCCTCCAGCAACCTGCCCATGCCTACTCCTACGGATGGTAAATCACCACTGACGGTGGCAGCTTTTGGTAAGGCCTTTTGTGATCTGAGCTGGGGGTAGAAGTTGTGTTTTGCCAAGACAAGGACAAGTGCAGGGTCCTGCACCTGGGGAGGAATAACCCCAGACACCAGTACAGATTAGGAGTTGACCTGCTGGAAAGCAGCTCCATGGAAAGGGATTTGGAAGTCCTGGTTGACAACAAGTTGACCATGAGGCAGCAATGTGCCCTCGTGGCCAAGAAGGCCAATGGGCTCCTGGCTGCGTCAGGAGGAGCGTTGGAGCAGGGCGAGGGAGGGGATCCTGCCCCTCTGCTCAGCTCTGGTGAGGCCACACCTGGAGCACTGGGGGCAGTTCTGAGCTCCCCAGGGCAAGAGGGATGTGGAGCTTCTAGAGAGGGTCCAGCGTAGAGCAACAAAGATGATTAAGGGACTCAAGCATCAATCGTATGAGGAAAGACTAAGCGAGCTGGGCCTGTTTAGCCTAGAGAAGAAAGACTGAGAGGAGATCTGATCAACATGTACAAGTACCTGAGGGAAGAATATAAAGAGGATGGGGCCAAACTCTTCTCGGTGGTGGCCAGTGACAGGACAAGGGGTAATAGGTACAAGTTGAAACACAGGAAGTTCCATCTCCATGTGAGGAAGAGCATCTTTACTGTGAGGGTGACAGAGTCCTGGCACCGGCTGCCCAGGGAGGGAGGTTGTGGAGTCTCCTTTCCTGGAGATCTTCCAAACCCACCCGGATGCCACTCTGTGCCCTGTGCTCTAGGTGTCCGTGCTGGAGCAGGGGGGTTGGACTAGGTGATCTGTAGAGGTCCCTTCCAACCCCAACAGTTCTGTGATTCTGTGAAGACAGTCAGTTTTGGACACCCGACTTCAGCAGTTAGGCTTCCCTGGGGAACGACTCCGCTGTTTTCCTCGTCAGCATGCCCAATATGGATATGAATGCAATGAAAATCCTCAGAAAGACTTGTCATCAGGCAGTAAAAAGTCTTATTTAATAAGAGTAATTACTTAATAAGAGTAATTATTACTCCCGTTCATACCTAAAGTACCACGGATCAGCATTTTGAAAGCCCATTACGGCATGCCTGAACTTAGGATCTTGCTTCCAGCACCAGTATTTGCCCCAGCTACATTCCAGCTCTATGTTACAGCAAGAAGCACAAATTATCCCCTGCCAACGTCCTGGTTTCCCTAATAGGGTACGGAATACACAGGCTGCCTGCCCTGGAGCTTAGGCAATCGTTTTTCTTCCCTGTATACCTGCTGGGACTGCATTCCCAGCCCCACCTTCCTGCTTTCACCCATGCATTTTATCTCTCGCTTGGCAGGGAGCAACCAAGTCCTCTGCATCCTTCACAGATTGTGCAAGGATGGAGCAAGAGGTGCCATGCCTTAATCTGACAAGAACCTTGAAGACAGGCAGGAGGTACCCATAAGATACCCACTCTTCCATAGGCTCTGCTGACTTTTCAAAAAGCAAAAAGAATTTGCATATTTCCATTACTCTGTTGGAAAATTTTATTTCAGAAGCACTAAAAAAAAAAAAAAAAAAAAAAGTGGTGAAGTTGTTATAAGCATCAGTTGTTTATATCCTCCAATGAGAGCCAAAAGGAGTCCTGAAGCAAGATTTCTGTGCAATTTTTAGACCCCAGGTATCAGAATCAAACCTGTGTTTGGCCACTGGTTTATGACAAAAATAACAAAGTGTTTAGAGTCTCTATCTTGTCTCTCCCCTTTACATTATGCATTTACCCAACTTTACAAATGTTTAAGATAAGACTTCTCAACTAGAAGACATACAGACCCAAAACAAACCTTCATGCAATCCAGTTTTCTGTCTTCTTGGCAATGTATTATCAATTATAAAGTCATCAAGAGTTTGTTGAGGCTAAAAAAAGCCATTCATTCCAGTCATTATTTATTCTTATAATATCATTCTTTATTCTTTATTCTTATCTTTATTATTTATTACACACCATGTTCATGTTATCAGAGATGAACAATTCATTGTTTTCCAACCCAAATTTTCCCTGAGTCAAAGTCCTTGCACTGCACCAAGGGCAGACACGCTGCCATACCAACAGCAGACGATTCTTTCCTCCATCTCCAGGTGTCATCAGCTTCATAGTCATCCTGATCGTGGTTGTGATCATCCTTGTCGCCGTGGTCAGCCTGAGGTTCAAGTGTAACCGTTTAAAGGACTCAGAAGGTATTTGCCTGCCCAGCTGGGGGTTGAGGAGTTTTAGCTACCTCCTGCATGCTTAGGAGGCCGCACACTTTACAACTTCATGCTCCTCTTTGCAGCTGAAAATGAGCTTAAAGAGTACAAAAATCATTTCTAAATCAGAATTATACCTGAGCCAGAGCTCTTCATGCCCAAGTAGTGTATCCTACGGCTGTTTTTCCTTTCATAGTCAGCAAGTTACCACTTTCTGTGTTGATTTGGCAGTTCTTGAAAGATGAAAGTATTCCTTTTTAAAGGCTTATGGAATGTGTTACCTGGAGGTTGGAGGAGAGAGGACACAACAAGTTGGGATATCAATTTAGCGACTAGGAATGTGCAACCGGTTCTTTAGAGTCCCAAGCCAGACCCATCTGCACAAGGGGGCAGAAGGAAGGTTGCTGCACCTGCCAAGGGTGAAAATTGCGGATTTCCACACATATGTGGCACTGTCAGCAAAGCAGTTGTGGAGATTGACTCTTGTTTTCCCCAGAATCCCAATTTCCATGAAGCTCTGCCCACTAGAGGGCAAGGCTGCTCTATGGCAGGACAGAGAACCACCAGGAGCCCACGGGAGCCAGGAATTAAATAAGCAACAAAACATTCAGTCCTGCCTGTAAAAATAAATGCAAACTTAGTCGTAGCAGCTTCTCTAACCAATTCTCAAGAATCTGATGGTGGCTTTAATCTCATATGGATGTCATTTATAATCCTTTACTTTGCTGTTCTGAATATAGCTGACGACTTATTTTATTGCTTCGCTGTGATGTTCTCACCTACATAGTAACTACTTTTCTACCCCACCAGATAAGCAGAAACCGGGGAGCAATATGGTGTCAGAGAGGTAAGGCTGCCTGCTGACCTCACTTATTGCCATCCTATTGAAACGATGTATTTTATTCCAGAGGTAATTTTAGCAAGAAGAGGAGGCTTTGGTTATTCCAAGTGGAAAGCAGTGTTTCAGGACTTATCAGCTGCACCCATAACTGTGAGGGCCCATCACCTTTCATATGAGCATTTCACTTGTGTCGCCTTGCCTAGACATAGGCTTGAGGTCCAAACTTGGGCTTCTGAACTTCAGAGCCATCCCAGCGAGAGGAGATCAGGTCCCCAAAATATCTTCCAAGATCCCTATTCCTGCTATCAGAAAATGTGGGAGAGGGGGGACCCCACTCCAGAGGCCTTTGGAGAAGCACCAAGTAGAGGATGGTCTGCCTGACCCTCATTGCCCATCATCACTGGCTGGGAAAGGGGCTGCAGGTGGGAAAGCAGCAGGAAACAGAGGCTGGAAGGAAACTAAAATGAGAAGAAAGGGTAACTGAGTGCTCTTATTCCCGCTCTTCTATCAGATAATTTCCTACTAAGGCAGCAATCCAGCTTCAGAAAGGGTGAAGGGACACAGGGAGGAAGGTCCCTAGATGCTGAGTTCGCACTGACATTAATGCTTCATAAATACCCTTAATGATCATGACTTAAGTGGCCTGCAGCCACTTAGGCAGGACACACCAGCAGAAAACTGTGCCCAGAGGCACCCTAATCCCAAGATCTTCCACTCGCCATTGACACTAAATGCAAATCCCAACCCTTAAGCTAGGGAGAAAGGGGAATCCCACCAGTGGTGCTCTCCTGTAGGCAAACCAGCTGTGCATGAGAATCCATCCAAAAGTGTCGCTTCTTTCTCCAGAGACCTCTGGACAATTTAGCTACTGGGAATGTGCCTGAATTACGGCAACAGATCAAAGAGCAGGTCCACATTTTCAGTCTCAGGGGGTGCAGTCAGGCTCATAAAACCAGAGTGGAGACAGTGCTATTCTAGGCCTTGGAGGGACCTGGCTCCACTCATGGGCTGCTCCTTAGCCAGTCACCTGTAGGTGGGAAGGTCACAGATCTACCCAGTCCAATGTACCCGCCTGTCTCAGCCTTGTCTCTTTGCCTGTCGCTGTGTGCAAAGTTGTGTGATCTTTTTGTATATCTCTTAATCCCTTTTCTTGTTGACAGCTGCTCTGCGGGCCCAAGGGAGAAGGATAACAGCATCACTCTGATCTCCATGAAGAACATCAACATGAACAACAGCATTAGTTACCCACCATCAGAAAAGGTTTCCCTTTTAAATTTTGCTTTTTATAAGAGTTAGCTGAGGATTATTTCTCTTGCTTGCCTTTGAGGTATTTCCTTTGCTCTCTTATTCCTTTGGAAAACCATGAAAAAGCTTTAAAGACCATCAAACTTGTAGAGATCCGAACTGTTTTCAGTGAGCCTGGCGAAAGTTGGGTTCCTTGTGAAGCTTATCCAGGGGATGAACTCTGAGGGGATCAAGCACACCTCATGTATATAGGTGCCAGCATCCAGGGCCAGTCAGAACTAGAGTGATTTGCCATTAAATTAATAGAAAAATAAGCTAGATTTTCTGAAGTTGGAGGTCTTATTTTCTAGTCAAAGCTCCCCATGTTCTCGCTCTGTTGATGTTGCAGTACCTTCTTACTAGAACTCTAAGATCCATTCCAAAGAAAAGTAATTCCCATCACTTTGATGCCTGAAAGCTAAACTAGAAATTGGATTTTGTTTGAGGCAACACTTTTAGTTCTTTTGCCAGTCCAAACAGGCTACTAATGCATCATGTTTTGTTTCCTTTGGCAGGTATTATGAATAAAACGACCCAGAGCTAGAAGCTGACATCTGACAACCAACAGTGACCTGCCTGGTTCTTGTTGTCCTTTGGGGAAAGAGCAGTGGTGGTCTTTTTTTTTTTTTTTTTTTTTTTTTTTTTTTTTAATAGAAAAGTTACTTTGCCCTTTCTGATCAATACATTTACTGTATCAGGCCACATAGCTTCCCCCTCTGGGGTCTCAGACCTTGCTCTAGCTACAGCCTGCCATGCTCAGTGGTTGTTATTTAATTTTGTTTTTGATATGCATTCAAACTCTCAGATTATCCAAGCTGCAAGGAGCACCAAGGAATGATCTATCTGGCTGACACACTGCTTCCCTTGATTAATGGCTCTTATAGCTCGTGCCAGACAGTCACAGGCTTGCTATATAGCTAATCAGCGTGGCTCCGGATTGAGCTAAAGCCATGCATTAAAAAGCATGATGCTGAAGGCCTAATGAGACCTATATGGCCAAGCGCGGGGTCAAATCGAAGCACAGTTGCTCAGTCTTTTATCCTTGGTGCCTCAGTGTCTCCGTAGAGAGGGGATAACCACACTCACCTACCTCACAGGGGTGTTGTGAGGCTACGTTAATCAATGTCTGTAGAGCATTTGGAGAGCCATGAATTAAAGGTGCTGCTGAAACGCAAGCTGCCACCCTAAGAATTTTGTTATTACTATTTGAGCTTCAGGCAGACAGATCGTGTTCCCAATAAAGAAGACTCACTGGTTTAAATATAACGAACAAAAGAACAAGGTGTCTTGGTTGGGTTGACTATGAAAGAGAGCAGTCACAAGCAGAGCCAATATTGAGCTGCTTCTCTCTACTGCAACAGCATCTCAGAAAGGACAACCCCCTGGAACAGCACAGACTCACTGGACCACTAGATCTTTCTTTTTTCCGTTGCTAATGTACCATAGCTCCAAGTCTCACAAACCTTTGCCTTGGTGGGGGATCTCACTAGTAGGTTTTTAAAATGAGCTCCTGACCCTTCAAATCATGAGCACCTGCAGTGCCAACAATATCAGAGAATGCTGAGCTTTAACTAGGCTTCCCTTCTCCAGCAAGTTGCATTGACCTCTGAAAGACTCGCCCAAGGATCTTGTCGCTGCTGTAGCCTCTTTTGCCTCTGAACTCATTGAGCAAAGTCTCCAGTCTAGACATTCTTTCTCCCTTCAGTTCTGGGCCCTCCGACTATTCCTTGCTAATTAGCTGAAGTTAGTCTTACTAGTGCCCTAAACTTTCAGATAGGGCTCCAGGCCTTTATTCCATTCTCACTTTTCTAGACTGCAGTTCAGCATCACCCCCTTCTCTCGACATCTTCCCCTTCCCGTGCTTTTTTAGCCCTCCAGCTTATCTCATTATTTTCCCCATAGTCTAGAACCCATTCCTCTCCAAAATCAATGCCCATTCAGAAGCAAACAAAAATGTGGATGCTGAACTCGTTCAGAAGGAAGACTGAACCGAAGTCAGCAATGGAAGTGACGTGACCCCCTGCTTCTAGTTGCAGCTTGCTCAAATGAGTTTGACCTTGTCACGTCCGTGCCACGTGTGCCTTCCCGCACGTTGTGCTGGTAGGAGACGTTAACTCCCTCACACCACCAGCTCTCATGATTTCTCCCCCACGGCTTGTCAGCCCATTTTCACTGGCAGGTGACACCGAGGAACAAGGGATGACCACAGCGACACGAGCCCAGCTGTGAGGGACAGAGACGCAAGGCAACCATGACAGGGCCCATCAGGAGGCCTGGGCTGGTCAGAACATGCGGAGCGGTTGTTTCTTTGGGGCTCCACAGTCTGCCAGCACCGTCTGGACACCACAGCGCTGCCGCCCTGTGCACAGGGCGCTGCTGGCGGGGCCACCGCAGCCCTGACGCAGCAGCACCACTCACTGAGCTGCTTTGGCGTCACAGCACTGGCCTCGCAGGGCCATTCCGCCCCACAGCAGAACGCCGCCTATGACGTCATGGGGCTCCGCGGTGACGTCACGGGGCGCCGCCTGCGTCACCGCGTGCCTGGTCATGAAACCCCGCGGCGGAGGCCGGCTCCCCTGCCCCTCCTCCGCCGCCGCCGCGGCGCGAGGCCCTCTGGGTAATGTAGTCCAGGGGGAGCCCGGCGCGCCG
>VZSV01000116.1:677725-692085 GCA_013398735.1 Nothocercus julius
GCCTGGAGCGCGGGGGTGGGCGAGTGACTGCGTTGTGCGGCTCGTTCGCAGGATAAAGCGCTGCAGGAATTACTACGAGATCCTGGGAGTGGAGAGGGACGCGAGCGAGGAGGAGCTGAAGAGAGCCTACCGCCGCCTGGCCCTCAAGTTCCACCCCGACAAGAACCGCGCGCCCGGCGCCACTGAGGCCTTCAAAGGTACGGGAGGCCTCCGATGACGAACCCAGAGCGAAAGCCGCGCTCTGCCGCAGGTCTGCGCCTTGCGTGAGGCTTCAGAGAAGCTCGGGAAACTCCTAGGCCTGCCCCTTGCACCAAGGCTTTGGCACAAGGGCACCTAATCCCTTTTATTTTTAGGCTGACATGAATTATCTGCCGCAAAACCCTGTATCAAGCTTTGTATTTTGAAGGCAGACTTGCAAAAAACACGGGAAGTTTCATCTCCATGTGAGAAAGAACTTCTTTCCGTGGAGGGTGACAGAGTCCTGGCACAGGCTGCCCGGAGAGGTTGTGCAGTCTCCTTCTTTGGAGATCTTCCAAACCCGCCTGGCTGCCACCCTGTGCCCCGTGCTCTGGGTGCCCCTGCTGGAGCAGGGGGTTGGACTAGGGGATCTCTAGAGGGCTCTTCCAACCTCAGCCGTTCTGGGATTAAAAGCAAAGGGAGAGGCATCCCAGGCTCGTTCCTAGACACCACTGTTGCTTCAAAACAGTGCTTGGAAGTCGCGTTGCCCCTATACTGATTGCAAGCAACATGCTCCCCTCACAGCTCTGAGTTGAAATTAAAGCAACAAAAACTCAAGCAAACCCATGAAATTTTAATATTCTGGATTTTTCAGGAGCGTTGCAGACGAAGTGTCTGTCAGCAGTGTTAACATCTAAACTTGTTACCACATTTTCTGCCTTCTTCCTGTTGTGTTGCAGCTCTGTGCAGCAGCCTTGTAAGACAGCTCTAGGAAAGCAAGATCTGGCTTCATTTTGTACTGGATTAATGACTTTGTGAAGAGTTTATTCTTGTGTTTCCCTATGGACTCGCCTATAGCTGCGCTCTTTCAAAGGCCAAGGAAGAAGATGAACTGAACAAACTACTACTAGGTGGTTTTAGGTTCACTGTGAAATAAAAATGCTGGTAGAGCCTCACAGTCTCTGCTGGCAAACTTGGAATATGGTTCTGCATCTTAACCTCTGCAGCAGTTATATTTCTATTAGCTATATGCACTGGGAGGTGAGCTGCTCCTTCTGTGTCACTGATTAGTTTGATGTAATTAAAAAGTTCCCAGTCTCTTGACAGATTTCTGAAATGGGCTCTCATGACTCAATTTTTTGGAGCATTTGAACTCTCCATAACTGCAACGTTTTGTCTTTTTTCTGCTATCAGTAATAGCAGAAAATTGGTTCCATAATGTCTAATGTCAGTACTGTAAATCCTTCTTTTGCAAAGGCAGTTTCCAAAAATACATTGTCAAGTTGTGGTCAAGCGCAGTTTTCCTCTGCTTCTTTGGGCTTCATGCTTTTCTGTGCGTAAAAAATAATCCCGGGACCTGGAGATGCTGCATGATGTGCATGTATAACTTGTCTCTTCTTCTTTTTGCAGCAATAGGTAATGCTTTTGCAGTTCTGAGCAACCCCGAAAAACGGTTGCGATACGATGAGTTTGGAAGTGACCAAGAGAATGTCCACACTGGCCATGGACAGGCCAGGCACTATAATTATTATGCAGAATTTGAAGCAGACATCAGCCCAGAAGAAATATTCAATGTTTTCTTTGGTGGGCACTTTCCTACAGGTTAGTATCTGTGATGCTCTTGAAACGTAAAGAGCTGGTACTAAACTATAAATGAAGTTCAGCTTCTCTTGATACTGTTCTGTACCTTGATTATGTCTCTGGAGAGAACAAAAAACCTATTTGGGTTATTCTTTTCTCCATCTCTAGCTTTTATGCCTGGAGAGTCTCCTTTAGTGCTCCATTTTGCATGCTTGAAAAAGCTCAAAAGCCAGGAGTGCAGCTACAAGAGAAAGTTACCGATGGGATAATGGCTGCTGGGACAAGTTCCCAGCTTGTTTTTCAGAATTTCTGACAAAATTGTAAAAATGGCAGGATGTTGCATGATTAACGGATGCCGGTTTGGATTACGAGTACCTCTGAAAGGTATCCAATCATCTTGCTTGCTCATATCTTTGTTAGAAGTCTTTGATGACAGATTATTTTAGCAGTCTCGCATACTGTTTCTCACCTCCCAGGTGTAGCATAAACCAACACATGTGCCAACCTCTAAAACCTTAAGCAAGAGATACAGATAATTAGAGACACCTCCATCTGTGTGATAGAATCTTGCTGTGTGTGGTAGCATCTTACAAATTGTTTTAAAAGGGTTGCTAGTAAATGTTCAGCATGGGCCAGACTCAGTCTGACGTTTACCCTCTGAACGTGTGAGAAGTTGCAGCTGCAGATGGTGGTGGCTTCAGTCACTAACGGGACATGGCCTCTGTGGGAGTGTGGCTGTGTCACTGCCGGCAGTGGGGACACTTGGAGCTGAGGGCAAGAAACTGGGGAGCTAAGGAACTGCAGGAGGAATCTGGGCACTAGGGACAGCAGATCTAGCAGGTACAATGGCATGAGGAAGTAAATGGGAATTTTTATCGCTGTGTCAAAGAACAAAAAGAGAATTTCATAGTAATACTTAGTAGCTTCCTCCTCCAAAAGTGTTTGATTCTGAATATATGTGCATTTTCCTAACAATTTTTAATCTTAACAATTTTCAGTGACTTTTTAATCATTGAAAATCATTTCAATGGTTATCTTAGTAGGCAAAGTCCACATAATTTCTACTTAGCAATTACTAGTAGCCTACTAGAATTACTAGTAAGATGGTGCCCAGATTGGAAATGCAAAGAGAATTTTTTTAAAAAACTTTCAGAAACTTCAGTGTACTCACACAAAGTCCTCCTTAACTTTATGTTAAGCTTAACGTAACTTTATGTTAAGAACATCTTGCTATCACCTGGCTTTCTGGAACTCACCAAAAAATGTTGGTGTTGGGTTAAACTCATTTAAATAGCTTCTGGAGATGTGTGTGGCTTTTTGGTGATGTGTTTTATGTTTTTTTTTCCTGTGGAAGTTTGGTGGAAATTGGTATAGTCATTGAACAAGCAAGGGAAAAAAATATCCTTATGCAATAGGAAAGGTCACTTTCCCCCCAGGTATTTTGGTACAATGATAATTTGACAATACTTGCGAAATTCTTTGAGGAAGTCAGATAAGGGATGCTACAGGAACATAAAGTGCTGTGTCATTTTTTTCTCCAAGGCTTAAAATAGATTTCTATTTCTGTTGTCCTAAGGCTGTTAAATTTCGGTTCTTTATTACAGAGAAATTGTGCTTGAAAAGAGGAGAGCATAGCTGTTATTAAGATACTTATATGACGATATCAGAGTTTTAAGCTTCAAATGAAAAGCAATATTTGCCATTCTTTCCTCATTTTAGCATTTCTAAAAAAATTGCTACATTCAGCGTGCAAGAAAGAGAATCATGAATGGTACTTTTTTAATCTCTTTCCTTGTTATAAAAGCATTAAATGAATGAATGTATGAAAGACTTGAAAGAAGAGAAAGTAGAAATGAGTGTAGCAGAGCATATTCAGTGATTATGGGAAGCCATAATTCATGGACTGTGTTGGGTGAAGCAAAACAATTTTCCTGTTTAAATTCTGGGGATGAAACACAAACTGTAGTCTTGCAGCTAGATATGATAAGACTCATATTAAAGTATGACTTGAAGTAATAAAAATTATAGCAGACTTCTGCAGTTTGACATAAATTCAGGTAATCTTGAAGCCAATCTTACCATTTCCTGGAACGCTTTTTGGAATGTTGTATTATTTTGGTAAACACTTGAATTTAAATGCACTTAAATAAGTGCATTTGTACTTTTCAAACTGGCCTCTCATTCCTAATTCAATCTGTGTAATGTAACTCTGGATAATCAGCCAGAAACTGAAAAATACAGGTAAGTACCAGCAGTTGATTGAAAATCATGACTCACTCTTGTGGTTTTTTGTTTGTTTGATTTTTAAATCAGGAAATATCCATATGTTCTCAAATGTAGCCAGAGATGCTCACTATTATCCACGGAGGAACCGAAATGAGAGAGCATGGACACAGGAGCAAGAAGAGGAAGAAAACAGACCACAGGTAGCCCTGAGAGGGGATCTGTGGGCTTAAATGCCTCGCCAGGATGAGGGGTTCATTTATACATCTGAAGTCAGTAAAAACATTTCCATCCATGTCAGCAATGCTGTAACCATGGAGGATGATTTCAGATATGACCACGTTACTTGTCTTTTACTAATCACTACCTTCAAAATACGTTATATTGGTAGGGTCACATGCCCTAGAGTTTCTGTGATCAAGTTTTTTGATGGTGCTTGTTGAAGATGTTGGTTGATGAAGATGATGATGATTTCTTCCCTGCAAGTTCCTTAAAGACAAGCTCTGAAAAGAGCTGAGATGATAGACTTAAGACGTAAGTTTTTCCACACAGTTTAAAAAAATGACAAATAGATCCAGCCTACTGCAAATTGAGTGCCCTTGTTGCTAATCCAGGACAGGAAGGAAAGCCTAGTTAGCTGCATATTTTGTTTTTTTTTTTCCTGATTTGAAAAGGAATTTTAGAAGAACAGTTTAAAAATAAAACAAAGAGCAAAAGTTAGGGTTTGTTTTTGTTCCATGACTCCTTGTTCCTTAGAGCTTTTTTCCCACTCTTGCTTTACCAAATTTGTGCAGACAGACACAAATGTCTTTATCATGCCTCTGGTCTCTTAACCCTTTATATTTAAGTGGTTTTATCCAGTGATTTTACAGGGATTAGGATTTTTAAAATATGTGTAGTAAACTTTAGAAACTGCAAAGAAAGGCGTTGGCACAGGTAGGGATTTCAAAGTGTTAAGTACTTCAGTTTGGGTTGTCAGCTAGTCATGCAAGTGCTGTGGGCACCTATTGCCCTGTGGAGGAAGTGGCAGATTAAAGAATTGTCATGAAAATGCAAGTAAGAAAGAAGAAAAATGCTTTAAAGAGTAGAAGAAAATGGCTTTAAAGAGATTTCTAATATTTTTAATAATGGTTATTTTAAAATTCAAATGTCGTCCCTCTCAAAATCCAAAAGTACTTCTGGTTTCTTTTCAGTTCATATTTGATGCATTGCTGATCTGCCTATTGTGGCCTGACTTCTGTGATCAAATACATCCTTTTCCATGGGTATCTTTTCTTGCCTGCTAATTGTTGTTGTCCTTTTCAGAACTCGTATTCTGCATTCGTTCAGTTGATGCCAGTTTTCATAATAATAATAGTGTCCGTTATAACTCAGCTGATGGCAACTAACCCACCCTACAGTCTATTTTACAAATCGTAAGTCGTTTAAAAATTAATCTTTCAGGTCTCTTGGTGCTTATGTTAAGGAGGCAGACAGAAGTTGAGCTTAATAGGAAAATGCATGTTAATGTTCAGTTCTGTGCTTTCTAGAAAGTGTTACCATCTTGTAAATAAGGAAATATTCCCAATCCCTCTATATTGACACTTTCTAAGTCAAGTTATGGTTAGGAAATTCGCTGTGGTGAGCTTTATTGTGCTGTGTGCTGAGCAAACAGAGGCATGGAGCCAGAAATGCTTTTGCGCGGTGCTGTCGATGCAGGAATGCGGGTGTAGCTACTCAGCTACTGTAGTTATCAGCCTCTTGTCTGCAGTCCCAAAGGATCTGCCTGTGGTTCCCATGTAAAGTCATTAAGAAATTAGGCCTCTTGTTTGCACTGTTAATTGTCTGCACTGGGGCCTGAATTTCGCTGGAAGAATCACAGAGCTCCACGAATTAGGCTTCAAGTGCCCCAGCTGAACATCTGCAAAGGAGCAGAATGCCCAGGTTTGCCCAGAGCAAACTAAACTGGGCAGCTCTGGGGGTAGAAGCACTGCCAGGACTGCTGTAATCCGAGTTTGGGGGCAGAGGGAACCCCCCCTTGCTCCTCTGTTCAGCATCCAGTGCTGGGAGATGCAGGACCTTTTGGTGAGAGAGGCTGATGAGTTCAGCCATTGTCCCTGACTCCTCCTGAGACTGGAATGGGAGCTGGCAGCCTTTGAAAGACCACAGGGTAGGGAGTTGCTCTACCAGGCCACCAACAGCAGGAAGCAGAGGGCTCCAAATCTCTCCTTGCTCCCTTTGAGGGCCAAAGTTACCCAGGTTTAGGCCTGTACACTGTCCACCCAGTTTAAGTGACCTAGCACTGTTTTTTTTTTTTTTAACCATAAGATGTCATGGTGCAGGCCTAGCCTAATAACAGGGCATCTTTTTCAGCCAGTGTTTTGAGAACAGCCAGTCCCAAGGGAAATGTCTCGCACTGCCTCCAAGCACCTAATTCTCTGTTATCTCCCCTCATCCTGTTGATTTGAGATGGCCAGACCCAAGCCTGGCCTGTATTACCTGAGCCTAACTTGTATGGTTACAGTTAGGCTGTTTCTCTAAATGATACAATTGAAGAACCAATGCTGCTAGGGAAAAAAAAAAAAGGATTTTTATAAAAAGAGAGCATATACTTCTGCAAAGTAGTGAGACAGAAGGAAGAGAGTCCATCAGATGATGAAGGGACAAGCTGAGCTCCCTTGGATAGAGAGTAACCTCTGCTTTTTGGCTGCCTGCCTCTTTCTGTGGGCAGTAATTTGAAAAATGGATATCTTTGCTCAAATAAGGAAATTGAGTAGAAGAGAATAGGTTTAATCTAGTGGCTGAATCAGAGTGACTAGTTCAGCATGCAGGATGTATTTTAGGATAATCCATGAGACACTTAGCTTATTTGATAACTGTAAAGCCCTAAAAGGAACTGCAACTGGAATCTCTCCTGCAAATCCCTGCTGCTACTAAAGGATCCAGAAGTCAGGAAAAAAATAATGCACTGTACTCTGAGCCATGATTAGGCCATGTGTCTTTCCTATGTCCATATTTGTTATCATTTCTCATAGATTTCTGTACATAGCTTGCCAGATGTTACCAGTAAACAGAAGAAAGTGTGTAGAGCTTCTTTTCATAGATAAAATTTGCTCTTATTCTCTGGAAGTTTCTTGACTGAGCTGTTGAGAACAAAGAGAATTTGGAAAGGACAGTGTCAACTCCAAATTGGTTCTCTGTAAACGTCTCTAAATATTAGATATTTTCACTATTTTTTCTGAGTGAATCTTGTTTGTAGTGACGTTTGTTATGCCTCAGACTTGTAATTGTGTTCTTGGATGGTTGAGGGAGCTATAGTCCTGCAAGAAGTTACTGTAGAGGAGAAGTGAATATCTCCTGCTGGAAATACTAATATGGGAAAATATCTCTGGATTTCTTTTCCCTCTTTTTTTTTTAATATTTGAGATGCTTAAAAATCTCTTTCTGTATGTTGTTTTCTACAGGTCCATAGGCCATGTTATTAGTAGAGAAACCGAGAACTTGCAGGTGCCTTACTATGTTGATAAAAACTTTGAAAAGATTTATCAAGGTTTGGAGCTTCAAGAGCTAGAAAAGACTGTTGAAAAAGATTACATAGAATATATTCAGACCAGCTGCTGGAAGGAGAAACAGCAAAGTAAGTTATCTTTGTTACAGGCGTGTGCATACAACCAACCTATCAAGAGCTGCAACATGGTTTTGTTTTGCTAAGCACTGCCATTTTTAACCTTGTTTTCCAAAGCATGTAACCCTTTAAAACACTTTTCACTCACGTCTGGTCTCAGTGCTGATTTTCTTACTCTTTAGAGTCTGTTAAAAGTTAATTTTAGGTGATTCTAACAGAGAAGCGGAGAGTGGATTTCACCATTTGAGACTTTTTTTTTCCACTGAGTCTTTATGCTTGAGTAATTCTTAGTTAATGATGTTTTAAACATATAATCCAACACACTTGTTTATCTCTGACAGACTGTTAGCTAGAAAAGTTCTTGAGGGTTCACCTGTTTCACTCTTTCTTTACTGAGGCAGAAGCATATATGCCTTGGACTATGTCTGTGAGCAATTTAGCTGTTTCTTTCCTCAAATGTCCTGAGAAAGAGGCTCTATAGCCTCTTCAGATGGTTTTTGCAATCCTGCAGTGGACCGTGTTGCTGGTATCAGTTTTCAGACAGGATACTTTGTGGCTATTTAATGCACTTATTTGCATTTTCTATCTTTAGTTGCATTTGAGATCATGCATTTCACCACACCACATTGTCTTTTAAAAACAAGAAGTGAGTGCAGACGGTGAGAACTCACAAATCCGAGCATTCAGAAATGATTATTCTCATGTCAGTTCTCATGCCATCAGTTGAACTTAGCAAGGCATGTATTCAACCCCATTATTGTGTTACTTGTTATTTGCTATCTAATTCAGCAGACCACTGAACATGGAATGTTTCCACTTCCAGAAAGTCAGAAGGAAAAATACAGAAATCAAATAACATGGGCTAGCTGAATTTGGGATGTTGTGACTGACCTTTTTTCAGCTACAGTACTCATCTTAAAATGAGTAAACTGAAAATACAGTGGTACATGTAGGGATTTTTTTGTGTAAAATGGTCTTTTTTTTTGTCTAAGTATTATAGTAATAGGCGACGTAAGCTGCTTGCACACACAAGTAGGGCTTTTTAAATTGCTCTGTGTAAAAAAAAGACTTTGCACTTTTTTGCAGTTTCTCTACCAGGCAGATTGTTATAGCATAAATACGGTAGTATGAACCTTGTCTAAGCCAGATTTGCCTCATCCAGTGTAAGAGGTAACAACAGCATTGCTGACTCCAAACTATTTGCAGATTTTTGATGAGAAGGGTGTTTTTGTCTAGAGATGGTTTACTTAACATAAAAATTGGCAATCATGCTTGTAAAGAGGAATACACAAATGTAGAGTATTGAAATGTCTCTACTACAGAAATTTAGAAGTTGAAGAACCCAAAAGATGAAACGAGAAAGATCCAAACAATCCCTTAATTTTTGGCATGCTTGACTTGTGATTTCCGAGCTTCTGCAGCTGGCAGTAGCAGTCTCTAGGTACAACATGGCTGCTAATAAGCATAAATCTATAGATGTACCCTGATAATTGACCTATTTACTACTAGCTACTAAAAATGCTATGTCATCTCTTTCATGTCGGCTTTGAGCTGGAGAGTGCTCTGCCCTAAAAAGGCAGCAGGGTTTGCAAGCCTAAAAGGGGTGAGAGTCAGAGGGAAATGATCCAGCACAGGATGCCAAGTAATGCTCCTCTTCAGATTTTTACACTTCAAACCTTGCAACCCAAGCTGCCTCATTTCTCATGTGCACACGTGGTGATACATGCCAAAGAGATTCCCTTCCTGGGAATGGCAGCGGATGACAGCATCCTTGTCTGTACAACTGCATGGAGAGGTAGGGAGGGAGTGTGAACATCAGGGTCGGCAGCGTCCAGCAGTTCTCGGCTGTCTGGAGACGCGCGGGCTGCTCCTCTGCTGGAGCTACATCCTCAGCTGGTTCTCATGCTGCTGACTGCGCTGGTAAACGTGCCCTCATGCAGCTGAGCGCTTCCTGCAGGCCACCAGATGCAAGCTGCTATTTCCGCACCCTGTATAATCCACGTGTGATGACATGCAGGAACGCTGCTCTCAAAAATCCCTGCGCATCTAGCAAACGAACCTGTGAAGATGTTGGCACTTGGGATTCCGAGTTAACTGAGGAGCAGAAATACCTGCTTGCAGCACTTGCTGCTGCCTGTGTTAGTCACACGTGTGCAAATACGCTGGCAGTGCCCACAATGAACAGTAGCCTGAGGATACCACTGTAATTGGAAAAAAAAAAATCACATTTTCAGAATGATTGCCATCTGGGCCAGCGAGCCAGTAATGAACACAGCTGAGACTGTGCTAACTTTAATACAGCTAAGTTTGCAAAAATAAAAGCTGAATACAAGATGGAGTGCTTGTGAAAAAGTTCTCTGGAGACCTTGAGACTCTTCTTAATCAGCTGTTGCCTCATACATTTGGTCCGTTAATTCTTATTTAAGTGTTTCACTTCATGTGGTCAACTTAGTTTTCCTGTCAGCTGAATGTCGCTTAACAGTATGTGTGTTTTATTGTTGGGATTGTGTTTCCCATCAGCAGCAGCAAAGTGTTAGGTTTGCTCAGAGAGACTGAGCTCCACAAAGAGCTCTGAAGTCAAGTAAGGATGAAGCAACAACTGTGTGTGAAAATTTCAAAACTGTGAGAAACTAAATGTAAGCTGAGATTCTCCATTGCAGTAATCCTGCTTTTTGGAATGAAAGGCAATTACCTGAGTCCTGTCTTGCTTGTCAAGCTTTGCCCACCATGTCTGCACTCTACTCGAGCAGTGTTTTAGTTATGAGAACTAGAAAACATACTTGTCAGCTTGCAAAGCTTTTCAATAAATAGATAGAGTATCAAAAGCGTTTAAATTTCGGTAAGACAGAGGATATGTGACTTGAAAGGTTATGTTGGGATTGTCCTGTTGAGATGTTCTTTCCACTCTGAATGCTGGACTGGAAAGGTGAATAAAAGCTCTTAGAAAAATTAAATGGTATCAGGTAGCTTGTGCTTAGGGTAATTCTGACCTTTGGGGAAATTAATTACTGCTGTTCTCATAGGTGCATCTAATCCTGTATCTAAATTATTCTCAAGGGAAAGAGCTATCTTTAGCTTATCAGCAAAAGAAACTTTTCTGAGTTACAAGGTTACATTCAAACAGTGGGTTTCCTTGGGTTCTATATGTTGCTTCTGAGAATTAAAAAAAAAGAGTGCTCTACACTTTAGACTGTGTTGTTAATGAAAGGGCACACAGCCCTTTCGGGCAAGTCCCTGATCTAGCTGTTCACCTTCCGATAATCATTACCAAAAAAAAGAAAACTGATTTATCATGGCTTCCAGGCAAGCCTCTTGCCCAAGAGCTTGAATTCTAAGAAGCACCACATCAGAAAAAAAAAAAAAAAAACACATAGGTTTAATGTAAAATACTAGACTCTGAACTGTTCCTTTGAAGTAATATTTAGATGGATGTTCCGGGCCCTTGCAGAATGGATGTGCCGGAAGAATTGCATTTCTCACTAACGTGGGCAAGGATTGCTCTGCTGTTCCTGTATGGCTGGTAATTCCTGCCTAGCTTTTTACACGCTAAACAGCTGTCAGGAAGGACCCCAAGGAGATGGCAGGAAAAGTAGTCATGAGGCTCTGCTTCCCTTCTGGCTTCTCATTTAAGTCCTCTTGATATTCACAGTGCAACCTCTTCTGTCCATCTGTCTGTGCCTGGTGACACATTAACAACAATAAGGGTTAATGTGTGATGGGATGTAATTCAAATATAAATGTTGGTGTCATCTAAGACAATTATAACCTAAGAGGCCAAATAGCATCTGGCTCACTGCCTTTTACCCAATTATTTCAAATACATATTTTAAGATAATTATTTATTTTAGATTATTAATACCCAATTTTTTATCTTATGCAATTTCTGTAATGATCTATATTTATAATTTTATATTTTACTTGTAGTCAATGATAATTAACTTCATTTTTGTTTTCAGCAGTTGTTCCATTTTACTTGTAGTGTATTGGGATTATTTTAACTGAGTATTTTAATTGTTTGAATTTTCAAGTTCTTACGAAACTACCTCGTGGCTTCTCATTAAAGCAGGTTTTTAACATGCTCAATGTCCCTGAAATAAGGTGCATGTCATGAGGATTAGAAAGCATGGTGAAACAGTTGCTCAAAGCAGACTCTCAGAGTTTATCCTAATACTTTTTCTTTTCATCTTTCAGAATCTGACTTGTCAAATTTGGCCAAGTTGTACAGAGATGAACGATTAAAACAGAAAGCAGAATCACTGAAACTTGAGCACTGTGAGAAGCTCTCCAGTCTGATTGGAATGCACAAAGGGGGTTGACCAGGACATACATGTTCTGTGCTTTTATTTATTGCTGTTTTAACTTATATTTTATTTTTCTTTGTATAAAAAGAAAAAAAAAGGGAAGGAGTCTATTGTAAAGAGTCTGAATACTTGATTCCTTCATATATAGTGCAGAGATGGGCCAACACGAGCTGTAGAGCTGGTGTTTGCTTTAATATACTGTACATTATGTTTGGTTCCAAGGACCAGTGGCACTTAGTGTAAAATAATTCCCTGGGCAATGCTGTTCGGTTGGGAACCCCTCTTCATGGTGGTTTTTCTGCCATCCGAACAGTGTGTGCTTCCCAGGAGAGAAGACATAATGTCCTATGCTTTCTGTATTTTATATGGACCTGCAGTTCACGCGATCATACCATGTAGTTCTCAGCATTAAAGTATGCTAGCTTTTTCATCATGATTTCGAGGGGCCGTCCTTGCTTCTACAGCAGTTTGTAATGAGAATTTAGACTGGAAGCAGGCGTTTTTCTTGTTCTAGTCTAATACTTGTTGCTTAATTGAGAAGTACGAGATACCTGCTTCAGGTAAGCTTTTGAGCATGTTCCCAGCTCTCGTTAACGTCAAGGGGACTTAACAAGGTGCTTGTCTGACTGAAGATCCGTGTCCGTTTGATTCCTTACTGAGGAAACCAGCTGCGATTGCATCAGGAACAGCAAGACGAGAGTCGGTGAATGGGACTGATTCTAGCTGTAGAGAAAGGACAACTGTATTTATTTTCGTGTTCTCAGTGGCATCTTTTTAGGGTGGCTGTTTAGTTCCCATTTTATTTTCCAGTTCTTCTCTGGCTGTTACAGGGGTTTTGCTTGCTGGTACAGTTTTGATGTAGCATCTTTTTACTCTGAGCAGTTATGAATGTTTCACTGTAGAGATTAGTATTGCAAAGAAAAAGATCTATGTAGTAGCTTCCCAGATTTTTTGGAATCCTTTACAAAGCCAGATGTCTACAGGAAAGCTGAGGATTGGGTTATGCTAGTAAGAAGCAGAGAACAGAGTGTTACTGTGATGGAAGCTCACTAAGATCCTGAGCCACTTTCTCTGGTGGTGGTGGTGGTGGTGCAGCATCTAGTCTACCTGGATCAGATGAAAACTAACCCACTAAACAGTCCCGCTTGTGGACATCCTTAAGTCACACTCTTGCCAGTAGGATGAGGAAAATGGGCATGGCCATGATCCTGCGCAGCAAGTGAATTGTGGATCCTTTTGGCTTGGAGAAAGGAGTCTTAGTCCTGCCCGTGGCAGGAGACAGAGCTGTGCCGGGCTCGGCGCCGGGAGCGTCGGCGTGCTCGGCCCACGTGCAGCTGCACCCAAATTTCAAACTACTCCTTTTGGGAAGGAGTAGAAGGAAGGCACTTTCGGTTTTACTTTTTTTTGATGTACAGATACCTATAAAACTTGTGGAATGCAGTATTCTACTGACTGACGTATCCAGGCAATGGAGGCACCGGCGGGACAGGCTTCTGCCTCCCTCTCGTGGGGTTTTAGCCCCGTAGCCGCTCCAGCGGTTCCCTGGCCTCCATGACGTGCAAGTACATGTCTACAAAGACCTGAACAACTCTCTGTTGCTGCTCCTGCTTGCTAAAACTCCATACAAATAGTGGAAGAAGCCTTGGCTTAAATAAAGGCAATAAAGTGCTCAAAAGGTTCTTCAAAAATAAAAACCCCAGAATTAAAATTGTCTTTAAAAAACGTAGACGTCAGTCCGTGTGTGATGGGACGCGAAGGTGCGGTCGTGGCCCGTACCCTCTGCGCGTGCTGACGGCTGGTGCTTGTATTCGCTTCCGAGACTGTGTTCTGATTTCTCTGGGGAGGAAAATGCTGGATGTAGTTGTTGCAGGTGGATAAACGCGGCAGAAGGTAGGACAGGCAGCCTTAATTAAGGTGTTCACCAATTTTGAGTGCTTAATATATGCATGTATAAAAAGCAACAACCTTTGAATGCTGCTTTTTATCCATGAAGCCGCCTGTAGCGTATATTCCAATTATATTAAAGTGGTTGGACTTCATTCCAGGCTCGTTATTTTCCCTTGCCCGCCGTTTCTTTGGCTCCCGTCGCTGCAAGGCGAGATGGGGGAAACCCAGTCGCGCCTTTCACCCGGAGCTCTGCACGCGGCCCCAAGGGGAGGCCGAGCGCCCTCTCCGGGACGAGGGAAGAGGCCGAGATTAGATGGAAAGTGAGGTTGGAAGGTAAAAATCATTTTTAAAAAGCAATAAAATGTTCTGTGCAAGTAATGGTGGCCGAGGGTGCCGCCAGTTCTGCAGGCGGCCTTAGAGCATCTTCAGTGACAGATACCAACAGTTCTTGTGGAAAAAAAAGAAAGAAAAATAGAATCAAAACTCAAACCTGTGACTGTTAACGTGCGTTACTGTTCCTGAGCAGAAGTAACTTGCTGCAATGATCGACTTCGGCGATTTCTTCGTCTCCAAAGGGAGCAAAAACG
>VZSV01000116.1:722603-750900 GCA_013398735.1 Nothocercus julius
GTCCGCGCCGCCATCTTGGGAGCCCCTGGCCCGGCCGCGCAGGCAGGGCCGCGCTGCATGCTGGGCCTCGTAGTTCCCCCGGCGCCCCCGGCCATTTTGCGCGCTGGCGCGGGGCATGTCGGGGCGCGTAGTCCCGCGGAGGGCGGCTGCCTCCATCTTGTGGCGCCGCGCTGGGATGGAGCCTGGCGCGGCTGAGGTGCGGTAACACCAAGGCGGGCGTTGTCCTAAAATAAGCCCTAAAACGTGTTCCTGCCATAGGACCGTCACCTTCCACGATTCCCTTGGAACTGCTTTTCCAGAAATACACCTTGGGGCACAAGCATTCCAAGGGAAACGGGCACAAAAGCACCTCATGCCTAAGGACCCCTCCATCCCGGGACACTGCTCCGCTTACGAAGGTGACCGGATGCAGGCTGGAGGCTCCTTCCCTGTCCCTGAGGCAGCATTTGGCTCTCGTCCGCCGCCGAGTCGCGGCCTCCTTGGCCTGGGTTATCACCCGCTGCTCCTTACTGTAAATAACTCGCAGCTCCCGTTACCGCCTGAAAAAGGAGCCGCTGCTGGGAAGGAAAAGCCCCCGAGTGCCTAGACAAGCCCCGAGGGGCAGATCTGCTTTCAGTCACGCTGCGAAAGGAACAGTCACAAAAACTGTCCCCGCTGGGGGCAAACCGGCTGAGCCGCGTGGCTGCAGAGAGGGCGATGCCGATGCTTAAGCGAACACGGCCGCCCCGTGCCACGCTTCCCTCCTGCCGTGTTGTGCAGGAAAAGTGTCCACGCGACCGCGCTCTCGGCACGGCGGACCCCTAAGCTAACTGCCGTAAAAAGCAGGACGCTGCCCCACGGCAAACTTGGAAACACGTGCACGAGAACACTGCTGCTCGCAACGGCTAAGGCCCCCCGGAAAGTGAATGCAACTGGGGCACAGAACTACAAACTCATTCTGAACCAAGGGGAAAATTGCTTTATAACCACTGAAGTGGTTATAAAGTTACCAAACCCCATCTTTTTTTTTTTTGTTTTTAGGCAGCCAGAACATTTAGTGAACTAGTAATGTTACCAACTCGCTTGATAAACTTAGCTCTTGGCACAACCACCTGCAAGGCAGGAAAGGCTCTCTGCTATGAAAACATTCTTGTCGGCTGCTTTAGCGGGAGGAAAGAAGCCCTTAGTGAAAAGCAGAATTTCATTACCTTTCCTCTGCCCTGCCTCTTATTTCCTCCCTTCCAATTTTTAGCAAGGGATAACCAATTCTACACAAATACTTGGCTTCCCCGAGGGGGTCTAAAATCCATTACTTTTCCCCAGGACTGGGGAGGCTCAGGGCCTAGTGGCATCAAATACACTCTGAACAAAGGGGTGGCAGCATCTAGAGCTATTTTTCCAAGAGACTGAAAGTCATACGTGAATCCTGGCATCTAAATTACACTAGCAACATCTAATATTGGATGCTCAAGGCTCATATTCTACTTGCTTTCCTATCACCCGTTCAGAAGGTGCAAACTGACACAGGAATTTCCAAAGATTAAGTAGTCCCTGGCAGGACTGCAACCCATCCTGCCATCTAAGTGGGGTCCTGGCATGGGCCCTCAAGATTAAGTTCTGCTGAAGCCTTCTTTCCATCTCAAGTAAGTGTAAGGACATGGAATGAATGTAAACAGAAGACACTTGTCAATGGTATAAGCGCGGTGACTTCTTCTTTCCTTATCTATACAACTGTCATTTTTTATTTACAGCCTATTAAGCTTTTGAAAGTGCATAGGGCTTGGCATCTAACTTCCAGCGACTTCAGAAACTGAGAGCTGATGCAAGCAAATGGGTTTTGATCTCTTAATTTGGACTACACTGTAATTACTTTATGCCTAGAGCTTCTTTATGTTTAGACATTTAACATAGTGCAACATCTTACTACAGTTTAACTCCTGACAGCCGCACAGGTTAAAATCTAGCAGAGACTGAGGACACTAGATAAACAGCTGTGCAGTTCAGTGATTTGTAAGATGTGTGTAACAGGTAAGTAAAGGCTATTTTAAAAAAAGCATACAGAGCTTTAGTAGCATTTTAAGACATTAATCTTTAACGCACATGTTTCAAGGAAATGTTAAAATGTCAGGGGAGAAGGAAGAGAAGGGAAACCTTGTAATTCTGCCTTTCTCTTTCAAGATAATTTCTTATCTATCATCTTTAGAGAAGCGGGACAACTGCCAAAGATTAAATGAATGCTTTGACGTCAAGTCCTTTGCTTGACTGATAAACTAAACAGCCTCTTGGAGATGGATGAATGAGAAACGCCATTAGAGGCAAGTTGGTCCAAGCACCAACCTGGGACTTAAAGTCAAAATTGCCCTTCCTATGGCAAGACTTCTCTTGCACTTACTCCAAATTTGTTTTCCAGGTCTGGATAAGCAGTTCCATAGTTCTAGGGCTGAACACTTTCACCACATTATATTTAATTGCAACACTGTTCATCAGTTCTGTAAAAATGTAGTGGATACTTCACATATTAAAGAATGCCACGTACAAAGCAGTGATTTATTTTAATAGCAGTAGCACAGGGATCAATCACTGCTGGTTAAAAATTGCAGTTTAAAAATTTGGATATACTGTTTAAATAAAAATCTGTGCATTAGTTGCTTATTAGCATTCCACCACTATATACACATAGGCCCGAAAAAATGCTACAGTCAGTTATGAAGCGTTTATACTTTTACAAAATTGTCACTTTAGAGCGACTGAACCCCTTCTTTTTCTGAAGCTGTATCAAGGAAAGTAACAGACTGTGGAGCCCAGTTATCAGGGCTCTCCTTTTACAAAAAGGCATCATCTTGTGTCTGCCAGATGCAGCTGCTCACTTCAGGGAATCAAGCTGATTCCTACATTTGAAAACCTTTCTTAGTGCAAAGACTCATCTTTAGGCAAAGAGGGGCAGGGTGAAGCCGTTGTTCCAAATGTGGTTTTGTTTGCTTTGTTTTGGGCTCCAACAGAACTTCAGCTTAGATGAAAGTGCCATGAAATGTAGAAAAATAAAACGATCAGCAGAATATACCTAGCTGGTTTAACAAGTGGTATTTTAATTTTTTTTTTTTTTTTTCAGAAATGGAAGAGGTTTTAGAAAAGAGGAAGAAAAGTTATGTAGTAGTAAGCTTCTAAATCATAGATGTTAAAGCATGCACATTTTAAAAAGAGAACTAGACTTTCAGTGTGGTACCATGAACACAGGAGTCAGAAGTTCAGTGAACACATTGGTTAACATGCCAAACATCTAGAACAAATTACTGTTGCCTAGCCTTGTTTATTGGTAAATCACTTTAGTAACCTGGATTCACAAATAAGCAGTAAATAACAAAAACTACAGATAAACACAGGTTACACATGCAAATTCCTGTTCACATGTCACATGTGCAGGTACATTAAGAGCACAGTTCTAAAGAGTCTGATGAAACCAGATTTCAACAAAAACAATCTTAAAATGCAGGTATGAAAATTACATGTGAAGAATATAAAGATACCTTTTTACATTTCAGGACTCAAATGCTGCTTTTGAATATACTAGAGATGTACGACAGCTACAAGGTTCAAGTAAAAGCAGGAAGAGCTCAAGGAAATAATACTGGTCAGAGGAGAGTGGGCATTTACTTTTCACTAAAAATACACAGAATAGCTGAATAGGAAAGTCTATCGAGAGCTTAGAAAAAAAAATCACAAAGTTATAAAGCTGACTAACCACTAGTTCTCCTATATGCTAGATAACAGCAATGACATTAAAAAGAAACTGCAATTCAACATTTAAAAATGCAACTTACATTTAAAGACTTTGCAAAAGTGAAATGCAATGACAGCCTTACACTCCAAATTAAATATCTGCTAGGCTCAGATTGAGATATGGAATGTTCTAGACAAAATAAAAATACAGTGTTACTTTTTACTTTTTATTGGAAATGGGACTTAAAGACAATCTTTGAAGCTTGATAGTAGTAAATTTCACTTAAATGAAGTTTACTTTTCATAAATGAGCTTGTCACAAGGGTGCAATATCTTTTAATAGCTTGAAGTGTCAAAACGAAAACTTTTTGCCATTTCCACATTAAGAACAAATTTTTGTCATTAACTTAACTGCATATGCTTTTTGCTACAACATTTAACACATGAACAGACCTATAACACCTACTGTATTTCACTAAAACAAACAAAAAAAATAAGAATACAGTATCTCCATCTACTACTTGTACTGCTTTTAAAAAAGATTAACATTAAAAACAAAGCCATTGTTTTCCTCACATCCTTCTCTCCTTTTAAGCTTCTTTCTTTTGTCTGTGGTCTTCCGCCATTTTATCCAGAATTTTCTGTCAAAAGAAAGCAACCATATTTTGGATCCATTAAGCAGTTTCTCATAGTTGCAACCCGAACATTTTGAAGATAAATTCAATTTTCAAGTCTTAAATCTGTGAATATGAACTGCAAAGGTTGGCACTTCTGCATGTGGAGCCTCCTTTCAACCATTAGACCTGAGTTTAAGACACTGAATGTGCAGCTTAATAATGGCAAACACCAAAACAGCAGCATGACCTGGCCCTGCCATTATTGCCTTCCTAAGAGGCTGTGAGACCTGGTAAGGTAGGAAAAATCACCTTCCATTTTGTCACAGACTTTTGACAGTGGTTGTGCCACTTACCTGGTCCAAATTTGCTCTCTACACAGCCAGGGCCAAAACACTTCCCTCTCTTAGAAGGGTTATTGTAGAAATTAGGAGAATTTGTAGTAACTTTAACAATATCTGATAGTGATACCGAGTTAGCCATCTATCTTACTGCTTGCAGTGAGCTAAAATAGATTGCCAGACAGGGAAATGCTTTGCCCTTGTGAAATAAAAGCTGAACTTGCCCCATTCCTCTCCCAGTTCTACAAACACACAATGTTACTAGTCACTTGTGCCATGGAAAAAAAAGCAAAACAAATGATGTTTCGCTGAAATGATAAAAATTGCTAACAACTCTCTGGTTCATTTCCCCCACTTCCCCTGTTTACATCAAGTACATCAAGTCCCAGGAGCAGATACACCTCAATGGAAAAAAAGAAATAAAAATAAAAGTAAAAAGTTGTGGGTGATGGATGAGGTGAGTTTTTTTTTTACTACAAGGTTCTGCGTGCTAGTTGATTTTCTGAGCTAGTTTTTTTTAGTTTTTAGCTGATGTTCTTTTGCTTTGTGACAGTCATTTGCGCCATCTGCTTTCAGGGGCCCTGCATTTGTTTCAGGCTTCCCTATCGCAAAAAGAAAGCCAATTTTCGAGTCTGACATGCCTGCGTCTTTCTTTTTGCAGAGCCTCCAGGCGTAGCTGTCAGCTCATAATCAACTGCTGGGAAATCGGCTGATGGGAACAATGTGTTATTAAGAGTTTGGTTTAGGATTCCTTCTTTCTCAGATATTTGAGAACAGCTCACAATACACAAAAATACAGCAGCAGCATAATCATTCACGCCATGCAATCATGTGATACCTCATCCAATTAGAAAATGTAAAACATGCTCACAAAATCAGAAGTTGCAAATATGATTGTTTAAAAAAAGCAGGTAATATATAAGGTTTCACCTTAAGTTCTGTTGACTGATTAAAAATACCCTTAAAGGGACAAATGGGAAAGAGTTGAGTCATTTGTATTTACTCTGCACCACTAATTCTAAGGCTGGCCTCTGCTCAGATCAGAATGCACTTGTGAATCCAAATTTATTAAAAAAAATTCCTGGAGCCCAACTTTTAAAATGTCTTTTTTTTTTTTTCCTCAAAAAAAGAAAAATTTTGGAGAGCTTGAACTAAGAATTATAGATTAAGCCAATTTCTACTGCCTGAAAGCTTTTGTTCTTGTCCAGTCTCATTCAGATCTATTCCCCAGGAAAGAATCACGCCACTTAAAATGAACAAGTTTTTGCCTTACCTTCAACTTTTGATAATGAGGAAGGCTGCTGCAATGGGTCTTTTTTGCAACATCTTCATTTGTGTAGAACAGGGAACACAATTTGCAATAAAACCCTGTTTTGGGTACCACATAATTCACACCTAGAGAAGTAAACACCACAAAATAAACTAAGAGATCTACTCTACATCATTTTTTTTTTTTTAATGTCATATGTCATTTCAAGCTAAATCTTAAAACCATAATTCACTTTACATTAAAGGCTGCTTTGTCTTTAAATGTCCTTGTTTTACTTTACTCAAGTCAGGGAACCTACTAATAACTAAATATGCGCAGATTTTTTTCTTTTTTTTTTTTTTTTTTTTAAATCAACCTTTCAGATTAAGGGTCCATTTTATTGGTTCCTTCAAGAGAACTAACAATTTCTGTGATTTGCCTGAGTTTTGTATATTTAGTATGAATCGGAACTAATACCGCTAGTGTGATTTGTGCTATTAATTGAATTTGTGTCGCTAAAAAATATACCTATCTTCCAGTTTAAATTCTGGCTACATAAAGTGTTATGGAAAATAATATGAAAAGAAAAAAAGAAAAATAAAAAGAAAAAAAAGAAAATACTAGGGGCAGGGGAGGAATGAAAGAAAGAAGAGTGGGAAGCCCTAAAATGAAATGGTGAGCCTTGCCCTTTCTTCAAATATGCTCAGAGCCAATGCACTGCCAGAAACAAAAGTTAAATGAAATGAGAAATGCTAGTGCAATGCACAGAGATGTACTGGAAAATAAATGGAAACAGCCTTACCAATAGGAATGTTTGGTTGGTAGGGCCCAATCCTAAATTCATCAGGGATCACAGACTTCTCCTGGATATTCTTTGTTTCCTGTTCATCCTGAGTGTCTGTATTTTCGTGGGTGTTCTTCTCAGCATCCTGTGGTGTTGTGGTATCCGAAGCTTCAACAGGTTCAGTCTTCAAATTATCTTCGGTTTTGGTTCCGTTTTCCAATGTTTCGTTTTCTTGCTCTGGCTCCTCAATTTTGTCTACCTTGATTTCTGCCAAGCTATCATCATTCTTGCCAGCAGACTTTACTGCCAAACCAGACTTGCGAAGTTTTTGATGATCTGAGTCTTCTTCATCACCAACCTCATCTAGAGTGACAAAACCTTCCATGCTCCGCGGAAAGCCACCCACGTATCGCTGTGGAGAAAATGTTTTCTTTACGTCAGCTTGTTCTTAAGCATTTCCCTCAAACTGGTTTAAATTGCAGAAGAGAGAAATACGTCTAGAATCCCACAAAAAATCCTGAAATTCTTCAACACTTGCCTTGCTCATTCTGAATGCTATTCAAACATGCACAAGTGCAACAGTTCCTTTTGAAGGTTCCTCCTTGTCCAGAAATGAGACATTCAAATCAGAGTAAATATTTTAGTACCATTAGAATGCCCACTGTTTAACTAGGTCAATAGGGGATATTCGAACTGAAAGCTACAGTATATTCGGTCTCCCCTTACTTTGTAAATCCCAATTTAAATTAAAAAAATGCATATCAAATGGATGTCATTTTGGAATGACAAAGAAAATTTAGGAAGCTGTTTTAAAGCACTTGGATTTTTCCTCGCCCATACAATAACATAAATAAATAAATAAAAATATTTAAAAAGCACTTTCTCCAAGGTATCCCACCACCAAAAACTGTGCAGGTCTCTTAAGAATCTAACTTCATTATGAGATAGTGGATGAGTCTAATGAGTCCAAATTCTGATCTTCTGCAGCACTCCTGCTGATATGGCAGGCAGCAATATTCCACAAAGTGACACTAGCTTTAAAGCCATGCTCTAAGCATGTAGGTCCTCAAGGCAAATAGCTTCGATTTGAGGCAGTTTATTATAAAGGAGTTGTAACAGGAGAGCAGTTTCACCACACAGTGTTAATCCCAACACCACGTAACCAGCTTCCCATTAAAAGAATTCCCAAAACTGAAAGCTGTGCCCATTGCATTCATTAGAGTAAGTATTGTGCCTTACTTGTTTTGCAAAAACAATATTCCAGTCAATATTTCAAGTTACTGACACTCTGCATACTGGCCATTTGTATGCTATTCCACATATCAAGTATGCTTTAAATGTGGGAAAACAAACAAACAAAAAAAGCAGCTGGTAGGAGATAAACAACCATGACTCTGTGTGTGTGTGAACATCTGGTGAGAAAAAGTAAGATTATGGTAAACAGCACTTGGCTAAAAAAATGCTGAATTTTTTTTTTTTTCCACTTGAAAATGTTTGTTGGCTAACCTACAATCTACTTCTCTAAGTTCTAGCTAGCTAAGACTAGACATAGCTACAGTTTTGTCCAGTCTAAAACAGCCAGAGGTTCCAAATAAATCATTTTTAAATGTCGTCATTCCACTTTGTGCTCAAAAGACCTCCAGCCTCATGAGAAACTGCTAGGGAGAAAATAGTTCCTGGCTGCTGCTTAATATGAGTCCAACAAGGAACGGAAGGGAAAAAAAAAGACAAAATACCCAGGCAAGTGACATGAGTGGAGCCCAGTAATATTAGTTTTTGGCAAAATTGCCAGAAAGAATGATTTATATATGATGTCCTTTACAAACTGCATCCAGTGGGATCTTCCATTTTCTTCACAGTAAGTTGAACACCTATTTCTCTTCACGGAAATGTGATGTGCATGTATTTTAAAGACCCACAGAAAAGTATCTGATATAGAATACTGTGGCTGTTTTTCAATTTAGACTCTTTTCCCAACCCATATGATTACCTTTTTAAGCTTTTTCTTTGCTGCTGGATTTGCCACAACATTTCCTTCCGTTTTTACGGCCACCTCATCAGCTGGGTCCTTTTTTTCTTCAGCAGTGACATCAGTCAGGTTGGCAACATCTGCATCATCTCCTGCTGAGCTGCCACTTTCCAACAGTGCTGCTGCTTCCTCCTCGTCCACGAGCAGCTCATCTTCAGATTCAAGCAGCAAACTCGGCTCATCTTGGTCTGCCTGTTCACTGCTTTTAGTGCCCGAGGTCTCTGCGGTCTCATCTGGTTTCTCCTCTTTCACTTTGTCTTCTGCGCTAACACTTTCGGGTTTCTGAGCACCATCTGTTTTAGACTTCTTATCACTTGGAGAATCTTTGCTGTCTGGAGAGTATGTTCTCTTTCTGTAAAGAAGAAAAAGTACTTGCTGTATATCGGAATAGAGCCCAGGAACAACTAAACAAAGCAACTCACATTTCTTCTAGTCAAGTCCAGCAACGCTGCGTTTGTTTAAGATTAGAAAAGGGAAGGTTGAGGGAAACAGGATACCTTTCTTTGAACATGCAAAAGGCTGCTGCAAAGAGGCGCTGCTGCAAAGAGGAGACAGAACTGCTAGTTGATTTATATGGTGGGAAGGCAAAGCTAGTCAAGGACTGAAAGAGATTTCTGGAGGAGCTTGAAGAGGCTGTGAAATCTCCACCATCAAACCCAGCAAATGCCAGACCATTTTTCTATAATTTCTGTGCTCTGGATAATGTATTTCCATGTTTTTTTAAAACAACACTATGTTTTGATAATAATAGGAATTACCTAGTTTTATCCTTTTTCAGTAGTTCCACTCCTTTGTTTGGGATCTAAAACAAATAAAAAAAATAGCTTTCATAATTCGTGGTCCAGCATTATTTATAGAAGTGTTACAGCATTAATTCAGACAGGACACACTAGCCAAGCACTTCCAGTCACATCACTCCAAATAATTCACTGCTAAGCTGTCAGAAGCCTTACTAACCTAGACATTCCCACTCTCTTTCATCACCAAAAGCAGCAGTTACCCAACACCGCACCAGTTAGAAAGCTGTCTGGAGCTAAAGCTTTGGATAATATCCAGCACAAAAAAACATGTGTTCTGTTGTAATACTTCATGATTTATTAATTATTAATATGATTTTTGCCTTTAAACACGAATAAGTACAAAATATAAAGGACAAACAAGTCACCCTCTGTGAAAAGCACGTCAAGAAGTGTACAAGTACGGGCACACAGTCCTGCCACCCAGCTTCTGATTTTATCACAAATCATTTTCAAAAGAGGGTGGGAAAATTCTGTATTACTAGTGTTAAAGGCAGAGATACTTTTAATTTATTTTTTGCACTGATTAGTCAATAATCCAAATTCTAAATTTTAAGAAATCTGAAAAGAAAATCCTTTTATTTTATTCAAGGACTCAGAACACCACAGTAAAGCTAAATAGGTGCATTTGAGAAGCCAGAATGGCATTAACCACATACTTTTATTCTACAGGTGGATTTGAATCAGGAAGTGACAGTTTCCTTTTAATTCACTTTATACATTCAACCACAATTAAAAATCAGTTTCTAACGAAAAACCTACTTACCCTTAACACCAGCTTCTTGTATTTCTCAGACAAATCCACCTTCACACACCTGCCTTGGAACCAAAGAGCTTTGTTGGCACAATGCTCAACCATAGCTAAAGCATCTTCTCTGGTCTCCATTTCAATGAAAGCCTGAAACAGATTAAAATACACTTTCAAAATCCCCATGACATACACAATATCTCTAGAGGTAACACTATTTTTCTCAGAATGTAACATTTTGAAATGCTGAAACCAAGTTATAGGGCTCAGCTCTATCCAGCCTCTCCAAACTATTTGTGCTTTAATATTCAACAAAACACTCTAAAGTTCCTAGATTTTCAATTAAGTAACGTCTGTCCTGTAGAAAGTTCTGAAACTAAATAACAAGTATTTAAATAATCTGCAAAAAATATCACCCTAAAGTGACATATGATATCAAATAATCTCGAACAGGAAATTCTTCATAGTTATTTGGTGCTAAGTTTCTGGGAATTCGGAATCTACTTTTTATTTTTGGTAAGAGAGAGACAAAGAAGAAAAAAATAGTAGGAAACAGGAAGGCAGCAACTGCTGGTCCAAAAGCAGTGCTACGTGAAGAAATGCTTCTGCAAAACTCCAAAACTCTACAATAAACTAAATTTGCTGAACAAACCTTAGAGAACACATTTGGGTTACAGGATCATCAGTGGATAAAACAGAGCTTTTTCTGCACTAAATCCAAAGGGAAAGATTTGGGAAATAAGGTCAGAGAGAACTTATTACAGGTCATACAATAAATTCTACTATTTTTTAATTCTGTAAATGTGGCATTATGGGATTCTGGCACAGATCTCTGAAAAGTCTTGGAATTTCTTATTTAATGGCAAAGTGGTAAAGCAAAATTGAAAAAAAAATCTTATCAAACATTTAAAATTCTTATGTATTCACATAAATTACCTACACAAATAGTACAATGTTTTACTATACAAATGCAGTATGTTTTTCAAATATTGCTTAACAGCTACAGCAACATCGTATTTCGTTCAAAGAAAAAGAGGGTTTTAGAAAGTAAATGACAGAAAATATGTTTATTACATAAATATATTTGTCTTTCATTTTTTAACTTTTTAAAAACAAGTCCAAGGCATCTGCAGATTTACATTTCAAGGCAAACTTGATAGCAAAACAGCACCTACACAACCCTCTAATAATTTCCATTTCTATGGAAATTCTTATTCTTTCTACTCTAGAGTAGAAAGTCTACAGATACATTTATTGAAAGTATGCTATTTCTTCAGAGTTAAATGCCTAAGTTTCAAGTATTTGCACCTCTAGTATTTAGGTATATTTCTAGGGTGAGTTACCTGACTCTTCATCCTCATTAATATATAGTTCTTTATTTTTCCATATGGTTCAGCTAGTTTGAGTACTGCGTTGTCCGAGTATCCTGAATGAGGTAAATTGCTCAGGTGAATCACACGACCAAGTTCTGGTTTTGGTGGCTCTGTTTTTTGGTCAGGTTTCCCCTCGGGCTTCTAGAATGAAGAATTAATGAAGGTTTTTTTAGGTGCATTTAACATAAAATAGGCTTTACATTGTACCACTTAAAGCAAATAAATAAATTATACAGACATCCTTCCTGTGATTAATTTGGTACAGACAAAATGTACATAAAATTAAGGAATAACAATAATTTTAATGCAACATCCTGCCCCAGATAAGGTAATGCTAAAAACAAAAGTTATTTACCTTTATTCTTTTGTATTTCTGCGACAAGTGGACTCTTACTGGTTTGCCAAATACTAGTGCTGGTGTTGTCGAATAGTATTCTACTGCAGCCTGGGCATCTTCAGTAGTTGACATTTCAATAAATGCCTGAAATCACACCAAAAAGAATTAAACCACTACTCCTTAAAAAATCAGTATTTTGCTTATAATCTCAAGCTCTTCCTTGCTTGAACAAATGAAATCAAAATGAAATCCTAATTACAAAATTAACTCATCTGTATAATTAAGACACACATTGCCCATGATATTTAAATGCACAAACAGAACCATTACCATACACTCGAAGTGATTTCAGGTTATGCGTTTGGCTTTCAGGTTTTGGTTATGGGGTTTACATTCCACTCAGGCTTAGATTCAGTACATTTAATAGTTCCCTCCTATCCTTTTTAGCTCTCCTCTGAGTTATATATTGGCCATCTTCACATTGTCACTATGACGCCCAGTACAACTACCAAGTAAGTTTTGCAGAGAATATCAAAATAAGAACATTATTTACAAGCGTCGGGTATTTTGAGGAAAGCTATGAGCTGACAAAAATAATCATTAATAATATTTTACAAAGTTAAAATGCAGTATTACAATATTGTTAAAAGAAACACACAAGTTACTCTTCTTTCCAAGCATGTAGCCTTGGTGACAAACTATTTTTGTCACTAAGTCAAGCAAGTTCTTTTACAAAAATTTAAGCTTACTAGACACCACCTGGTACCAACTACACTACTAAAGGGTCCAACCTCACCTCATTGATTTTGTTGAGAATCAGGTGATTTGTAATTATTCCAAATGGTTCAACAAGCTGAAGCAGCTGATACCTCAAGTTTTTCCCTCTCTGGAAATCCATGATGTGAACAACTCTGCTGGTTTCCTGTTGAAGACAGAAGGTTACGTATATACAACATAAAAGCAAAATGTGTATCAGCTAGCTTAAAAGGAAGACTTTTCAAGGCTCTGCTCTGCTTTTATCATTATTATTTTTAAACTTCTTCAGCAGTAACTAACACTACAGGCATACAGAAAAGGAACAGAATCTCTAATGGGGCTCACAGAAAACGTCTGCTGTGCCTAAGCCTCCTTTCTGCATGTTTGTGCCCCATGACCATAATAGAAAATTTAAGGCAGAGCCCATACAGTTTTGGAATAAATATTTTGAACAGTATTCGGCATAGTGAAGCTCCAATCTTATTCCAAAACCTCAATTTACCCTTAGAAATAAATCCTAAAATCTTTATTATGTAAAAAAAAAAATAATAATTCTTCCACTAAGGAAAAAACACACACACACACAAAAACAGACAAAAAGTATGAATGCACAAAAACACTTATATCCTTCAGAGATGCTCCTTGAAAGAAATTTTTAATACTAACCACTCTGCCTTTTTGCATGTGTCTCGGTCCTTGCATATTTCCATTTCCAGCTCCTTCAAGAAATTAAAGAATAAGTAAGTTTAGTTCAACCTGTAGGAGTCCTATTAACATGCCTCCTTTTAGAAGCTCTTCAGAGATAAAAGTCACTTGCAATATCTAAATGAAATGATAACAGCTTTAAAGAACTGCTTTAAATATTTCATTTTTGAACAATCTAAAAAGGAAGTCAATTCATATATTTAAGAGCTCTTGCAACTTGAGGTCCTTCCTGAGTATCTGGGTCAGTTCAACATTAAAAGAATACATGCGAAGATCTGTATTTCCTGATGTGCAGAAACACCAGCCAGTAAGTAAAGCCCACTTAAAAAAATAAAAAATTGTCCGGTTTTATAGCTGAAATTTCTCACTAAGACTGTTTGCCTCTTACAATTCGGGCTATACGTACACAAGAACAAACTTAACTATAGTTATAAAACAACTCTAGTTATCCCCGAATGCCTGTTTTACTAGGAAATTCCTTGGAAGAAAAAAAAAAAAAAAAAAAAAAGGCTTTCAGATTAGCTCAAAATTAAGTTTGAGATGCAAATGGTAGCAGAGCACAAATAAGAGTACAAGTATTTACTGAAAAGGAAATACTTCAGGTCTGCTGCATTGAACACTGAATGTTTTGTTTTGTTATTATAACATTGAGGTGGGAGAAACTAACTCCCTAAGGATGAACAAGGAAAGGCTGGTGGGACCACCAGCGACTTTAGGTCACATATGATATATTAAAATACTCAGGAAAACAATTTATTGGGATTTAATACTTTGTGCAAGCAGAAATTGAAGACAAGAACATTGGGAGTGCCTGTTCACATTACCTCTTGGCCCAACAGGGGGTCCTCCAAGGTGAAAGGGAGGTGGCGGGGGTCCCAGAATGCCTGGTGCTGGGTTTGTAGATTGCTGCAACATAAATGGATCACCCCTAGAGAGGAAAAACAAGCAAATAAATACATTTTAAATAAAAAGAGTGAAGTCTTCATTAAAAAAAATATATATATATATACACACACACACACACACACACTTTTACTGTGATTATTCAGCTTGTAGAAAACAAATGGACTTATCCATTTAAAGACATGAAGGTGTGCTGTTTTACATGAAATACTAAGAACTTCCTCTCCTTCACATGAAAAGCTATCAGTAAAGTATCAATTAAATGCCAATCAAAACTGTAAATTAGAATAGTTGCACTGTTTAAACTGGAAACACAGTTCTACAATCTGTATTTTCTATTATTCATAGCTACTTACATTCCATGTCCTGAATCACTATCAGGATTCCATTCTGGATATCTTTAAAAAAAAATACAAAGAAAGCAGTTAGAAAAATAAATTGCCATCTTTCTAATTCTAATCCTCTATATAATTAATACTCTGCATACCTCTTTTTCCTACATGCAGCATTATCTTTACATACTACACAGATATAACACATATAGTTACACTGTCTGCTATGGAACACACCACGACAGAAGTAAGAATCTACTGATAATTAGAGTAAAAGGGAATGTTAGTCTTAATGAGAAATTTTCCATGCTAAATACACCATGTCCAGCAATTTGTAACATGATTTGCACTAGCTAGCTTGTTTTTTATTAAGAAATTGTAGAGGTTAGTACTAGTCTTATTACAGTGCTGTAAAACTCCATAACATCCTCAACTCTCAAGAGATGATTCTCTTTAAAACTTACATTCAAATCAGTACAATTCACAGGTTATGAACTGCTTTTCTATTCATAATTTAAATAACCTTTTTTTTCCTCCTGCAAATGCTCTTTAAATTGCATGTTTTTACTACCCAAAACACACGTTTTTAAGCCTGATTTACACAATGTAATTGACAGTTGTACATGCCCTCACGTCACAAGAATGCTCAACAGATTTCAAGTGCATACATTTCAAGAAGCAGCTGGCAACGTCGACTGTGAGTCGCTCCATTGATATGATGATTCCACTCCTGCAGCAAAGTAAATAATTAAAAATTAACAGCTGGGTATGGTAGACCCTCTTTCACAAAATAATGTTGTTATATAACACTATACCTTCTTTTCTAAGTTGAAGTATCTAAAATGCATGCAGATACTGCAATCTGTTTGTAGCACTTTAAAGAGAAACTGGCATTGAACCTACCTCTTAACCTACAACCTGGGCAGTGTAAAAAAAAAAAAAAGTCTGATGAAAAATATTCTGCTATTTATGGGCTCAACGCATAAAGCTTACCACAGAAAACTGCTATAGTATATGTGTGCATCAGCTTGATTTCAGCTTTTGGAACAGGATGCTGAGTTTTTTTTTTCCTTCAATAATTTTTGAATTTCCTCTACTCTCTCTGCTTCATTCCTCGGATTTTCCAAGATTAATATGCACTAAACACTCGTGGTTTTACAGCCAGAGAGAAGCCAAGAAATCGCAAGGAATTCAGAAAGGAAAGACCAAAAGAAATGAAAGCATGTAGCTAGGATAAACCAGAATTACACAAATGAAATATAAAATGTATGAGCACTTGAGGGGGAAAAAAAGTCTCAAGAAGAAGAGATCCGTTCAAGATGGCACAGAGGGGGAACAGTGGAGTTAAATCAAATTACACCCATGAAGTTCCTAATGGAAAGCTGCACTGCATAGGGAAGGGACTAGGTTTTGAGCATTGGGAGCAGAGAGGGCGCCCTGGGCAAGCTCAGAAAACTGAAGAAGAGCCAACGTCTCAGCTAAGGAGAAAGGGTTGTAACTGCTCCCTCCAGGCTGAGATCATGCACTTCTTAACACATGTATAGACATTAATGTCTAAAAAACCTTTTCACATGGTTTTGGGGAAAGGCTGTTAGAAAGGAATGAGATCTTTCTAGTCTTTCACTTTCCTTTCTCTTTGCATACTATTTGGACTGTGAAGGGGTTCACCGTTTGCTTTATCAAGGTATTGAATGCCTGATTTCAACAGACTTTCTTATGAAAAGCAGAATTAGTTTGTGCTATATTCGCCTAAGTAAAAGGGTATGCGAAGATTTCCTTTTATGCAGAAGCGTTGCTGCTATGCAACTGGGAGCCACTTATTTGCACTCTTCTGCTATTCAGGAAAGAAATTCTGCAGCAGAAAACACGGAAGAAGGGGGAGCTTCAGGCTCACAGAGGGACATGCAGGGGAAGGTAATTACAAACCTTGCAGAGAGGGTTTGGGAAACTGATGGTTCTTCTTTCTCCTCAGGTGCCCTTCAAATGTCAATGTGCGTACTGCACTGGCTGCCTGTTTTATGCAACTCTTATTTCATGTCGATTTTCTACTCGACACTGGCAAGTGCTTTTCCTAAATCCTGATCTTTCCCAAATTTTAATTCTATCCTCTTGGCTAAATGGGACATCCCTGGAGCTTTCTGTGTATTTAATGCCCATCTTGGCCTTTTCGCAAAAGGACAAAAAAAAAAATGGATTTGATGTTTCCCATACTGTACTGTCATCAAGAAACACTATAAATTTCTTCCATGATACACAAAGTGTAACATGAAACAGGATGAAAAAACTCACTGGTTTTACTGAGCGAACGTAAAATGAGGGCACCACTTTTTTTGATGTTAACTGGTTCAGATGTAGGTTCTACAATTATAAATTAATAAATTCCCTGGTGATTAAAATAATAATAATAAAAAAAAATCCAACCAAATTATTCAGCATTTCAAGAAAAACAAAGGTATCTTCAGTTTAAAAGGTGCTGCTAACAGGTTTTAATCACAGCAATACAGAAAGCAGCCCTTTACACACTGAAAAAACTCTAAAAATTTTGGTACAGAATCGGCAGAGCCTCAATGGCTGATTCTGCTAGATACAACGCGCATTTAAAGCTGTCTTAACACATACTTTAAAAAAGTTTAAATAGTCTGCAAACTGGAGCCGAAGTTTGGGGATCCAATTCTCAGAATACCTAAAACACCTTTAAGTTGGCCACGAGGAGTTTTGATGTATGAACAAGGACATTTTCCCTCAGGAAAAGTTTTCAAGACAGTGATGGCTTATTTACTTATTTTGTTAAAAACAACTCTTAGTCTAGACTTCTCTTTAGACCCTTCCTCTCCCCAGTGTGACATGTCGCTCCTTTCAACATTCAGGGCACTAGATATTTCCAGATCCTAATTAACAAGGAGGTCCCAAGGTAAGCTGTTAACAAAATTCTGAATTGAGTTTCTTAAAACTGAGATTACCTTTCACTTCAACTGATCCAAGTGAGAGGACACAGTGTTCTTTGGAGAAAAAAAATCAGGCCAAACTTGAGCACCTAATTTTAGGTATCCCTTTATTAGAGACACAGCCATGTTTTTCCTTTGAGGTATATCACAGTTTCTCAAATGTTTAACCTCCAAATTCAAGTGCTCACGTTGCATCAGCCTTTCATGGTTTCTCAAATGTTTAACCTCCAAATTCAAGTGTTCACGTTGCATCAGCCTTTTTCTTTGGCAGGGGGAGGAATCCCGACACCTTTTACATCTCATTTCTTGATTAAGGAAGGGATCAGGATTGACAAAATGCCTAAGAAAATGTGGTAGTGTGGGAAGTTACTTCAAAATTAGACAGAAAAACTGGGTCAAAAATGTTACACATCAAAGAGGCATTGTTAAAAAGGAAAAAAAATAGAGGAGTTGTCTGCCAGGTTAAGTTACACTAAGAGTGCTTCTCCTTTTGCTTGGTCTTAAATGCTTTATTCACACATTTGTTTTTTTGCCCTATCATCTGTAATGTTTTTATTTGGGAATGAGGAAAAGGGAGATTTTTGATTACAGTAGTAGTAAGTTTACAACATCCCAGCTAAGAAAAGCATTCTCTTTCTGCTTTCCGTAAAATTTGGGTCTCATCAGATTACTTTAGAAGTTCTGCAGCATACAGAATAGGAAATTCTGTAACTGTTAGGTATGCAAAGCGGAGGGAAAGAAAGGAGAGGAACAGAAAATTCTTGCTGTGACGTGATCTCTAAAATTAGAAGCAAAGTCCAAACTTGGGTCATAAGAAACAAGATCTAATTGCAAATATTGCACGGTGTACTAGCAGTTTAAGTCAAAGCAAGTTTCTAAAATAGATGTTTTTTCATGTTACAGAAGAAGTATGCTGTCAAAAGAATTTGACATTTCTCATATTTGGAAAGATATTTCAGGTTTCATAACCTTCAAACAGATCCTTCATACCAAAGCAAACTAAAAATAACGAGGTTTTTAAATAAAGTGCTAAAAAGAACCCTACTTACAGGATCACTGGGTGCCATCTTCAAGGGCCTCGGAAGTTAATGTTTTCAATCTAACCAAATGAAGTCCTTTTATAAAACTGAGCGTAGCATCTAATTTGTTAATACTTATACCTTTTATGAAAACAAACTTCAAATATAAAGGAGACAAGAAACCTGAATTATTGTGATTAATTTATATAAAAGTAATTAAAGCAACACAAGTTTATAAACTGTGAGACCAGTTGACACAACATAGCACATATATTCTAAACCTGTTTTGATAACTTACTTTTAAGGACTGAATGCTGTTTTCATATGTTTCAAAAAAAAAAGATTAGAGATACGGAGACAGTATTTTGAGAGGTAACTGTAAAGAAACGGTTAGTAACAGTAATTCCAAATTGTGTCAATTTTACAGCAATAGCATGTATTATGTTTTCATTTGAAGGCCTTCAAGCTAGTAAGTCACCAACTGTGACGAGAGGGGCACTGCATTAGCCAATTTTAAAGTTAAATTGCCTAGTGTACGAAAAATCAGCAAGATGAGCAAAATTGAAAAAGCTGAAAGTGAGAAGGCTCTGAAAATAATGTCTAAGTAAACATGCCATTGAGTGAACTGCCACCTTTTCAGAGAATTGAACAAACTAAGAGGGAAGTCTCAGCATAACTGAATATACCAGAAGATCCATTCTACTTGTGAGCCAAGTGAAGAACACTACCAGGAACACAGAGCAGGACACTGCAGCAGCAGACCGATTTTTTTTTTTTTGAGAATCTATAGGGATAGATGCAACATGTGACAATAAAAAGTGAGTCTGAAGTGTCTAAGAAAGTTGTGAAAAAAGGAGAAAAATGACGACAAATTTCAGCCATAGTATGAGATAGAGTGTTAAAGTGAAATTAAAAGGCAAGAATGAGCTAATCTAAAATGTGATTTTTACTTTTGCCAATAAGTTCCAGGGCTCTACATTAACTCTTTCCCTTTGGACAGGGAAAAAAAGGAACTGTGCAAGAATGCAGCTTAACTACATATAAATCAGCAATCAAGACAGATGTGGAGGAGAGCAGAACTAGCTTCCTGAATAGCACAGTAGATACACTGCAAAAACACACCCCACAAAAAAAAAAAAAAGAAAAACACATATATATAAAAAGAAAATCCCCAAACCAACAACAAAAACAAAACAAAAATCCCACCAAAAAACCACTTAAATGCCAGATGTTTGTGGTTAAGAGAACATGTAGATGTAAAATATAAATAAGATATCCCAGTAGATGATAACTGTTTGACCTGAAGTTAAGCAATCTGGGAAAAAAAAAATTAATGTAAAGCCCTGGTTTAAAATGTTCGTTAACAATTACCTTGCAAATAAATGAAGTGCCTTTTTCATTCTCAAACAAACTTTCAGATCATTTAAAAAGCAACCAGGCTACAGAAATAATTAAAGAAAAAGGTAAAAACAGAACAGATACTACAACGTAAAGGAAAATAGAAGTATCTGGTGCATAACTCACCTTATTAGAATGAACTGGCATATCACATATAGAGCACAGATGGGGATAACCCTTCGGTAAGAATCCATGGAAGTCTTCAATATTGCTATTTGGAGGAGCACCTCTCTTTTTCTCAAAGAGAGATCTCTCGGGACCAGGACCACGACCCATTCTCTCATACTCACTGTCAAATTTATGATAGTTATGCGAAGTCTCGCCATAGAAAGATTCATCCCTACACCTTTCTCCATCTCTCAATCTGTCATCTTCATAATCCATTCTGTCATAATAACCAGATTCTTGAGAACGACTTCCATGGTCATAGTCAACCACTGGGTTGAGACTAGGACCACGATCATCAAAACTATCTCTTCTAAAATGCCTTTTTTCTTCCCAATCATCCCTAGGTACTCTGTACGGTGGTTCCCGTGTGGATGATCTGCCATCTCTACCATAACCTTCTTCAGCTCTCCTCCTTTTAAGTTGTAGAAGGATCTGAGGCAAGTTTTCAGGAGTAATCTTGTCCTCAGGATAGCGACTCAGTTCATCTAAGTCTCTAGCAGACAGACCAAAGCTGGCCAAAATATTAGTGGCCTGGTCTGCATCTCCACGGTGCTGAGAAGACAAAGGGAGCGGACCTCTACTTCCAATGTTAAATATAGACTGCAAATTATGGGAAGAGGTACTACCAGAAGACAGTGCGCTATGAGATCCTTGTTGGTTCAATGAAGAACTCATTCCAAGATTCATTAAGCTAGCAAGGCGTGCAGTACCCTGGTTCATCCTTCCAATAGATGCTGGCATATTTAAAGACTGGGTAGCAGCAGCAAGAAGGCCTATTCCTGCAGAGAGGTCACGTCCATGACCTTGCGAATCCCTACTTAGAGATGACTGCTGGAATGACTTGGACATTGTAGAGCTAGAGCTTGTCTACTTTACGGATCAAAAATTGCTTTTTAAAGATGTCTGAAAAGAAAGCTCACACTAGAAAGCTAGGCAAACTTCACTTCGAAAACGGTAACGCCAAGAAAGAGGATCAATAATGACTGCAGATCTTCTTCAAGCTGAGAAACACCAGACAATTCTGTAGAAAAACAAGCAGTTTTAGTCATAAATCCCTTTACACAGATGCAGTTTTAAACTTATGCATCATGTTGGTCTAAAAACATTAAAAGATCTCAATCTTACAAGGCTTTTATTACATAACTTAACAGACTCAAGATGTACCCAGAACCTATAAATATTATTTCAGATAAAAATACAGCAGTGCTTCCTATGCATACTATTCTCCTTCTACAAAAAGCTACTTTCATACTGAAGACAAGTGAATTTCAGAAGTTTGGGATGTCTGAAAGCATCTAAAGTTTACTAGTATATAAGCCTCGATCTCTGGTTAATGATTTTGTATATACCCTACATCACTATACTACATTCTAGGAGAAGACCACAAAAAAACATAAGTTCATAGAATCCAAGATGACTTTGGCATATAATACATATTTGAAAATGAAACCACCACAGAATAGGACGAAAAGAAGTTAAAAGTAACTGAAGTTTGGGCAACAAGTGTCTGCTGTAAGATCTGGTAAATAAGACCAAACATAATATTCAATCTTTATGCAGTAAAATCAAATTACTGATGTGAAGACAGATGTGAACAAGAAAAATAAGTTTTAAATTTGCAGAAAGTAAACAAGACCTCTTGCTCAAATTGCAGTTATATGGATAATACCACATATGAAGTGAATCTTTATTCCATTTTATGGCAGCTATGACAGCCTGTACTTTCAGACCTCAAGCTAAACAAAGTCAGGCTTAGTCAGTGCTTGGATGGGAAACCAAGGAAAACCCTAGAGCTGCAGAAAGAGGTACTAGTAAGTCAGTAGATGGCACTACACCCCACAGCCAGTTCTGCAAGACAGCAGTGTTTGTGTCTCTTACCAGCACTTCGTTTCCTCGTTTCAGGCTCGATTTTGACACCATGACCACATGTGGTAGTTAAAAGATCCTCAAGCAGTACTCACAAGAGATAAGAATCAGGCCTGTGTCCTGCATAAATCCTAACCTAGCATTTAAATACTTGGCCCAACCGCATTTCGTTAAAGCTTTACCTAAATATTGTGTCAATGCCCACAGATTTTTTTTCTTTCATGGCAGCATAGACATATTTCAAAAAAAAGTTCACTTTTTCCATACAGATGGGAAATATACAGGGTAGTACGTCTCCTCTGCACGCCTTCAGCCTTGGGACACACAAAATGAAAAGCAAGTCAGGACACATAGGAACACCCCCCCCACAAGCAGGCTGGTTTGGGGACCGAGATGCAGTAAAGCCCTTGCAGATCTCAGCCGAACTGTGTGGTTCCTCCAGCAGCACCACTCAGATGCAACACATGACACACAACAGTTTGGGGAAGAAACAGGCACAAACTGCACAGCTCAAAACAAAATCAACTCCTAAGAACAGGTACATTTGGGGAAGAATGGAAAAGGGACAAAATGAAAGAAAGGATCTCTCCGCAAAGAGACCAAGGACAGTTTCTCTTGTACTGGAAACAGGGGAAAAAAGGCCAGCGTTATGAGTGCAGCTATTTCCCAACTGCCTACCGAATTCTAAGTCCTATTTCCAGGGTGCATAAAGCAAAGGTTTTTTTTTTTTTTTTTTTTTTTTTTTTTTTCCCCCCCCTCCACTTTTCATAATTTGTAAAGCACTTTGGTATCCTCTAGGGTGAAAAATCCCACATACGGCTTGTAAGGACAACAAGGTGTTGCGATGTTACAGTCCACAAACATAGGAGATGTATAAAATACATAAAACCCAACATAAGCTCCTCTTGGACAGGTAACTGCCTTATTTAATTTTCTATGTATTCCTGTTATCAGTACACTCCAGACTCATTTCAGCTATGCTTTTAAAACACATGTTTTGGAGTTATTTAAAGCAAATTTAATTGCACAGCATTTAGTTAAGAGATTGAGAAGCAGGGAATGAAAATAAGTTTTAAAGCATCCAAGGCAGAAGACAGAAAAGTGCTGCAGAAAGCTTCAGGGGAGAGCAGTCAGGGAAACAGGAATACAGGGAGAGCAGAGGAGGCAACTACTGAGATACCAAGGACAAATGCAACACACTAAAGAGCTTTTAAATAGAAAGCATTTAAGAACCGGACTGTGAAATGAAGACTCATTCAAGTTCAAACATGAAACATCCATATTCACCTGAGTGTTTTAGATGTGTATTTTTAATCATACATATATTCAGCAGTCTTCAAAGTACTTCATGAACAGTTTTACAAGTTCATCTTACTCTACTTTTCTGTATAAATTTCCTTCTAGTTCATTTACACACTTGGAGCAGTTTGAAACTGGGTTTACTAGGTCCTTTATAAACCCAGATATACCAGAGGGCTTTACAAACCAGACAGCGGTTCCACAGACAATCATGGGGTCAGAAAAGGAAAGGTGCGTGCTACTACTAATGCAAGGACCTGCACTATTCAAGTTTTCAATAAATCAAGAAAGTTCTCTACACTCCAAAACCACCATTTCTGTCTGAACAGATGCTCACTAATCCTCTTGTCAGTCTTTCCATTGGCAATCCATTGTCTGCTGCTTCAGAGAGATTATCACAGAACAAACCCCAACACATCCCAGTCCGGCAGGGAACCACGCTACAGAGAAACTGATTACATGTTCCAGGTCAACTCCACTTACAAGTGGAGTTTTCACATAATATTACCACCACGTTGCTGCAAACCCTGTTAAAAGAATGAAGTAACTCAAGAAAACAAATAAAAAACAAGAAAGAGATGGGGCGAGCAGAGCGGAAACAAGAAAAAGGGACAATCTTATGAAAAAGCATTAAGGGGGACTAACAAATTTAAATAATGATGCAGAATGTTATCTTAATGGTTAGGACACCAACTGCTGACTTGCCCTACACATAATTAGGTATTTCATTAGTGTACTAAATGGAGTTAAGTTTCTGGATGGCTACCTTCAGAAAACCACCATTTGCTACATCACTGTCATCTTGCAATCATTACTGTATCTTAAGCTGAATCTCCCCATTTTCAAAAGACCAGATACAGAAGACAAGGAAACAAGGTGCGTGTTGGGGTGAAAAGCTCTAAAATCAAACCAAAGAATTTTTAACTTCCACATGGTCAGGTTTAATACGCAAGTCTAAGATCATATTTCATATGAAACGTTGTGATGCAGTATCAGTATCTGATAGAGACAGGTTCCCATGGACCAAAGTCTGCTGGCTTTGAAGGAAACGTGCCATCAACTGAGTCACAGCAACAAGACAACTAGGACTGAACAAAGCAGTCTAAAGATCCAGATATGATTTAGCTCAGTTGAAAGTGTCGTGCTAAACATTCTCCATATAATTTCTGCTACACTGGGAACAGACAGGCTTTCAGGTAAACATTTTTAAGATCTGTGGTCAGAAATTTGGCCATATTAAGATTTGAAAATATACACTAAAAAGCTATTTTGAAATAAATGGAAAGTTAAAATGTTACTAGATTTACAGATAAATGTGAACAATGAAAAACCACCACTTTATTTCTGGAAGTTGCACAAGAGTTTTCTGTAAAGGCAGACAACATAATAAGAAATTTGAATGCTAAACAATATACAGCTGCCAAATAAAGGCAGCAATAATGCTGAATTTCAAACACTACAGAAGGATTTTCTTTTATATGAAAGTAATAATATCTGTTTTTTGTTAACAACCACATCGTGCCATTCACTCTCAGAGGAAACCATGGAAATATTAGTTATGTTTCTGAGAATGGTTTAATTCAGAAATTCTTGGGCTATTTTGATCATGTTGGCCTTAATACTTTTAAATTATCACCCTTTATGGAACATGAGTAGGCTCTAAATCATTTTGTTCCATATTCCTTCCACTACCCTCAGTTTCTTTACCTGTGTCTACACATTATATTTTTAGTATCTTGTTTTATATGTACAACTCGTGTTTTCTATGTTTCTCTTGTACTACTAAAAAGCCCCGAGCATGAAGAAAAAAAAAACTTTCACTTTCTAGTCAGTTTCACTTTCACTTCAAAAGCAAATTATTTAAAACATATTCATCAAGTTAATTCAAACAGTTTTTATAAAAGACATGAAATACAGCAATCTACCAGCTTAAAAAACACTCCTTTAGTTGTTAGGGCATAATTTTTGAGGACTGTGCACCCTTGAAACAAAGGCCCCCCAACAATTCCACATCCACAATCCTGGCTCTCTGGGTAACAAGCTACAGCTTTTTCTTCTCCTACCCTTCTGAGTAATTCTCTGCGCGTGAATTCATTTCGCAGCTGAAGAATTCATATGACAACTACAGACGATTCCCTGTATGCCTCTGAGAAATAGTGGTAGTAAAAAGACCAGAACTTGCAAGGAAATGAGGAGCAGATGTTATCTAGCTGCTGGATGCACTACTGTGCTGCTGGGTTTCAAGCCTGTGGGATTCCTTCAGTTTGCACAATACTGAAAAGGCTGCTGTCTTCCTGCAAGCAGAGGAGCAAAAATCAAATCATCAAGCAACCCTGCACACAGAGAATGCAGACTGCCACCTAATTTCATGGCCTAGTATTTCCTCAGAGCACAATATTCAATATTCCTGTCTTTACACACAAGAAAACAACTCATCTTGTTCAGTCTATGCTCTTCTATTAGTGCACTGGTTAGACAATCACCTATAGACCCTGCAAAACTAAAGAGTTCGAATTCTGAGAATTATATTTAGCTTCACCTCAGTGACTTGTTTGATGGCAGGTCATCAAATTTTGCAATCTGAAGTTATCATAACTGAGGATTGCTTCAAAACAGCTCAACGTTACATGTTACGAAGCCTGTTATTTGCAAATGAGAAGATAACTAGCTTAGCAATTAAGAATGTTACAAGAATTTACACAATGTTGAGTATTTGAATGCCTAAAGGAGCACTATAAAAATAAGATGCTGATTTCCTATTTTTACACACTATATATTTCAGTAATTTAAATGTCTCCTGCTTATGACTAACTTCAGTGCTCCAAATCTGCAGTAAGATGCAGGCTCATGGATTCCTGCACCTATGCAAAGTTCCAGGAATTCTCTAAGACTTTGTTTAACAGACAACATCTGCCAGCAACCAAGACAATGCCAAATGTTTAGGATCTTACACTGGAAGCTCTTGTAACAACGACCACATGCTCAGGCCCTTGCCAGAGTGAGGGGACAATCACTATTCATTCACAATTCATGTCTGGAGATGAATAATCTGACAGGAACTGGAACTTTCACAAAAGCTCAGGACATACCATTATTATTATTTTTAAATAAATGCTCATACACAAAGGGATCCAAAAATAGATAAAAACCAGAGAATGTAACAGTGTAATACAGAACTAATTTTACCTCATATTGTGACTTCTGCATTGTGATCTGGAAGGTGATTAAAAGTTTCTGACTAATCAGTAAGCATTTCTAGAGCTGGGAGAATATAGCCTTCCTTCCTGACTGAAATCTTGCTCATGAGTTTGTCAACACATGCTCTAGCTGCAGAGAAGAATCAATGGCCTGTTTGACTGTTTTTGTACCCAAAGTAAAAGCTGCCTTGTTTAACTTAGGACTGCACAAAGCTGCACTCAGACACCTGCAAACTAAGTTAGTTCAGAGCTACTGTAAGGAACTTGTATTCTCTCTTAGCTTCCTGTAAGTCACCCTTGAAAATAAATACAAGTAGCACAAAGGCAACATAAAGACATTTATAAACTAACATGGATCAGGATACTCTGTTTCCCTAATTTAGTTTGGAACCTCAAAGACGGATTTTTTTTTCCTTTCCCTTTATTTAGGTTTTACCTTTAGAAAGGCATTTATATTCTAAGGCACATTCACATTCTAAGGATCCATTTAGGAATTTCTTGATTTCTGTTAGTTATTCCTTCCATCCTTCATGCTGGGATGCATAAAGCACCTGGATACCTTCAAAACACCAGAATCTGTAAAGTTTTCAATAGGTGGTAAACTTCAGACAACCTCTCAAAAACAAAAACACCCATAAAAGCCTCAACCCTAACCAGAACCATGAGCAAGTGCTGAAAACTCTTGAATTTGTTGTTCAGATTTCATTGCCTTGACTATTCTAGTGTACTGCAGAGAAATACAGATACTGGGTTAATGCTGACCAAGCATATGCACAAGGCTTAGCTGCCAATACCCTAAATTAAGTTTAATTATTCCATGTAATTAAGTAATGAATTACATACATTTAAATAAAACAGAAGACTCAATTTTATTAATTCCTGAGTAATATAAGAGATTATTAGAGATTTAAACAGATTAATAAATGTTTTAACATGTTTCAATGCAAAATTGCATTTCAACAGAATTTTTAAGACACCCTGATTCTGTCTTCTGAGACAAAAATTACAGACCCTGTTTTAAATATGACCATCCAGTTTTGAAGAGAAGCTGCCCACTGTTTATCTTGTTTTAGCAACTCAAGACTATTTATTTCTCCTACACTTCAAAAAACTTATTAATTTTAGATAAGTAAAAAAGGGAAACTGTTTAAAAATATATTAGTTAATATTTTTCCCCAAAGGAGCCTTTGTGGACAAGCCATACGCTTAAGACACTAAAGGGGTAATTTCAGCTTTCTTTCTATGCCATAAATGCTTCATTTATTTAAACAAAGCAAGCCAAAAGGCCAACCGAAGAGATTTCCTTTATTTCTCTTTAAGCATAAATGAAATTCTATACCATTACTTTGATTCTGGATACCAAACACGTTAATATAAAATGCAGAACGTTACTAATCCACCACAGAAGGAGGAAACAAAAAGAAAATTAAAAAAAAAAAAAAAAGGGAAAAAAAATCCCTGCAGGATGACTTGTAACACCACAGCGCAAATTACATGAAAGTGAAACTGAGCAGAAAGAGAAGCCCAACGGCTGCTGCCGCTATCTTAAATTCATTAATTCTTAAAGCGAGGTAAATATCCCGGATGAGGGGAGCTCTCCGAAGCAGAAGCGCTCGGTGAGCGAGTGGGGGCGGTTAGCGGGGCCCGACGGGTGGGAGGCACCGCAACCGGCACCGAAGGGCGCGCGGGCATCGGTGGCGGCGCCGCCGCAGCCGCGCTGGCCGCGGCCCAAGAGCCGCAT
>VZSV01000116.1:751660-891349 GCA_013398735.1 Nothocercus julius
AAAAAAAAAAAAAAAAAGATACACAAAAAAACAAACCCGTAGCGCTCGCCAAGCTGCTGCCGTGTATCCAAGCCTGTGGTGCCACCTTGTGCCCGCATGAGGAAAGTTCGCCTTTCCTCTCCTTTATTTTATAACCAAAATCTGCAGAATTGGGCGAAGGTTTGTGATTTACAATCGCCTCGTGCTCAGTAGCCTTCACCCCAATTCATTTCATAGCCAAGCAGTGTCTCCGGGACCTTTGGCAGCTTTATTAAGTTGAGAGGGATTTCTGAATCCTCTCTGCATTGGAAAGGAAAAAAATCTTCCTTAAAATCACGCCAAGATATATTTTTTTCACTATATGTGACTGAGAAGCATATTGAAGCAGTAACAGTTTTTATATTTTTATAAAGGTCAATACACACATTGAAATAACATGAAAGTGTTTGGGGGGTAATCACATGAAGTCCATCTCTCAGCAAGCTTGGAATAAAAATCAATTAAACCCTCAAAAACAAACACAAAAAATCTGAATTAGTAACACCTGCTGTGTTGCAGTGCTGCAGAGCAAAGCTAACAAGCTTATGTAAAGCAAGCCCAGTAAAAAATGTATTTAGATTTCCAAAGCTTTAGGAGAGGAAGCATCTCTCTGCAGCATTATCCTAAATGCACAGTGCTAAATAAACAACCAATAAACCATAATCAAAATGGTTAATAATAATTGAATAAACCATAAATGGCAGCAGCATTCCCTGAGCACAAAAGCAGACCTTACTCCATTGTCCTGGCTTGGTATCAACCCCAGTATTTTGTTCCTCTTAGACCACATAGATTCCCTCTCGATTTCCTTTTCTGCCCCTGGGTAGAGGCACCAAAGCAGCAGGAATTTTGACCTTTATGGATTGAATTTGCCCTGCAGAATGAGCCACTCGGCATCAGTCCCCACTACTCGGCTAACGCAGCCACTGAGGCACCACAGAGCTCCAGGGGATTCTTTGGAAGCTCTTTCTTGCCCTTGGTCCATAAGCCTGCACTCCTGTAGATCCTTGGAGATTTTGTGGTGTTCCGGTGCTCTCATTTGCTTTTCCAATATGTGGACAAAGCCTGGAGGACCTGGCAAAAGGGGTGTCCTTGTGCAAGCGTGAAAAACAAAGTCTCACATGATAATGGGTGCTATCAGCAGCAGCTGGGGTTTGAGGCTACCCCAGCATGGGCTTTCTCCATCCCTTTTTACTGCCTTGCTCTTGCACAAGCAATCCTAGAGGCAATCCTTGGGTTTAGCTCTAGGAATATACTAGAGTTTTATCACAGAAAGAGGTTTTTAAGGAAACACACCAGCCAGCACATACTTGGCATCCATACAGCATATACATTGTGACTGACAGCATTGCCCATACCGCATTTCAGCCTACTCAGGAAATGAAACTACATGTTCTTTTTCTGACTTTTAATCCTCATTTGAGGTGCATTCATAGTTTCCCTCCTGGTTCTTGCTGCTCACCCTCTGAAGCAGGGCAAGGATGCTGCAAGTACCAGGAGAAAAGTATTGGACACAAAACATAAATCCATAGGAAAGCAGCTTTTTAGATGTCCATGTAGGACTTAGCCATATAGAGCCAGTCAAATCATAAGTGTCATATACTCCAATTGAGGAAAGGCATTTTTTTTCAATATTGTTTGAATAATTCTGTATTTTTGCAGAGAGAGCACCAAATAGATTCAAGATCATTTTTTCAGAGGGACAGTACAGACTACTGAGCAATACCACAGCCATTTACAAATTGGGAGAGTCCTAAAAAAAATAAGTACTGTAAGTCTACATATATAAAACTAATTACGTGGCTGAAATGCCCATCTATATATGATACTAACCTTCAATGTATTTGTTTTCCTCTCATGAAAAGCTTCAGTTTTATCAAAATCCTGCCACTGACAGCCTACATACATTAATGCTGATATTCAACTGCTGTTGCACATCATGCTGAAAAAGTGTAAGTGCTTTTCAGAGTTTAATTTGAATATAGAGAACATCATAGCTTTGAGATATATGTAGGAAAGCTGTCATAATGTACAGTTTGACTGCATTTTTAAGCTGAAAATTAAAGATTCAGCCTTAAACAAACAACAACAAAAAACAAAAGAAAACAAAACAAAAAAAAACCCACAACACACTCTCTTAAGCTTGGATCCTTTCCCAAGCATTTCAGAGAACATGGGTTTTTCCCATAAGACTGTATCAAATGCAAATGGGTCAAGCATCTTGGCAGGAGCAATCAGTTAACAAGAATCACTTCTGAGTTAAAATATTTGACAAAATTTTGTCTGAAGCCAAGATGGTCGTCCTTCCCCCTCCTTACCAGTTTCAATTTATGTGCTTGGCAGCCTCTCCAGCTCCTCTAGTTTTTGTGGACTTCCTCCAGGCCCAGGGAATGGAGATAATTAGGTAATCAAGTCAGAGACTGCAGCATATAAAGGTTACCTCGTGATATTATTCAGGATGTATAAACTTATTTCTGCTGTGACAAAGAATTCCAGACCTTGTTTTCATCATGGAAAGCTTTAAACATCTGATCCCCTTCAAAAGGCAGGAGGAAAGGTAATACCATTAAAACAAGAAAAAGCATTCATGGGTGAAAAGACTGCAGTGCAGTCAAAATACAAATTTACAAAACATGCAATTTCAACCAGGTAGGCTTGTGATATAATAAAAAGCAGAACAAGCAAGTTTAAAAATAAGTTTAATATAAATTTAATAAATAGTAAATAAATAGTTCACAAAAAAAATTCCACAACTTCAAACAAGTAGTGGGAGGAAACTAACATACTGCTAATAAATTACATAAATATTTCTAATATCTAACTCCCAAACAGCTTTGCTGTTTCAATTTATTATATCCAAATCCTGAAAAGAAACACTTCTCTAGATACTTCTAGAGAAGTATCCCATTTAAATTGTGGATTATGAATTTCCTTTTCCTCAAATCTCTTTCAATTTGGGATCTTCAAAGCAAGATCACAAGCTTATTCCTTTTCTTCAGACAACTGCTGCTGTCCAAGGAAGCCTCTGCTACCAGCAAGACCTGTAAACTGATTTGCCTGTAAGAAAAAATAAATAAATAAATAAAGGGTTAACAGGAATATCCCCAAATACCCCAAACTCACCCCGCAAGATTGACAACTTAATTACCTGACCTACAGTATTTTTATATAAACAAGACCTTATTAAGCAAAATGCACTTTTTTTTTTTGTCCGCATTCCAATCTAGGATTAACTCTACTGAAAAAGAGTTACTCCACTCTCAAGTATGCAGAGTGCTGCCAAAAGCCGGCACCGTCTAGCACTAGAACAGCACGAGCGGGACCAGGCGTGACTTGCCAGCACGTTTCTCTCCCAGCAGCATAACACTATCCCCCGCACTGAGCAGCAATGGGCAGCTGACTACCGCTGGATTGAGTGAAAACAACAACAAAAAGGATACATTTTGAGTTGTAGAAAGCACAGGACGAAGTAGAAGCCCCCAGTTACACCCGCGCGGTTACGGGGACCTCGGTACCAACCCCTCCTTGTAACAAGGGGACACACTGCCTGCTTCCTTAGAGGAACTTAGGGGTTTTTTTTTCCCTCCACAGCACACTGAAGGGTTGCACTCATAGGCCAGCAAATGTTATTTAGTTACTTACTACTGCAAAGAGTTACTGCTTTTTGTCCCTCTCTACTTTTGCCACGTGGAAAGCTCACCCATGAAAGCTTAAGGGCTTTTATACTTTCCATCTCCCCAATGTGCAGCTTGTTATTCCACATCCCCAGCGCTCTGCCCTGGAGACCCTTCCCACGGCACAGGGCCAACAGAAGCGCTTCCCTTTGGAGCCTCATTTGGGCACCTCCTCAGCTGGCAAAACCCTGGAGCTTTTGGAAAAGAAAGAATGAAGATCTTTAATGAGGAGCAGTTACCTGCAAAGGCCCCATTTGCCAGGCAGTTCTTTGCCTCGGAGACCTCTGATCTGCAGCAATCCCTGCACAGATGCTCAAGTTATGCATCTGTCTGAAGCCCTAAAGAGAGCATGAGAGACGACATCACTTCCAAAGCACAATTAATTAAGCCGTTATTAACATAACTGGCTTACTAACAGCTGGGATCAGGCTTGTGGAGGGAGGGGAAACAAAACAGAGCTACGCGCTGAGAAATCACTTTTAAGCGGCTCAGCGGGGACAAATTACTGCCCCCTCCCCGGCCTCATGGTATCAAAATGGCGGGCGGGCCGCCGTGCGCAACAAGGACGCAGAAATTTAATGGGCCCGCTAATAATAAATAAGAATAAAATTAATACTCATAATATCATCTCAGGTGCCCCGAGCCTCGCCTCGCCTCACCTCACCTCACGGCGCCCGGGAGGCCGCCGCGCCTCATGGCGGCGGCGGGNCTGCCGAGGACTTGGGTGGAAAACGATGAGCTGAGACGTTAGAAAGCCAAAAAAATGCCAAGAGCGGCACTGAAGTGCGAGGGCGGCGAGAGAGGCCGGGCGGCCGCGGGGCGCCGCGATGGCTCCTCAGGCCCCGCCTCGGCCTCGCCCCGCGGGGCGGCGCCAGCACCACGGAGGGCAGGGCGAGGAAATTGCTACTCCCCTACGACTTAAAATTATGTTAAGTAAGTTGTAGGGATGGATATTGCCTTAATAGTGTCACTCTGCGCAGGAGATGGACCTTCCCCAGGGGCCGGCCACGGCACAGATATTTTTGCAGCGTTACAGCTCCGCGGTGCTTCAAGCACGGGACCGGCGGGTGGAGGTTTGGGCCCCGCTTCAAGACATCCTGCCAAGCGTGGGGGTGAAATCCCACGGGCGCGTGAGGCCCTCCTTCATGTAGTGCTGTGCTCTGCAGACTCTCCAACCCATAACTTTGGGAGAAAACGAGGGTATATTTACCTTTTGTCAAGCTGGAGCTAAGGCGAACAACAGGCCAAGAGAGTGGCCCAGTGGGAAAAACAACGACCTGGTATTAATGTCGGCTCGGCCTGACAAATGCTCCAAGGCCAGTTACAAGCCAGGAAAGCTGTGCAGGACACACAGAAGTCTATGCTGTTGTGTGGCGAGATGCCGCCCTTGGCATTGGGATGCACTCAGCTCTGATATTTGGCGTTCCAGAAGATTTTGGAGCACCTCTCTGATCCTGCTGGAAAAGCCTCGTTATGAGAGGCAGGGCGTGTTAGTGTGTGCCCAGCACTGCACTAATGGGCTAGAACAACTTCCAAACTGGAGCTGTCGCTTGCACAGCCTGCTCAGGGTATCACAGAACTGATTATACCTGTGAGTCTCTGCCCTCAGCCACCGGCACTGCTATCCTGAGAAACGAAATCATGAAGTGCCCTCTATGTCTGCTGCTACCTGCCCCTCCACCCGTAGCAGCTTTTCAGAACGCTGGGCCAGAAGCCTGGATTTTCAGCACTGGAGCAGTGATCTGCACTGCTGCCGGGATCTCTTTGCCCTGCAGACAGTCTCATGATGAGAAGACCATGCGTGGGCACCTCTCGGGTGACAGGACCGAGAACCATTCCCTCCATCCACACGCTGTGAGGTGGGTCTGTGGAGGAGTTGCCTTGTCTACGATGTCCACTGTCTTGTTGAGATCTTTGAGGGACTGAGTGGGAAAAATAATGAGAGTCACTAGTTTCATCACTATATGGGAACTCACCTGATGTTCTCCACCACTCAGCAGCCAAGAGGTCTCCAAGCCTTGGGGAGGACATTGAAGCAAGGCAGGGACAGGCCGCTTTGATGAGAAGCCCCTACACGTCCTGGCAGGTTGTGCTGCATCCAGAAGAACAGCTGCCCCCCTTGGAAGAAATAAAACCCCAAAAGCACTCGAGGAAGGCAGACGCAAGAGCAGATGATTGCCTAGGGCAAGCGAGCGGCTCCAGCTGCCTCTCCACAGCAGGGCTCATCAGCGTGCTCCAAAGAGCTCCGGTTGCATCCCGACTCTGTAAGCGACGACGCTACAGGAGGGAGTGTGTGGGAGGGAGTCCAGCCTTTTCTGGGAGAAGCTTGAAACGTCCCACTGGAGCACAAAGCCTGCAGCAAAAACAGCTTCTCCATGGCCTTCAAATGGATCCGGACGAGCTCGGGATCCTGCTGTGCCTGGCGCCTGTCTCAGCTTGTAAAAGCAGCAGTAGGGTCGGAGCATGGGGTTAGTGTCGCACAGGGGCTGGGGAAGGAATAACTATGTTTCCATCCCAAGGAGTGACATGGCAGGGCCACATATTTTACCTGCTTGTTTTAGGTCTTGGCTTTTTGCTATCGGCAGGCTGTCGCCGTTTCTAAGTTGAGTCTTCCTCGTGTGTCTGAAGTGCAGTAAAGCGGGTAACATGAAGGCCAACCTGGCTAACCTGCAGGCTGTTTCCCATTTGCTGATGCAGCCAGTGATAATTTTTTTTTTTTCAGTCCCACAAATCCTATGCTATTCCTCCTCACCCTTCAATGTGCACCCTTCAATGTGCGATGTTTGAGGATGCTTACAATGAAGTTGATGTTGCAGAATGCTCTGGTTTCCACCAGGAAAGAAAAGTACCATTATTGCTTGAATACTGCGCCTTTAACCAGAGGTCCTCCCACTGCACACAGGTGAAACTGCGTTCTTCCGTACTGAAAAAGAAAACTGGGCCTCAAAATCCAAGGAGGAACCCAAATTGCATCCTTCAACTTGGAGGAAATGGTGCCTTAGCCTGATAATGGAACTAGAAAGAGACGTCTTTAGGAAATGAATCATTTTTGCTTGCTCAGAGCAGTCAGGGGGACTTTTCCATCATCAGTCTGTACCTTGTTAGGCGGGGGTACTTTGGGGATTTCTATCCATCTAACAGGAGCCATACGTTTCAGGCCTCTTTGAGAAGCCATCCACGTCCACCGAGAGGACCCAGCAATTTCTGCTTCCTGGGTATGATCACAAGATGGCATCACAGACCTAAAAGCTGAACCAGCTCCGCTCACAGCCTGGAGATCTTTCCCAGGCCCTGACATGCCCAGAAAAAGGCTTTTAGAGAAGCTGGGGACCTAACCCTGCCTGCTGAGCTCTTCCCATATATCGGAGCCTCAGACACTTTCTTTTAATCACATCACGTTAATGTCAAGGCCGTGGTTTAAGCACAAAGACGTGCTCTGTGTGGAATGAATAGCTGCCGCGGTTGCTGCTGTAATCTGTGAGCAATCTAATCGCGCTGATTTAAGCTAGTTACAGTGTTGACAGTGCTTTAATCCTGACCTGCAAGACTTCAGGCTCCCCCAGTGCATCCCCTGCCCCTGAGTAGACACTGCTAATCAGAGCAAATGCTGATCATACTGGTGATGTGGCTACGTGGAGGCAGGGGTGAATCATGAGCAAAATGTAGCTTGCTTGAAAAGCACAATTAAAACAGTCTTTTGTTCACCTGAGAGTGATTTGGGAGGGTAATAACATGACTTTCAGTAACTTACAGCTTTAAAATAAGAAAAATAAAATGCCAAAAAATCCTTTTGGATGTTTGGATCTGTCTCCTGGTTGGAGCCGCTGGACATAAGTTGTAGCTGCATCTTTGGCCCTGTCTCCTAGATGGATGTGGGACCTATGATGTGGCAAGGTCTCCAGCCCTGTCCTTAGCTCCATCTCCTCTTGAGTGGCCCCTCTTGGTGGACTCTGGACCTGGGCTGTCACTTGTTGGATCTGGGACCAGCAGACCCTGTCCCCAGTGCCCTGGTACCGCTCTGCCCGCCCTGCACAGCCCCAGGGCGATGGTCCCCATCGATGAGGGCCAAGGCCCTGTCCAAGGAGCTGGGGAATGAAGGGCCCTGCAGCCTCTCACAGGAGCTTTATATGTATATATTTTAATTTGTTTCTGAAAGATCAGTGGCTGTTCTGTCCTCTGGGCTGACAGCTCTCCCCTGTGGGCAGTAACAGGGTGAGATCCGTTGCCGAAGTGTCTCCGAGCTCAGTGTGACCCTCCAGGCAGCGCAGAGCAATCAGGAAAGGTTATATGGAGAAAAAACCCAACGCGGGTTTATTAACCGGTGCCCAAAGGACGGCCATACCCGCAGCGAGCCCTGCTCCCCTCTGCCCGCCCCGTGGGCCGCCTGGCCTCGGTGGCACCGCCAGCACCCTGCTCTTGCATTGCTCAGAATGTACCCAGGCAGCCCGAGGGAAGCTGTGCCGTTGGCCCTCTGCTTCATCTGTAATTGCTGCGATCTGGTTTTCCCTTTTTGTGTTGTTTTTCCAGACCCTGGGAATGCCCTGCTCTCTTTCGGCGCTCATCCATCCCTTCTTACTGACTTCCTCCCCAGCTGTTTCACATTCCCTAATATCCCTCTCCTTTCCCGATTCTTATTTTCCCTATTTTCCTCTTCTCTCCCTCCCTGCAGCGTGTGGCAGCAACCCTTGGGCTCACCTGGGAATCCAGGTCCGAGATAAACAGCGGCTGCACAGAAACACTAAAGCGCTCCCAGTTACAATAACAAAACAAGCAAACAAACAATCCCCTCAAAAAAACAGTTATTTTGGGTGCTATTTCTTCATTACTGCCTTAATTCTGTGTGGTCTTGCAAAGCTTGACTCAGTCCCAGGGGAGTTTTAATAGCACTGGCACCTGGAACAAGGTTGGTGCAGGTGCTGCTGATGCACCCCTGGCCACCGGGATGTGCGACTGGTGAAGATGACAAGGGACACATCAAGGAAAGCCCAAGGCCAGTTTTGTGCAGTACAGCTAACTAGAAATAGATTATTCTATTTGATTAAAAAAAAAAGAAAAAGAAAAAGAGATGTGGAAGACTTCGTTCTTACGACAGAAACCCCCAAATAGTTCTTTTTTTTAAAGGAAAAAGTCTAAAAAAACCCATTTTGCTTAGATTTGAAAGCTATTTTTATTCTTTAGGCTGTGAGATAAAGCACATTTGAGTTGATGAGGCATTTCTCCACGAAAATATACCCCTTTTTATCTTGAAAATACTGAAATGGGTTGTTTCAAAATTTTCAACATTTTACTACTTTTTTTGAAAAAAAAAAATTAATTTAGCTGAAATGCCTTTTTCTGAAAGAAAAGTGCCTTGATTACTTTTTTTTTTTTTTTCCAACAGCTTTAATTAGAATTAACAATCACAGCTGATTTCTAGCTGTGATGTACAGCTGGACTGAATCCACTGCCCAGCCCTCTCCGCTATGGGACTTCCAAGCAAACTCTAGCACTGGCAAGAGCTGAACAACAATTCAGCCTTGTGTAGCCATTGAAATGTCTTTTCTTCTTTCTTTTTTTTTTTTTTTTTTCTTTCTGCTCCAGGGATTAGTTTTTACCAGTGTGCTATGTCTAACCGAGTCAGGGAACTTCACAGTGAGTGAGATCACATTGATTTATTGGGGAAGAAGCTGCATACTAATTCTTCCTGTTTTCCTCCCTTGAGGAAAAAGAAGAAATCAGGTAACAGCTCCAGAAAGGCAGCCTGTTTTAACTGTATTTGTAGCCATTATGTTCACCCAGTAGATGACAAGAAAGTCTGAGGTCTGCAGAACCGTCATGAGAAAGAAGGAAACCCAGGCTGGTCTGGCACAACTTCTAGCTAGGAAAACGAAGGCATTTGGGATTAAAACATCATCTTTTAGGTCTTGTCTCTGCAGCAAAAATCCTCCTTTTGGCTCAGTATAACTAGTGACAGTGGCAGAGTCAAATCCACAGCTCTCTAAAAGATCCTGCAGAAGTCGCAGCCCCATCGGGTCCAATCCCACCTGAATGTCTCTTGGGAGAACTCTCCCCATGGGAGACCGAGAGCTAACGCAGTGGCATCTGTCACAAAGGAGGTGACAAACCTTGGCAAAACGCAACTCCCCTTAGTGCCAGTTTTTCATGCAGGACTGCGGGGTAGGGTCTGCACTGCCTGAACAGGACAGAAGGTAGCACCAAGTCGAAGGATTGAGCTGGGGCATCTCCTTTCCCTGCTTTAGCATCTCTTTTGTTATCTATCTATACTTTACTATCAACAAGCTACATTAACAGCACATAAAAGAGTGTCCTCCTATTAGGAAATGAGCCTCTCTTGGGACACACATGCCATGACACCAATATAGCAGGTTTTCACCCCAGAGAAAGGGAGATTACTGGCTCTGCAGCTCTTAGAAGGAGAGCTGGGTGTGGAGGAGAACTGGAAGGTGCTGACAGCTGGAGATGGCACTCATTAGCAGCTGGGACTCACTCCCAGCTCTCAGGAGGGTCTGGAATTAAAAGCGTCGTGATTAAAATAATTTATTGGGTCATGAATATAAGTATTTTGTTCTGCAAGTTTGCCCTACCAGCAAGCACCTAAGCTGGAGAACCTAAACCCAGAAGAACCCTCAAAGGCTCGTACCGCGCATGGACCTGTTTCTGGGGACATATAGAGCCATTATTGAATTTCTAATATATATAAACCCTACAAAACTATTCTCTCTACTGCTGGGATATCTCCAACAGAATGACCATCACCAGCAGGGACATCAGAGAGAGAACAGCACTAAATATCCTGCATCTGTGAATATTTATTTGCTAGGCGAAGGTGAGCAGTGGTCCTTATTCCTTGAGTCCTTTCTGCAAGGTCTGACCAAGAATATTGGCGGATCCCTTCTCCCTGGAGACAAAACCACAGCTTCAGCCTGTCCCATGTTTCGCCTCCTCCTCCTCTTCCTCCTTCTTGCCCCTCATCCCACTCCAGCAGCCCATCCTGCTCCAGCACCCCATGCTCCTCAGCACCCTCTGCTGCTGCAGCATTTGTCCTCCCTGGTCACCCCATCTCCTTCAGTCACTCTATATCCTTCCGATACCCCAGCCTGTCCCAGCACCCTGTCCCACTCCTGGTTTTTTATGCCTGCAAAGGCTGCTCCTGGAGTCACTACCAGTGGCTTCTTCTGCCAAGGGGCACTGGAAGGAGCGGAACCTGCCGCAGCGGCACTTCAGCCTCGCCAGCTCCAGCCCAATTTCCAGCAAAATCCATTCTCTCTGTGCCAGAGCTGCCAGCTCCCTTTCCTCTTGTTACAGCCTTTATCCACCTCTCTCTTTATAAATCATCTGTGTATGGCTTCATAGGAAATCGGCTTTGAATTGATCACCTTTGCTGCCTGATCTAATTTAATCAGAAATTGATATCAAATGGCAGCGAGCGAGGGAAGCCCTGGCGCGTGGGGCAAAGCCGGCATACGACTAAAGCACTTTGCTGTGATGAATAACGCCGTAATAACCCGTAATGAAAAGCTGGACTCAGCTAGCACTGCTGGCCTCCAGCAATCCCCCCAGCCCCGCGGGACGAGCGGAGCCCTGGCAGCGCCTCTGCCCTCCCTGGGTCCCACAGTGCAGTGGGGATTGCATCAGCAACCTCCAAAATTGGGGATTTGGCGCATGGATGAGGGTGATGCCTTGGCACGAGCCCTGTGGGGACACGGTCACACCAGCACTGCCCCAAAACGGTTGTCGTAGCTGGGATGCTGCTGGGGCTTGGCGTTCGTCTCCCCTTAGCCCTGTCCGAGTGCAGCAAGGCTACGAAAACGGGGTGTTCAGTGCTCTGGCAGGGTCACAACTCGCGTCTGTGTGAAGATTCATTTCATCATCTCGGCATGGAGACTGGCTCGCCCTGGACGTTGCCAGCTCTGCTCTGACAGCAAGGAGAGGGGTCCCAGGAAGCTGGGAAGGCAGCTCGTCCCGCAGCTCGGTCACTGGTCATTAAACAGTCACACTGGATCGAGCTTGAATTTAATCTGAGTTTTTGAGCTTGAGAAAGTGGACAAAGGCTGAGGGGAAGGCAAGGGAGAGGGTGTGGGGACACGCCGTGCGCTCGGAGGTGATTTCTCGGCCCGGCTCCAAGCGCTCGGCTCCGCCGCACCCTGAGCACGCAATCTTCCCGAACACAAAAAGAGCCGGCAACTATTTCGCTGCTATAATCCCTTTTTAGACACATCCCTTTCGATGTGCTCAGCATGGGATAAGCCCGGCTCGCAGCAGTCCACGGAGTTCGGCTGCAGATCAAACCTCCAGCAAAGAGGAGGGCAGCCCTTGGGCAAGGCCGGCAACCTCTCCTGGGCACTGAGGAGTGGCCTCTCCTTGAGTGTTTCCAGGAGAACTGATACCCTCCAAATGCGGACAACGCGAGGGCTGGAGACGTGGCAAGGAGATCATGGAGGGTGGGAGGCCCTGGCATGGGTGCCGGGCCAGCGAGCAGAGCTCAGCGGAACATGGGGACACCAGATCTGGTCCCACCATCCTAAGAAGCCCCTTGGCTTTCCTGATACAACCATTAATTCTGAATTCTTAATTCTGACTCCGGCCAAAAATCATTCCATTGATAATTTCAGATGTAAAATGGATACAAAGTCCTTCTCTTCCCCGAAGCACTTGACCTGCATGGAGTCCTGCTTCAAACGCATGGTCGTGCACCTGCCCTCACTGTGCATGGATTTACTCTTAGTCTCCTCTTAAGAAAACCTACTTGCAAGTACTTTAGCTGGAAAAAAAAGACCAGCTACCTACTATCACTAAGTGTTTCCTAACCGATTATTTTTGTTTTGCTTCTGGAGTTAAATTGAGTATATAATTAAGTGTCTGGGGAATCCAGAAGCAGCTGAATACTTCCATTTCTGACCAAATCCAGGGCAAACTGCCACATCTCGGTCGATGGGGGAGCTGGATATGTGATGCAGAGGGTAGCGGGCTGGTCCCAAGGCGCTGCTGCGGCTCGGCCGGCGGCGCGGAGCAGCCCGGAGGGGGAGCAGCACTTGGCCCTCGTGCGATCGATGGAACCGCTTGCAAATACTCATTGAAATCAAGTAATTACAGCCGCTCACAAAGGCAGGAAAGTTTTATTGACTCAACTTCTTCTCGTCAGTTCTGTGGAAGAGGCAAAGCCATGAGCAGCAGAGCTCGTGGTGGGAGGAACTTGGAGACTCTCCTCATGGAGACACCCCAAAACATCGGGAAGGCAGCTGAGCACCCTGGAAAAAGCTGAAAAGTGCCTCTGATATCCCCCGCCTTGGAGGGTATTGCCAAAGACAGCTGCTCTTGTGAGCGTCCCTGACATGAGTTACAGCACCCGAGCCACTTCCAGCCCTGTGCAGCTTTTATGGGAATTGTTTCAATTTCCAATGAGGCTTTCTGTGGAGGATTTCTTGTCACTTTTGCCCAAAACACAAAGTGAAATGTGGGATGCAATGGTAAATCACTCAGGAGATTTTAGCACCAGCTTTGGCCTCTGCTGCTAGGAAGCTAATGATGGGGGCGGGTGCTGAGTAGGTGAAGTTCCAGACCATTATTTTAAGCGGGGAACCAAGCTTTCCCCACTGCCTGCGGGCACTGCAATAACCCGCAGCCCTCCAGATCCTGCGCTCAGCCGACCTGAGGCCGGGAGCCAAAGGAAGAAGCCAGCCCCAGGGTGAAGGCGATGAAGGAGCAGCTCTTCCTCGGGCACCAAGCAGCCGCTGGGCAAAGCTTGCCCTGAAAAGAAGGGTTTTAAACACAACGAATCAGCTGCTAACGATGGCACATAGAGCTGGGGCTGTGTGGGTCACGCAGCACATGGGGTCTCTCACATTGTCCCCAGAGTGCCTGGAAACAGCAACAGGGACATTGAAGGGATCAACCAACCTCCCACTAACCCAGCCCGTGATCCATCAGTCACCTACCCACTTATTCCCTTTCTCCACCCTTTTACGATCTAAACAGCACGTTTTGCAACCACTGTTAAGTGATGTGATCAACACCAATTACCTACTAAAAGAGACTCAAGTCTTGATTTAAAATTAAGTGCTGCATTTTGCCATGTTCTTTATATGTAGCCAGCAGAATAATTGCAGCGACATAAAAACTAATTACACAACTCCACAATTAGGCCTCCCTCCTAGTGCTGTGATTGTCTTTAAGTACATTGATGACAAATTGCTCCCAGACCTAAATTACTATCATGTGCTATCAAATTCTTCAATATCTTTTGGAAAAAAAACCCTGTCCCATCAGATCAAAACAATATTGTTGAGGGACTTGATCACAAAATGCAAAAAAAAAAAAAAACAGTGCAGAGTGTACTTTTTAATCTTTTTCACAAGGGAGTGATTTCCAGGCAGTGGGACTAGTACGGGGTTTTATTATCGCTCCTTCTGCTGTGCCTGAAAGAGAGGGCTTGACTCTTTCCCAGCCCTGGTCCTCAAATGCACTGCTGCCAATGTGGAATAGCCCTGTCCGGAGCTGATGGCAATGATCACAGCCAAGGGGACAAGTGTGTCACAGCAAACAGGAGGGGAAAACTTGACTATTGCAGTATTTTCAGCCCCGAGCATTGGAAAATTGGGAATTATGTCCTGCCAGCAATCATGCAGCTGCCTGAAAAATCATGGCATTAGAACCCAATAAATCCGTGGTGTGCGTTTTATGGGCTTTCTGCGTTCTGAGCCTTCAGGATGCTGATTCTGAGGTGCTTATACCCACCCAGGAAAGATTGAAAACATTTCATTTTCTTTAAATGAAAGTTGCGATTTTAATACAATCCATCACCTGACTGCGGGGACTGGAGGCACAAAACACAGGAGGTTTGAGAGAAAATGATGAGGACTGGAATCCTGCCTACAGTGCCCTTGCCAGAGCATCTCAGCCTCGCTGCCGGCCGTTTTGGTGTTCAGCGGCAACTCTGAAACTTATTCCTCGGTGGAGCTTGCTCATAAATCCCTCATGCCACTTTCTCACCTCTCTCCTGCCTGAATCCATTCTGTCTTTGCTTTTACTGTGCTGATATAATAAGGGTGCCAGAAAATGTAACAGTCTTGGCTCTGGAAGGCACTGCTTTCCCCTCAAATCTCTGTCTGCTTATGCACCTTATGTAACAAGGGAGAAAAGAGCCCTCTCAAAGGCCTCGGTGGCAAGGAGGCTTCCGTGGTACTGATGGTGGTGCTGGTGTCTGAGGCACCAATGCTGCAAATCCGGCCTCTGTAAAAATAAACTACACTGTAAAAATAAAACAAATTCCAGCTGCTAGATCCACGTCGGCAGCTCAGCTCAAGAACTCAGCGCTTGGGCTAGGGGAAGACGTGGAATAAGAAAGGCCGCGGTGAAGTAAATAACAGCTGCCTCTCTTCCCAGATCTCTTTGGGGACACCAGGCTTGCTGTGACCTTAGGAGCAGCGATGCTGTGGCAGAAGGGACCTCCAGGCCTCCTGTGGGCTCAGATCTTTTGGGGCCTGCTCTGGGGAAGGCGGAGGAGAAGCAGTTTGTGTGCCTTCCGATCTGACTTTCTCACCTCTTTTTCAGCGTGGTCCAGAGGACCTTAGGTGCCAAGACTGTGAATTAACACCTGCAACTTCACTATTTCCCTCAAAAAGCGTGAAAAACGAAGAGGGACAGATGTGAGGTGAAAGCAGCCAGTGGCAGGCAGGGCACGTTGGACTGCGTCTGACGCACAGGTGTGTAAATGTCACCTCCTCCCTTTCGCACAGCCCGTCCACCACAGGGGGTAGCAGGGGACTTGAGATGACAGAGAACCAAGCCCTGCTGCAGCCCTGCTAGCAGGGGAGAGGGAAGGGCCACCATGGCCCTGGGCCACGCACCCTTTCGTGGCTGCACTGCTGCCATTTGGGGGACTGTGGCGCTCTCTGTTCCCCTCCAACTTCTCTCCTAGCAGTGTCCTCTTGAAGGGGACAGTGGTTCCGCAAGGCAACTCTGAAGCCTTGAGTGTAGGAAACGCTACTGCAAGGTCTTTGCAGCAACCCTGACTCTCCTCTGTGACTTCTCTGTCTGACTTGGAGCTGAAACCAAAAATGTGCGATCCAGGCATCAACTCATGACACGACCCAGTGGCAGAAGCCATTGACTCTGAACGCTGCCCTACCCTCTGTGTGGAGCTCCGTTGTGCCCAAGTGATGCCCCAGCTCAACCCAAATGATGCCAGGATGTCTGCTCAAGCAAGTCAGCAGCCGTAGAGGGGCTTTTCTGGCTCCTAATTGCTCCTGTAATCATTTTCCTTTTGTCTCCCTTTCTTCGTTGGACAGCAACAAGCATGCAGAGGCGAATGTGCAATGCCTTTCGCTGTCCCTCAGCGGTGCGCTCTGCAACGCTGTGCTCACCAATGCCTGCCATGTCGCAGCAAAGCGATGATGCCCGCAAGGAGTGAATACGAGCTCTTTTATTTGCCTTCCTCTCTCCCCTTGTGCTGGTTAAGCAGATTTTGGATGAGCTGTTGCACAGCTGGTGCCCAAAAATAATGAAAAAAGAGTGATCTCTGCAGGCTAATATAAGTCAGCGAGATGATGTGAGATGACCAAAGCAAAAACAGGGGCAGCACAGGACACTGTGAAAGGGGAGAACTCGAGTGCTAAACCAAAGAAAAACACCTGCCAGCGACTGGCTTCGGTATCAGGCCACCACCCTGTCCCCTGAGCAACACAGGCACCATTTGGAAAAGTAATTTATTTGATCGCTTCCTCCAGTTAATACTGAAAGGAAGTTACTCCGTCATTTCCAGACTGGTTATGTTTCCTTACGGCTTGATACTGCTTCAGTGGCACCGAAACGCGCGGCCACCAACGGGCCGCCCACTCCCCCCTCAGGCGGGTAGGCGCCACCGGCTCCGCCCCAACGGCCGCAAAGCGCGAGGGCGGGGCCTGGCGCGGGGGGCGGGGCCTCGTCCATGCGGCGAGCGTGGATTGGCGAGGAGGGGGTGGGCGGGGCGCTCCGGCCGTGCCGGGAGGGGGCGAGCGGAGCGTGCGCAGTGCGGAGCGGTGAGTGCGGCGACCGCCCACGTGGGCCGGGGGTCGCGGCCGCCCCCTCCTTTCCCGCCCCTTTAAGGCGCGGCGGCCGTTAGGGCGGCAGTTGGCGGCGGCCGTTGGGGCGGCGGTTGGGGGGTCGGCGGGGCTCGTCCTGAGCGCAGCCGGGGGTCGTGGCCTGGAGAGGCGGGGCAGTAAACGCAGCACGGAAATAAAGGCAGTTCAAGGCTGTTAAACTGTGTTTTTATCTCCAGGTTTCCCAGGTCTCAGTTAATGCACTTTAATTATTTTGGTGCAGCTCTTTCACTGGAGAGCAGGAGAAATTAAACGTTGCACAAAGCAAGGAAGCGAAAGCCCGGCAAATGACATGCTTGTATACAAATACCAAATACTGCCATCAATTACTTGATTTCTCTAGTTGAATTCTCTTGCTAGAAGCCGCCTCTCACGAATGACCAGCGTCTCTCAAGGTGCCCTGGGTTGACGCAAGTTTTTTAGACATTGCATCATAGTAGCACGTTATTTGCTTTCCAGTACTTTGCTGGTAGCAAAACTAGCCTCTTGTAAATACAGTTTAGAGGTAGAAAGCATCACTTGGTGCTGATATGGTTTAATTGCTCACCAAATGAGGGTGATCTTGCTGGGGCAAAGGAGTTGCTCTTGGCAGAGCTGTCTCCCTTCGGAGGCTGCTGCTGTGCTCAGAGGGCTCGTGAGCGCAGATGAGTCTCTGAAGTGTCTTTCACTGGACACAGTGAGCCTTAAGAGTAGTGTTCTCAAGGGATTCATTCTTCCTTCCTTTTTTTGTTTCCCTCTTTTTTTCTTCCAATAGCAATTTTTAACTTGCTTTAAAATGACCACGCTGCAGCACCCCCAGTGTTTTTCAGCAGCCCTCAAGTCGCTCGTGGAGTGGAAATGGTCAGAGGGCTGTCCCGAGGCTTCTGTGCAGCTCGCGGGAACAAGAACAGTCTCTGCTGTGCTCTCCAGGACCCGCTTTACCCTCTATATGGCCTATACTTACTAGATGTGAAGGCATGCATATACATTCCTTTTTGTGGAAATAAGCTGGAAAGTGACAATTCCCAATGAGTTGTCACAACAGCTGCCCCAGTGCCCCGGAGAGGTGAAAGGTAGATGGTGCCACCTTCCTTCTCACTGTCCAGAAATTCCTTAATGTGAATAGTAAAACACTCCAGAAAACTCCCCAGCATCCCCAAATCCTCTCTAGCTGCTCTCATTTCTCAAGGAATTTGAAGACTAATAAATACAGATGTGGTCAAACTGGGCAGGTGTGATGGAAAGCACATGAACTCTACCCCGAAAATTTGCCAGGTAATGGATTAATGGGATAAATTCAGGCATCACAGATCTCCGATGTGCTAATCCCTGCTGCCAACTCCCTCTGTGGCCCTTCATCACTTGCTTCAGCTCTCTTGCCACTCAGTTTCCCCCCCTGAGAAATAATGTTTCACTTTGACTTTCAAAGTAGGTGAATGAGCTTCAGTTGAGATTTGCCGTGCGCTTTGTTGATAAGCTCTATATAAAGCTAGTTATTATTTATTATTAACGTGCAGCTATTCTTAGCAGCTGAAATCAGTAATGACACAACATCAGGCATCTTCTGGGAAGCAGCCGTGTGAAAGCAGACAAAGCGTCTCCCAAAGGTTTTGTCAAACCTCTTCTGGCCGTGGTTCAAAAGGCGGCTTGTTCCTCAGCTTCTGATTAAAAAAAAGCCATGAATCCTCTCAAGGCAACGTGAGCTCCTAAATGCATGAATTTTCCTGGAAGTTAGGCGCAAATTTTGCATGAGATTTGCTCCGCTTGGAGCATTTGTTGCTCCTTGAAGCAAGATGTTTCAAAGCACCTGCTTCCTTGCTCTTCATTTAGTAACGCTTATGTCCAGTAGGATGATCCAAAGTTTTAAAGGATTCCCTGCTGGACTGGCTGATGATCCTTTCCTTTCTAAAAGCTGATGGAGACGTGAACTGAACAGCGTTTCTTTGGGGTGTCATTTGGGTGCCTTTCAGCGGTATAAGGAGCTCTGGTGTATTTTACTCTTAGCTCTGGAAAGTCACTGCTGTAGCGGTGTAGGAGTGGCCAAATGGAGGAGGCTAAAACCAAACGCAGTACTGGAAAAGTCATCTTTATACCTGTGTTTTAAACTGCTCTTTAGCCCTGCACTCAGTGTTGCCTCCCAGCTCTGCCCTGCTGAGTGGAATAATTTAATTTCTTGTCTTACAGCTGTTATTAAATCCCCACATGCCTCTCCGGTTCTTGCAGCTGGAGCAGGGGGGGTCATTCTGCTAATACACATTTCATTTCTTAGTCCACTGCAGTCACTAAATTCCTTCAGCATTAACCCTGCCTAGGTAATTTTTCCCCACACTGTATATGTGCATTTGACTTTTTAGCCTTTTTTTTTTTTTTTTTCTCTTCCTTTCTTACTTTGCATTATCTTTATTGCTTTTCTTCTTATTGATTTTTTGTTTGTTTGTTTCTCAGACCTTTTCTTCACTTTATCAGTTCTGATCCTGACCTCCAGAGTGCTCAGCTCTTAGCTGCTGGGCACCGTTGCAGATTTTCTAAAAGTACTTTCTTTCATTGCTCAGGCCATTAATGAAAGGTTGAGTAGCAGCAGACCGTTCAGAGCCACCAGGGCCTCTACTTGAAATTTTCTTCCCTTTCTTTTTGCTTTTTTGACAGAGGATCATTGGTAGCTGCTCGAAACAGGCAGTGGTTGAGGGGGGATTGCTTTGGTTTTTCCCTCTAGCAGCATGGTGCCTCATTAAGGTGAGCTCGCTTGCTCTGATTTCCTCTGGTTCACTTTGGAGTGTCAGATGCAATGAAAAGCCTGGCTGCTTCCTCGCTGCTGGCCTGGAGGCGACGCGGGCCGATTGCTGTGGAGGAGGAATCTGAAGACCCGGTTGTAAAGAGCTTTTGTGAATCTCCTTGCAGCGAGTGCTGCGTTCTGGGCTGCTCGCTGGGAGCTTCTGCTGAGCTGCTGTCCCTCAGAGCCCACCCTGTGGTCCCTTGGCCACCTTGTGCCCTGCTCTCTACCACAGGTCCCCTTGGGAATGTCCTCCCTGGCGATCATGCATCTGTGGCTACTGGCACTGCAAGGAGCAGCTTTTGAGACAGGTTTCACCCCAGCTGCAGCAAACAGGGTGCCCAAGTGTCCTTGCGCATTGGGGTGATTCTGTGGGGACAGGCAAAGAGGAAGTTTGTGTCCACAGTGTCCTACTGCCTTTTGATTCTCCCCAAGACTACCCACAATGAAAGTTAGGCTTGTCTGCGGGTGACTGTGCTTGTAAAAATAAACTTTTCTGCCCAAGTAATTCTGAAAAAAAGTTTCTTGTCTGGTTACTCCCCTCTGGAATAGAAATGAGGTGCTCTGGAATAATTAATTACATTCTTTTTTTTTTTTTTTTATGCCCAAATAGGGTCTCCACATGGGAGCAATTCCAGAATGTCTTGTCCAGCTAGAGCTCTGCTGATCTCATTCCCAGTGCAAACTAAGCTCCAAGGGGAGAAATTGCTCTAAGTGAAATGTCAATGTGCTGAAGAAACCATGCCCTATATGTTCTGCTTTACTGCCCCATGGCTGATGGTGGGTGCAGAGTGAGCTGTGGGGAGAGTTGACTCTGGGGTCTGGTTTATTTCTCTTGAAGAGTCCAAATGTGGTGTGTCTGGACCAAAGTTCCGCTTGAAGGGAGCAAAATCTGCTTCCCTGACTCATTCCTGTGGTTTCCATTGGATTCTCCTCCTCTCCGGGGGCTGCGTGCTCTGATTAAGTATTGGTAAAAAGGTTGCGTTCCACTCTGGGTATGGTTGAATCTTGGTGATGGGTAAATTGCTTCCCCAGTTCAGCTTGTGAAGCTCTTTGGGCTTCATGGGATGAAAGATGCTGTATTTTCATCCTAGGTATGTATGGGTTGATAATTCCGTCGGGTTTTCAGTGAGCAGCTTAGAAGAGCCCTGATTATATTGGTTCCCTGCATAGCCAGAATCTTTGCCAATTCAAAAATCTGCTGCACAGAGAGGAAAGGCAACATGAAAGTGTCTTGGAAACCTGTGCATCACTGGGAGAGGTGGGAGGAAGATGCCTGTGTTGCTCTGAGGGCGATACCAAGCCCAGGTATCTATCATTCAGCCTCGAAAGAAAAGTCGTGATTTTTAACAGCTGCCTATTAAAACCACAACGGTTTCTTTAGCAGGAGTTTGTAAAGGTTTAACTGTTAATTTTAGAATTTTTATTTCGAGCATGCCTCCATAAAATTAACTTTTGCAACGTGGAACACTTTAATGTCTTTCGTGTTGGTGCTCATTTGCAAGAAATCTATGCGTAATTATTTCTTATGTACCAGTTAAATCTATCAGCCAACAGATGTCAAGAGTAGCAAAAATGCTATAATAATATTATGGTCTAATAATAGCTATAATGATTCTAATTACCTGGCACAGCTTTTGAGCAAGGCAGCCTTGGAGATTTGTGCAAGTGAAATGTTTAACCTTGAACTACCACTGTACAAGGCGGGCACCTGTGCTGGCCACGTCCCCTCCTCCCTATTAGACATCACCATCTCTGCTTCCGCAAACGAATCAGGAGGAACGACACGGATGATTGTAAATGCTAAAAACTCATTCTCGTTATGTCCGGAGGTGCAGAGCAATGAGCAGGTTGCTTGAGATGCTTGGAAATGCGAAGGCCGGTCCTCTCCAAACTCCTTCTGCGGTAGCACGGTTCGCTTTGCAGGTGCTTTCGCTGCCTGGTGATTGCAGTGCACACGGATTTGCTTTCCCCTCGGGAAAACGCAGCAATCCTTAGCTTTGACACCCATCAGATGTGCTGATTTAAAGTATCCAGAAGCCCCAGACAAAGCCTGAAAAGCACGAAGCCGGGCAGCTCTGCCACCATTATTATTTTTCCTTTCTTTAGGAAGGGTCCTTGGGCTGCTTGCTTCCATTTTGCAAGTGCAAAGTGTTTGGGAAGGCTGTGATTCACGGAGAAGGGCTCTGTGCATGACAGGGTGCAGGATGAGCTAGAAGTCATCGTCTTTCTGTGATCATGTATCAGCCTGGACCTTGTTTCCTCTAAAGATGAGTTTTATCATGCTGGTAGGAGCTTAGCAGGAGCCAGGGCAACTCAGGTGCTGGATGCTGACCCCGGCATGGGCAGCAGCAGTGAACCTTCTAGCCGTTCCCTGTGGGATGGATCTGGAGGTGCCCTCACGAGGCCGTTATCCTCATTCCAGGCCCACGCTGTGGCTGGCATGCTCCTTTCCACATGGAAGTCCCATCTGCCATTGCCTGCCCTTCTTCTGGGTTGTTCTGATGAGAGTTCCTGTCATCTTCAGCCTTCTACATGGGGAGATTCACCGCCTTGTGCAAGTCGATCTCTCCACAGGCTCCTGGTGACCATGAGCCAGTTTCTCACCATGGAGATGGGGCCATCAGAAGAGCAGAGCAGAGCTTTCTTCAGAAGGACACCGCAACGGGCTGCCCTTGGTCAGGGAGTGAGTAAATAACTTGTTGGAGAGCACTTGGCGTCTCCTCAGGTGCCGTTAAAGAGAAGACAGATCTTGGGTGTCTCCAGACCCGAACTACGAGGCTCGTGTCATATTCAGTGGCTTTTGAACATGCTCCTTGGCGCGGCTCAGCGCTGGCAGCTGCTGCTGTGGCCCAGGCTGCCTCGCTCTTAACCCGCCTGGGCTTTCGCTTACCCTGAGAAGCCCAAGCTCCCTTTGCTTTGCTGCTCCGTGCAAATATTGATAGTATTTAGTATTTCTTGTGCTGCCTTCCTGCTCCTTGCCACTCTGCGCACATGGAAATCTAATGCTAGAGAAGACCAGGCACCTCCCAGGCCTCAACAGCCTGTTTTAAGTACCTGCCAAACCCTTTATGAACTTGCAGATCCCCTCTGGGGCTTGGGAATGTTTCTTTCTGCTTGTCCTTCACTGACATATTCCATTTCTTCCCCTAGTTTCTGCTTAGGAGACCACCTTGGCTAGAGCATCCTTCCCAGCCTCGTTGTCCTCACGGCTGTAAACATCTCTTTGCCCTTGCTAAACACCATGTCGCTTAATTTCTCTCTGCGAGAGTATTATTTAATTTGTAAATGTTTTAGGATAGTGTTTGAAAAATATGATACGAAGCTGTATTTCATTTGCTGTAATGATCTGCTAATGCAGGCATATTTCAAAGGCAGGCCATGCAGTGCTGTGGGTTTTAATTAAATTTTGTTTTTCAAGTAAGCTTCAATAGATAGACAGTAACAAATAGGAGACAATATGCACACAGAACAAATCCACTCCATTTTCTTTTCCAAGACAATGTAAAAGTGAAAATGGATAGCCCTTAAAATGTGCTTGGCCAGTTCATGATAGCTGCTTTAGTACCATTACTCACTTTTGGGGAAGTTATTTCTTACTCTGACTTAATTAATTTTCTTGATCTCTCCCTGCCCACAAAATAGCCTATTACGCTATGCAAAATTTGCAGGGGGAGCCCTGCATGAATTAGAGTCTACTCAAAACTCTGGGCTTTTTGAATGGTTTTTTGAATGCTGTCGTGTTGCTTAATGCTCACAGAGATGGATTGCAGCCAAAGGTACAAAACTGAAGAACTGCATATGAGGAACCCTGCTCGCTTCTGCAGTGGGAAAGCTGTGGGGTTGGAAATGGCTTGACTTGGGATAGGACATCCCTCGTGTAGGGAGACTGCAGGGAAGCACAAGCAGTATTCCTGTATCTGCTGTTCCTGCACCCAAATTAGGAATAAACTCGGGGCTGTTACCTTCCCTTTCCACCAAACAGGCTTGGGGAAGACAAGTGTAAAACACACACCAATCTGCTTGAAAAGTTTGTTCTACGTCAGCGGGAGGTCTCTGGAAATCATAACAATACTCCCCAAGGTGGGATTTTCACACATTTTAACGGGGTTCTTTGCCGGGTGTTGTTTTATGAGTGTTTTTGGGTGTTGGTGGAGTGTCACTTGAGGTGCTGAGCGGGGTTGGTGCCTGGCACTGCCTTTGAGCTGCAGCGCGTTTTCTGGTAGCCAGCGTCTGTTTTGTTCTCTCACCCTGTGGGAAAATGTTCCATTGTTGAGAAACATAACGGGAATTTGTTGAGAAAATCAGTGCGGATGCCCTGGAGTTCTTCAGTTGTGTGACTGTTGGATTTCTCTTTGAAATACTTGCAAGTCGGAGATCTGAGCAAAAAATTACAAATAAATTGGGTAATAAATGCATTAAAAGGCATCAGAAGCCTCGCGGGGGAGTGGTAAACAGTGGGTAGAGCCTTCTGTCCTCTGCTCAGAGACGTGTGTTTGAGTCTCCTGGATTTATGCCCAAAGCTTTGCCTGTTTAACCTGCCTGTGAACAGCTCCCCGGCCACCTGGGCTGGGGAAACACGGTGGTTGGATGTCGCCACATCCGTGTCCTCTGGTGAGCAAGTCGCAGGCCAAAGAAATGTTTGATGGAAATGCCTGGGTGAGGTTGGGGAAGATCTGCGTCGTCCTGGCTTTTGATTCGTGTTTTTTGCGGTTGCAAGTGCTTGCAAAGCTTCCCCGTAAGCGGCAGAGACTTGTGTCTGTTACCTCCTCCTCCGCGAGGACTCAGTCTGACGCTCTGTGCGTTTTGGTGACGCTCTGTGCTTTGCCACGAGTGCTTTCCAAGTCTCCTGGTGCGTGTACCTGCTGGCCAGGTTTTGTGCACAGAGAGAAAAAGGCATCCTGGCCAAGTGAGGATGGGGAAGTGGTGCCCTCTGCTTGATGCCAGTCCCTGTGGCTGGGGAGAAATCCTGATACATACCCAGCTGTGTTTAAGCATAACCTGTCATGAGGCATCACTTGCTCTTTAAATAAACTGTGGAAAAATAAATGCTGCTGAAGGTGCCACAAATACCAAGAGGAATGCCCTGTGCCTTCCCTCTTGTTCTTTCCTTATTCTTCGCTGCAGGGTTTCTTTCCTTTTCTCTCTTCATGTTTCTATATAGTGTCACTCAAGGTCGTGGCAGGGCTTGGGGCAGGCCGTTGCCTTTTGGTGACTTGAGGCAGGGCTTCCTACTTATCTCATCTTTCCTTTAGATCTCTTATCTTTCTGCGGGTCATGGTCACTTTTTGAAACAATCTCCCCCTTTGTAGGTTTATAAAGCCCTGAAGCAACCAAGAACCTCAGGTCTTTTGTAGACATTTTGGGGCCATTACTCGAGTTCTAGAGGAGAGGTTTGGGGGGCTACCACTGGTCTCAGATGGCTACTATCTGTTGAAGGACTCTGGCTACTGGAACATCTGGAGCTGACAGATGAGTTCTTGTCTGAGGGATTTGTCTCTGTGATGATCAGTAAGTGCTGAAGTCAGATCTTTGCCTGAGCAACCAAGTGTTTGGTCTCTGATGGCTTCTGATACGGCTGCAGTAGCCAAGGTCTGGAAGCGCAGGTAGGTCCTCAAGTCCTGAGAAGTTTGGCCAAAGTTTTGAAAGGATTTTCAGCTCTCTGCACATCTAGCTTAGCAGTAAACATGGTGTCAACGGAGAGCAGGGGCTTCCCACAGCAGTTGTATTCAGTCAAAAAGGGGAAGGAAGCCAAAGCTGAAAGGGGCAGCTGGGAGAGCTGGGTTGGAGATGGTGTGGAAATGGCTGAGAGACTTGGAAGTTCTGTGCCAGGTTCTGGGTGAACTTAGAGATGAAGCAGCTGGTTTGGGAATAGCAAAGTAACCTCTCACTTCACAAGGGGCTTCAGCACAAGCTCTGAACTCACAGGAGAACTGGGCATGGAAGCTCTGATAATGCTCAGGAGTGAACTTTTGGGCTTTGGAATTGCTCTATTGTCCGTCACTCTGCTGGAAACCTCTCTCAAATGCCATGCTGGAGCTTGCGTTGGGTGTCTCCACAGGCAACATGCCACCACTGCCGCATCAGGCTGCTGATGCCACCACCACCTCATCAGGCTGCTGGTGCTGCTTGCCAGACCCTGTGCTGTGGACGTAGAGAGGTCGGGTGAAGACAGGAGGAGGGAAAACAGGCCCTCACATGGAAGAAAATTGGAGTCCTCCTCCTCAATAATGGATACTGTTGATGGCTGCCTTGCATGGAAGGCGCTATGGGAAGCAGATTGTGCCCTGCTGATGGGTTTTAAACATGAAAAGCACTCTGGTCTTTGTAGGCATTTGGGCTTAGCATCGGCCAGCCAGGTTTCTTGGATTTTTTTCTTTGGAGTTTGGCAGCCGTCTGCTTAAGGGAGTGCGGTGGTCTCCGAAGAGTTTATTTGATGTGACACATGACAAATCGTAGCTGCTGGTGGGTTCTTGAAGCACAATCTGTTAGTTGGCAGCCTTGGTGTTGCGGGCGCCAGGGAAGTTGGGGATGGTGGTGCCGCTGCCCTCCACTCAGAAAGGCTGAATTGTGAAATTGTGCCCTTTGAGCATTATTAGCATTATTTTATTAACGTTACTGGCGCACCAGGTGTCCCTGCAGATGCTGCGTCTGCTCCTTGCTGCACGTGGGTGTGCGGCGCAGCGGAGGGGAGGCTGCGGCTCCGGAGCCAGACCCAGTCACCACTGAAAACACTTTGTTCTGTTGGTGTGGGGTCTTTTGGGGGCATCCTTTTAGCTCTGCAGTGAAGAACGGAAGGATATTATTTTTCACAGCAGAATTATAGCTGTTACCTAAAAAGTACATGTCCCCTGTGAGATACTGTAAATATGTTTTATCTGTTCTATTACCTGCAGTTTCAAGAATATGTCCCCGAAGCATTTTAATCGTGTTTTCCAGGCTTGTCTCAGGGTGAAGAATCGCTCCTATTTGCAACTTTGGTTATAATTACTATGTTCATTAATTTATTCTCTTTTTTTGTCCGTCTGTGGTTGCTTCCAAAAGGAGGGAAAAAAAAAACAAACAAACAAAAAAAAAAACCTCTCAGTAAATCTTAACTAAAACAGAACAGGCTGCTTGATTTAAAGGAGAGTTTATGTGTTCTGGAAATGCATTTGTGAGAGAGCATCTCCCCACCACGCACGTGGACCGATGCACCCGAGTGTGCCGGCTCCTTCGAGGCTCTTCCCAAAGAGTTGAGCTGTGTGGAGCCGAGCCAACCCCGGGACCCTATACTTCCTATACCCTAACCCTATAACTGAAGAACAAGGAGCAGCAGGCAGCACGTTTGTGGGCAGCTATGGCACACCGCAGGCACGATGATGAGGCAGGAGGCTGAAGGTCAGTCCTCCCAAAGGGCTCTGCCTGTTACAATGCATCCTGCACCTTCGTTCTGCACGGGAACTCAAAGCCAGTTCAGGACTTTTTGTCAAGTGCTGCTTGCTTTGTTTTCTGTCTTTTTAAACAAAAAGAAACATTTTTTTTTTTTTTTACTTTATTTGGAGGCTAGAGACCACTAGAGTTATTTTTATTGTACTGTGGCATTAGTGTAACATTTAATGCATAAATGATAGACTCTTTGCTCTTGAAAAAACATACCGCCTCACCCCGATGTTGCAAACTCTCATATAAGTGAGTAACTGCATCCCTGCATGGATCTTGTGGATGCACCGAGGAATCTCACTCTTCTAGTTGTTCCTTGGATTAGGGCCTCACCAAAATTTCTCTTGACGTGTGGCAGCTGTAGGCGCTGAAAGTCAGCATGGGGCTGTCATTGAAACAATGTGGATTCATGTAGCAGTTGTTTTTAGCAGTTCAACTGTCCTGAAAACTCTGCTGGATGTTTTGTCCTTCGCTTGATTAAAATCTACTTGCAGGAAGGGACAGCCGAAATCTGTAATCTTCATGGGAGAAGCCCCCGTAGCATAAAAGTGCCCTTCTGGCAGTCTCACGATGGACTTCATGTCTCTTCCCATCTGATACGGCAGGAGGAATCTGTGGCACGACCAGGATTCGGGAAAAGTTCTTCAGAATGTCCTTGTGTTTCAGAGTAGAGCTGAAGATGCTCCAGACACCTCTTTCGTTAGAGCTTAAAGGGAGTAAGTGCCTAAAAAATCTCTGTTAGCCATTAGAGCAGGCAAAGAGGGTTCAGCGAAGTCATACAAGCAAGAAACCGTAGAGCAAAGGCCAAGAAACGGAGAGAAAAAAAATCACTGCATCCTTTGGCTGCTGCTTCCCACTGCCACGCATCACTTCTTTTAAGTGACTTCTTTTAAGGTCTCCTGCTGTTGATGGAAGCTGAAGAGGAGAAGCAGTGGGTCTTTTCAGTCTGCATCAAAGGATGCTGAGGATAGAAACACAGCTTTTGTCACTAGGAAGAGAAGATCACAGAGGCGAAACAGTTGCTGCCAGTTGCCCTCTGCTTTCCTCCTCCCTCGGTCACTCAAGCTTTCGGGTTCCTCTCTTTGCTAACCTGATGAAGCGAAGTTGACTTCACCGAACTGAACTCTGTGGACAGTAATTTTAAGTGCTGTGAGTGCAGTCGTAGGCTCAGGTAAGAGCCACGGTCTCAGCCCATTCCTATTGCTTGGAAGGTTTATTTCTCCTTTGGGTTAGAAATTTCTTTTGCTTTTCCCTTGCTTCTGTCCTGCCTCTTTTCTATCCTCTTTCTATCCTATTGAGGCTCTTTCTATCAGCCTCCTGCTTTTTATTATTATTATTAATCATTTTTTTTAATAGAGGGCTTGGAGAAGCAGCTGCCTACTTGTTCCTCTTGGAGAGCTTCTCAGCTGTCCTTGGCCAGTGGAGAGCTGACTTTCCAGGCTCTCTATGAGATGCTATTGCTTTTTAAAAATGGAATTGTTGGGTGTTTGAAGCCCTTAGTCCAGGTCTAGCTTGTAACCTTATCAGCTCCTTTAGGCACAAATGCTAAAATGACTTATTTCTGTGGACTCTTTGTGCTGCACGTCTGGCTCTGCCTGAATTTGCAGCTAAACTGGCTCTAGTGATGTGGTCAGTCTTCCCTTTCGAGTGGAGCCATCCAGGATTAGCTGCTCTCCAGTACAGGTGGGGGGTTGATGCAGCTCTGGCAATGCACAGAGGATCTCATGGCCGGTAAGGCACTCACTGAAATGTTGTTTCATAACCTCTGCTGGAATCTGTGAGACAAGTTCCCTAATTTGTCACCATGTCATAAGGATTTAAGATCGAGAAGCTCTTTGAAGCATCAGTTCCGTCTGTTCAGTGATGACAAGGTGGAGATGAGCGCTAGTTTGACTTTTCTTCCCCAAGGAAAATGCTCTTTTTTACAGATCACAGGCCATGGTTCTACCTTTCTTTGAAGAGACCAGAAGAGTCACAGAGACTGGCTCTCCGCAGAACATCAAAGTGGGCCTGTCTGAAGCAGGGATGCTCAGGAACTCAAACTCGTCCTTCATGTCTGGGCAGCAAAAGGAAAGCAGGCTCTGAACCTGGAGTACCTTGAGGGATCAAAGCTCTGCTTAGCAGACGCTGAAAAGGCAAAAGGCAGGATTACCCCAGGAAGGTCACAGCCCGTGCAGGTGATCAGGGCCATCTAACAGCAGACGAGTTGTGCCTTCAGAGGGACCTCTAAGACCTTCTCATCTGCTTGAGGACATTGGCCTGCACCTACCACGACCAAGTGGACATGGTCGGCCAGAGCGATTTTGTAGCTAGTAGTGGCTGAGTAATTGTTTCAAACGTTTTCCAAGGGAAACCTAATAGGCTGTGTTATAGCTGTGATTGCTGTAATTAAAGGGACACTGTGCTGTCACTCTCTGAATTGTTTTTTTTTTTTTTCTCTCCATACATTGCTACAAATAGCACCTAAAATAGCTCCATCTGAGAAGAGAGCAGAAGAGAAATAAATTTTTAAATGGGGAACTCTCTGCAATTGATTGTGCTTTGCATGTAGGCAATTTCCTGCCTTTCTCTCTGATATTAAGCTTAAAATAGTGCCCAGGGGCCAACCAAGGATGGATGCTAGACTGCTACATGCAGCTAAGATCAAGATGCTGGGTAGAGATGAACACATAAGGAGAGACTTCTGCCAGTCTGTCTGCAATCATGTCACAAGCAAAACGGCAAAAAAACCCCCCACGTTTTGGTAATTTGGAGATGGCAGATGACAGAATACAGGAGAGGGGAAAATCGTGTTCTCTTTTAGCTTCCTGTGTGTTTAAGTAAGTTCTGCATTTGCAGTCTTTGGAGCCCTTTGCTATTTTAAATTTCCTTAGGGGAAAGGAAAATGCTAAGTGAACGCTGCCTGCTGCTGGCTAGCTGTTCTCCTGCTTTTGTTTCAGGCTGTGGAGACCCTTGTGCCTGAGCAACATGTCTCAGTCTTTAATCTCAGAGCCAAGTGCCTAGGTAAAAGAATAGAAATCATCGGGAGAGTCAGTTTTATCTTGGGTTGTACTGATGGCCTCTCCATTTTCTCTTTGTACTCGTAGCTGCCCGGGGTGTTTTTTTTTTTCAGTAGGTTATGAAAAGCGTCCTCGGGTATCGCATTAAAACTTGCTTGTACTGGGGAAAAAAGTAAGTTAAATTTGATAATGCCTTCTGTCTAAGCAAGATAATGTTGCAGCAGACTTTAGTAGAAGAAGCCGCATGATAATGTTGTTGATAAATGTGAGGCCTGTTTTGCAACCGGGGAAACTGAGCCCCAGAGAGCTGAACGATTTGCCCAGGAGGGTGCAAAGCCAGCAACAGTCCTGAGCAAACCAGCTTTGGAGCAATGGATCTAATGTTGAATCCTCTCAAATGAGAGTTTGAGATCTTGCTGTGGCTTCACATGGATTTTGCTGCACGTGGCTGATGGAGCAGCTTCCACATGGGTTCACAAAGCAGAGCCCTGTGGCCCTCCAGCTTCTTAACTGGGACCCTGCCACAAAACTGGAGCAGGAGGGAGCACAACCTGCTTGAAAGGGAGGTCCTGAACTCGGCATCCATCCAGCTGCCCCGTACAATTAATTCTGTCCCCTACAAGCCCATGTTCATCACAGTGAATGACGGTCACCCTTCTTGCAGGGCTGAATAGCTCGAGCGTGCGTAGCCGTGTTTGCTGCCTGCTGTGACTGATGCCCATGGGTTGCCTTTGAAAAGGAGCTGTCACCTCGGCCGCACGTACAAGAAAGGAAGGAGGAAATGCATTTTTCATAAACTTTGCAGCTCGCTGCTTCTTACGGATCGATAGAGCTATTTGGAAAGGTCCTTTGCTTGCCCACTTTCCCAGGCGGATTTCGAGCTGGTTGCAGGGTGACTCATGCAGCGCTGCCGAACCCAGAGCTCTCCTTGGCTCAGGAGAGGCAACGGGCCAGAAAAGGAACCTCTGTATGGGGACAGATCCAGCAGCGAGGGCATTAATGGGCACAGGCTGAAACACAAGTGTTTGGGCATGGGACTGTGTTGAAGGGTGTTAGATTAAAGGGTGTAAAACTTTGGTTGTACCAAAGTTGGGCAAGGGCATGGGAAAAGGCTGGTGGTCCAAGATGAACACTTAGAGACTTTGAGGGGATAGGAGCTGCACCGAGAAGCTGCTGTGTAGATACGGTTGGTGTGTAGATGTTTCATGGTGGTGCTTGGCCCTTGCTGAGTTCATCCTGCAATACAGAGGCAGCAGGGAGGAGAAGGAAAGACGGCAGAAATGGGGGATTTTCTTGAGTTTGAGTTCTTAGTGGAAACTTGGAAAGAACAAAAGGCTCCGTTTCCAGAGTGGCTGGGGTTATGCTGGTTAAATCTTTGCCTTTTGGTAGCCACAGATATATCAGGACGTTGAGTAGGGTGCTGTGCGTTTTCTTTCCTGTGGGAGCCCAAATTCTGCAGAAAGTGCCTGCAGCCCATGGGCACCTCTTCATGCTTGGAGAAATATCCCTTGGTGGGGAGGGGAACCTAAAAACACTCTCAACCGTGCCAGGCTCCCAGGTTAGTCCGAGCCAAAGCATCACCTAGAAAACAGAGGCTGATAAGAATGATGGATATGGTGTGAGAGGGGAAAAAAAATCACTCTTTTTTTTCATGCTGCTCATGGTGAACTGCAGCAAGGAGCAGAAGATGATAGGTATGGGCAAGAGGAGAGGCTGATGGAGAGGTTGGAAGAGCTGATGAGAGAAGGCAGATGGAGAGCAAGCTCAGGAAGGGCTCTGCGGTGCGAGACGCAGCTCCTCGGATGTTCGCCTTGGAAGTCTGTCCCGCAGACACGTGCAGGTCTCCTCTCCACAGGCAGGTCCTCGGCTGGCACAGCCCCGAGCTGCTGTGCTGGGATGCGCAGCCGGGATGCGCAGCCGAGCGAGGATGTCGTGTGAGGAAGGCGGGCGCCGAGGCCTGCGAGAGAAGCTGCCGTAGATTCAGAAGGATAAATTATTTATAAATAATAAATGATAAATTCAGTCTTCTGATCTCTGAGGCATGGCCTGATTTTTTTTCTTCTGTTTCCCTCTTGAGCAGAGCAGACCCCCTGCCCGCATTGCCCGGATACGGAGCCTTGCCATGCTACGGATACTCAGAGCACTTAAAATATGCCGGCCGCAGCCCTTGGGCAGCTGGATGCTGATGGAAGCAGCCCCAGGAGTGGCAGAAAAGAGCCACCTCAGGCTGCTTCCCAGAGAGCCGAGGCCGCAGGGACGGAGGCGGCCGAGCGCCCTCACCAACCAGGCAAGCGATGCTCTTGTCCTCTGGAGGGGAGCATTGCCTGCGGATGCCCGAGGTTCTGAAGGAATTTATTAAGTGCGTTTAATTAATAGGCTAAGTGATGCTTAATGTTGAACGGTGAAGCTGTTTGTACACATGGCATTATTTAAATTACTAATTAGGTTGGGGAGAATGCTCCGAGGGCCTCATCGTGACCATGCACATCACAACATGTCTGCCAGGAGTATCTAAGAAGATGAAGCGCTGAGACAAGCCAACCACTTTCTTCGTGCGCTTTCTTGCCTTGGCAAGGGGCTGCCAACAGGCGTTGGGAGGAGCCCCATGCTGTTATGGTGCCACTGGCCCTACCTGGCCACAGGTTGCCGCTGTCCAATGTGTCAAACTGATGCAGTTGCAAACAGTGGGTGCCAGGTGTGATATGCCGCATATAGTCAACTCGTCTATCCTTGGGTGTAGATGCATGGGAGGTGTTAGTGAAGGTGGCCGAAAATGCAGAAAAAATGCAGAAAATGGATAGCAATGAGTAGCTGAGGAGACACAGGGTGTCCCCTGTGCTCTGCCGTTCGCACGGGTGTCGCGGGAGCTGCGCCGCTGTGCGCAGCGAGCTTGTTTCCCGAGGGATCGCGCTGGGTCAAGGCGCCGCGGTCAGTTAGACAGGGGCAGCACAGCCGTTATCTATAAATACTGCTCAGCAGGAGGCAAAGCAGTGCAAGTGGGAGAGCTGATACCACTCTGATGTCTTGGAGGAAAAACGAGCTATCGAGGAGGCTCTCGGGGCAGTTGAGCAGCTTCGCCGTGCCCTTTTCCGGGCATCCTCAGCAGCCCGCCTGGGAGAAAGAGGCCAGGCAGTGTCTTAGGTGAGGTGCTCTCAGACGGGCTGAACGCTGGCGTTAGCTGAAGGCTAAGCAGGTAGGCTGTGGGGGTCATTAATATTTATTGTTATTATTCGTTCCTGGCAGTTACAAGAGTTGCATGGTGCAACGCAAGCTGATGAGCTGTAGGCTCCACGGAACGTGTCTGCAGCACTTTCCCTTGGCCTCCCTTGCCCTCTGCTTATCAACGCCTCACCTTCCAGCCCCGGTGCTCGGCGAGCCAAAGTGCATGCGCTGCCTTGACCGTGTGACGAAGGGGGACGAGCTGGCAGAGCCACCGTGTGGCAGTCGTGCACCCGCTGCCCATCAATCTGCACTGCTGTTTGCTGTCTCCGCTTCCGCACGGGTACGCGAGACCCCTTGCTGAGGACAGCTGCTCCGGCAGGCCGGGTCCTGGCTTCTTGCTGGGATTCTTTGTGACTTTTGCTGGAGATAGCAATGTGTCCATCCCCAGCGAGTCTGTTCCCTGCCCTATTTCCATCCCGGGAGAATCGAGGACCGGTGCATCGGGGCTCCATCTGGAGCATCTGCACAAGACCCTGGAGGAAGCTCCTCTTTATGGTCTGTTCTGCCATTCAAGGCTCTTCTCTGGCTTTGCATGAAGTGATAGTTTCTTTATTATTCTGTTTTCGTTATTGATTTTTATTCAGATCCAGTTATTTGATCTGTCAAGTGCATTCAGGTCTCTTCCACCTTCCTTGTAGTGGTAATATTGGCTTTAATTAAGAAGAAAATTCAGTGCTACCTCTTTTTCGACGTGTTGTTGATCAGAACTCCTTCCATGGAGAGAGGGAGCTCGGGCGGATTCCTGGCTAGGGGGACGCACGCCCACGGACATGGGTTTATCTCTCTCCAGCTTCCTGCAAGAAGTCAGCAGGTAAACTCTGTCTGACCACCTGAAAGTGAGCCCCTGCTTTAACAGCCTCATTAAACATGTGAAGCACAGCTTCAAATCCCGTCAAGAAGAGTTTTGTGGGGCTGTGAAGGGGGAAGTTCAAGTCGCTGTTCTGTAATGTTCTCAGCATGCACAAGAGAAGGAGGATTTCTATGAATCCCGACAGCCGGCTCTCAAAGGTAGCCAGCATTGCGGTTCTTGCAGCATCTTGCCCTTCAGCTGGCATCTTCAGATTCAATCCTCTGCAGTAAAACGTGCCATCCTCAGCTAGCCACGTTTGCAAAGACTGGGCCTAGGCCCTCTCTTATGAGAGCCATTATTGGGCTTTTAGGATGGGCCAGCTGCATTCTCATGACTCCCATTTCTAATGGAAGTCCAAGAAATCCCGTGCCAGAAACCAAGGTATAATCTCCATCTGCTCTCAAGGCAGGGAAGCCTTCAGGCAAATCTTCAGGACTGAGCTCTGCTGAACAGATCACCTGTGCCCATCTCCATCATAACATCAGGATTTCCAGGCCGGCTTTTTTTATACTTTATGGGAGTCTTGGTGTATCTGTGGCCCTGGGAAGATGAGAGGATGATCGTCCCTGCAGAACAGTGCTGCTTTTGGAAGCATGGAGCTGTGAAAACCCCATTGTAATGCCCTGGGGAACTGAGCAGTGCTGGCAAATCACGTCCTGTGTCTCCAAGTGGTCTTTACTCTGTCCTTCAGTTGTCTCTTCTCTTGTACACAGGCTGAATTTCAGACTAAACCTTCTTCGTTGTGCTGCCAGAGTCCATCAGAGGTGGAGGACATGGGATCTTGGCTCCGCACAGGTTGCATATGATCGTGTCCTGCCTGCATCTCCTCAGGACGGCATCCAGGTTCACCCGTGTATCTTTAAAACACTTTCCTAAAGTAGTGCTATTCAAGTGGCCTGGACCAAAGAGGTTGTGAGTACTTGGAGGTCTGGTCAGCAGCTCAGCCAAAGGGTGTTTGGGGATGTGCTCCTCAATTTCTTTCCTTATTTAATTGTTCCCTGGTGCTGCCTAATGGTCAGTGAGGGGAATGTTGTGAATAATTTGTGTTTTAGGCAAACACGGTGCACTCGGTCATCGTCGGCGGTCTCGGTGAAAGGCAGCTGAGAAGAAACCATGCCGGAGCTAGTAAATTTTCGGGCGATTTTGCAAGACTGCCATAATTCCTGCATTGCTCCCTTGATCCGTAGATGAGAACAAGGATTAGCTTATTGTTATTGCTTCCTGTTGGCCATAAAAAAAGAAGGAGCGTGGCAGGGGCTGCAGGATGCACTGGGCTGTTTGTGCCTCCTTGCCGAGGTGCTGTTCAGAATTCAGATGAGGCTGCAGATAGATTTATTGGAGTGGCAGAGTATCCACAGCGCGCGCTTTGAGTCAGGACATGAAAGAATGGTGTGTTCCCAGCAGCAGAAGGCATTAATGAAATATGTTCCTGTTACCGAATCCCTTTGAACTGCCACCTCTGCCTGCGTTGACTGAGCTGGGCAGCGCAGCTGGTAAAATCAGTAAAATGCCTCCACTAATAGCGAATATAATGGCAAATGCTCTTGTTTCTGCAGCCGCCGGTACCGAGGCGGGTCTCCGGAGCTGCGGAGCAGAACTTTCCTGCATGGAGATGCTCGTGATGAGCCGCTCCGTGAAGATGGAACCGGCTCTGCCAGGAGGGCTGCTGCCGGGAAGAGCAGCTTCTTTGAATTTGACCCTTTGCACTTTTCCTGGTACCTGATTTCCTTTAACAAAAGCGGATTATTGAGGGCGATGCTGCTCTCGGCACCAGGGGGATTTGCGTTGGCCCCTCGGTGCTCGGATGCTGCCGCGTCCCAAGCACAGCACATCCCTAGAGAAGCGCAAATGCTCCCTGTGCGTCTTGCGGGGGCCACCCTCACTATTCCTTTTCCTTTGCAAGCCGGAGGGTCGTTCCCAAAAACGCTTAGCATGCAAGTAACATTTGGCCTGAAAATCCTCTCCGCCCTCTGCATTCGTCTGTCTTGTAGCGAGCTGTCAGCCCGCGCAGGCTTCTCTCCCCAGGAGCCTCAAACCTCCCTCTCTCACGTTCGCTCTTGCTCCCTACCCAGACCTGAGCAAGGCGCTAATTGTTGTGCAGATGTCACATTCCAGGCAGGCGGGAGGTTGTCGGCTTTAAAGCGGCTGCGCTAGGACCTGCCGCCCGCCTGCTCCGTACACGTGAGCTCCATTTCCATGCAACGGCGAGTTTTCTTCCAGGCGCTGCTTTGTTGAATTTCTCTCACCTGTTCCCTTTTATTTCTGGACTTAGAGCCCCAAGTTTTGCGGGCGCATTTATTTTTCATTACACCTCATTTTTCCCTTTGCTTTATAGCTAAAGAAAATCCCTTTCCAATGGGAAATGCATCCGTTTGCTCTGACATCAGGTGGGGACAGCAATCCTATGTCTTGCTCCTAAGTTTGAGGTCCTGAGTGTGGTATTAGCCAGGAGGGCACTTATATCCTTTGAGAATGGATGAGTTTGAGATGGTTAGTGGTATTTTTGGTTTTCCATCTATTTTTTTGTTTTTGTTGCTTAATACACATTAAAAAAAAAAACATGAAGGGAGAGGAAATAGTAGTATAAAAGAGTGGGGAAACAGGATCACAGTAAGAGGTGGAAGGAGAGGCCTCCATTTATTCCTTGTCCCCAAAGTCCTTCCTTGTGGGAGTGATGTCCTGGGATAGCAGGAGTTGGCATTGGCTGCATCTGTGATGCCCCATCCTGTGTTGGATGGGGATGGCAGGATCCAGCCCTACGGTGATGGTGTTGGTGCAGGTGTCAGAGGTGCTGGGTGGCATCTGCTTCTTCTGGTCCTCAGGAGTGGGAAGGAAAGGAGCTTGTGCTCTGCCCGCTGGCTTTCAGGGGACTGGTAGGACCAGTCTTGGCCCAACTCACTAGAGCAGAGGTGCTGGGCTGCGTCAAGCTTGGAGTTGATCCAATAGAGCTGCTCTTCTAGGAGCTGCAAACTCTTGTCCAGAGACGACACTGAGCAGAGCTTCTTGGTTGGAGATGACCGGCTGAGTCTAGGTGTGTGTTTGGGATCCAGGGTTTCTTCAGCGTTTTCATGCAACCAGGCTTTGGCAGTTGGTAATTCAGGCTAAATCCTTCCTGGCAGCAGGGGAAGTTTGGCAACGAAAAAAACGGATGGATTTTCTTCAGCGAGTATCATGACAGCTCCACTTAAAGCATGTTTCCTGCATGTGGGAGTAGAAGGAAGGAAGAAATCTGGGATGTGATCCGAACACACACTGGAGGCAGATACTTAGGACTCTGCGTATACATGGGAGGCAAAGCTTTAAAACCTGGATGGGAGCTCGAGCAGACTTCATGGAGGGATGAGTAATGGAGGAGGGTTTGAACGGAACTAATCAGCCCCATCTTCTTTGAGAGGACTTCACTGAGTTTAATTTAGCAGTGTGTAAATTTAGCGCCAATCCAAGGAGCCACTTCTGCGCTCCGGCTCGCTGCCCTCGCGTGCGGATCGCCCCGAGAGCGGGTCGGCATCCCGCCTTGCGTGTGTGTCTGTGTGAGCGTAGCTACACGCGTGGCGATGCGGGCAGTTAAGCCTCTAGATGCATTGAAAGGTTTTGTTTAATTTGAATCAGCTCACTTACTTTTGTGCTTAAAATTAAGTATGTGCATAAAAGCCTGGGCAGGACTGGAACTGAAATTTGTTTTTTCCCTGTAGCTGTTTTCCGTGCTGCTAACACAGTGATTTTAAACAAGACTTGAAGATCTCTACATGTTTTCCAGGAGACATTAAAGCACCGTCATGGTGAAGCTGCTTTCCATCATTAACATGAGTTCTATAATCATTCCATAATATCTGATGCCTTTTTGATGAAACCAGTGGGCTAACACTCAAATGCTCTGTCCTCTGCTGTATTGTAGCCCTGAACTTGTGCCGTGTTGAAGAATGTAGCTTAAAGGATGCAGAAAACTATGAAAATTTGTGCTAATATGTTGTTGGTCTTGTTTTCCTTTGCCTTTCAGGTTGATGGCAATGTCTCACTGCTCTGGTCTCCTCTCCACGGCCACTAAAGTCAACCTGCTGGTTCTGCTGGTCTCTGCAGTGTTTTCCTGGCCGAGCTTAAGTGACAGAGTTCCTGTAAGTACAGGTTGCTCCATCAGTTCAGCTACTTAAACCTGTCACCCATCTCTTGGTCAGAGGTGACAGCTTTGCCCAAGCCTTCTCCAAGGCTGTTATACCACGTGGTGAATCCCCTCTGCGCTCTTCAAGAGCAGGTTCTCAAGAGCAGCATTTCAGCAACACTTGTGTCTTAAGACTAACCCCAGGAAATCCAGAAACTCTCCCATCCGAAGGGTTTGTGAAGGGAGGCGTGCAATCCGTCCAGCTGTCCTGTTCCCTGGGTGTCACCCTGTCTGTTCTGAGCAGGAGCGCGCTCCTCCTTGGCAGGAGGCAAAGCTCATTCCTGTGCTCTAGTGGCGAGAGGAGAAGAGGTGGCCTCGATTATGCTTCTTGCTGCCGCTCTGCTGAGTCACCAGGAGTGAGTCACGTAGACCCAGGCTCCCGAAGCACCCTCGTGGGTCCTCGAGTCCCACGTGCGTGGGTTTTGCTACTTGCAATGTGGTTTTTCAAGCCATGGTTGAAACGAGTGGGCGTTTTAATTACCAAAACCAAGCAAGGAAAGGGTTCTGCTTAATGGTGCAGTTTGTCACTTCGCATGTCCGTTACCGGTTCTGCGGCAGGAGGAATGGGCCACGGTACCAAGCCTGCTGATGGAACTGGGGGAATTGCACAGCAACCGTGGGCCAAGCAGTGGGAGCAACACTGAAACGAAGCAAAGTTGCATCCTTTTGCCCTTTGCAGCATGTTTAGACCCCGGCACTTCTCTTGGGCAGCGGCTGTAAACATCAGCCGTCTCCATTAGGCGTTTCAACAGATATAACACTCGGAGGCGTGTGGGTAAATTTACAATGGACTGTATCACTAAGTCCCTCTCGGATAATAATATAACAGCGCAAATAAGCTAAGTAATAACTGCTCTCACTCATTTATTTTAGTCCTGTTGAGTCTTGGCTTGCAAAACGTTAACATTGCTTTTCATCAATGGAACCTGCCTTTTTATGTTTACGAGCGTTGCTGAGCCTTAACCATTTGTCGTGATTTTAGCAATTCCAAGCCTCTAATGCGCTGAGCAAAAACAGGAGTTAAGCTCCATTTTTTGTAATGTATTTTGGAAATGTTGCTCCCTATTAACATATAAAATAAAAGCTTTCTAGAGCTTTGTCAAGCATCTTAATGCGTTATCGCATTGTTCCTAATTGTACATGTTTTGCTCGGGCTGACGTTTCACTCACTCGGAAACACTTTCCGAGTGTTTCTGGCTAGCAGAGATTTAAATGCAAAGCAGCCAGATTCTGCCCGTAAATACGCATGCAGAACGTGGCCTAAAATCTTCAGTTAACCTCTCAATTGACTTCTTTTTGGGGTCTCTGAAAGTATGTTACCGATGAATATTGAAACACTTGGTGTTCTGAGCTATTGCCCTTATTAACATTGTTAGGAATAATCTTTCCCTGTTGGTTAGTTATTTGAAATGCTCTAGTGGTGGCTTTTTTTGGCAGTATCAGAAACTGATAATACTCCCCATAGCAGAAACTGAATTGTCCGGGCTATTAGCCTGAACCAGCTCATTTGTTTCTGTGAAACCCAAAATAGCAAAAACCTGCTGCTTCCCACCCAGCTTGTCTCCCAAGATGAGACTGCTACTTTTTACACCTCCCAATAGTTCTGTTCCCTGCGGATTTCAGCAATTCCTGTCAGCTCCCCAGGGAGACGCTGTGGTGAACGCTGAGACTTCCCTAGGCGCAAGGGACTTTTCCTGCCTCTCATCCCTGTTTTCCCCATGTTTAGTGTCAACCCGTTAGTTTTGCCCGTTCTGCCACCTCCCTGGTACTCACACGCAGCAGTTACGACGTGGGTGGTGATTAGAGAGCTACCTCATTGTTTCTAAAGGTACCAGAACGCACCAAGAAAAGAATGCCAAGACTTTGATAATGTGGGCAAACAATGTGTTTTCCCTGTGTCCTATTTTGGAAATAGCTGAACTATTTTAGCTTAAATTCTCTCCAAGCCCCAAAATAAGTATATTGAAAAATAAAAAAATCACTTGAGGTAGAAGAGACCAGTATCGAAAATTTCATCTGAAAAAGTTGAAGTTTGGCATATTTTTAGGCAAAGGAAAACCAGATCTAACAATGTTATGCCAGCCTAATACTAGTCAGAGCTACTGGCTCCGAGTGTGATACAGGTGAGGCTCTGGGAAAGCTTGTTTAAAGACTGCAGCCTGCCCTGGAATAGGAAATAAGCTGCATTGCTTTGTTCAGCACAAATGTCATGCTAGTTATGCATGTTTAACCTTTAATATTCTTTAAATCTAAATTTAACCATGTGGAAAGAATCTCGGATGTCAAAAAAAGAAAAAAAAAATCTGCTGGCAAGGGAAAAATTTTGTATTCTCAGCCGGCATTAAATTACTCAGATGCAATTGCTAATGAGCTGAATCTCTTCTATCCAAAAGGAGTTTGCCCTTACGAAAATAGAAGAGAATGACATGAAAGATGACAGCGGGACAGAGCCAGTAACAGAAGATGAATCTGATCCTGAAGACTTAGAAGTGTTTTACCCAACACATCAATGGCAAACTCTCCATCCAGGTAACCTGCTGATGACTAATTATAGTGTCTCTCTGAAACCCCACCTGACACGGCTGACGGAAGCCTTGCAGCAACTAAAAATACCTGTTTGTTCCCATGACAATGTGTGCTTTTGTTGGTGTTCAGAGAAAGAAGTACAGAGCAATGACCCAACACAAGGAAATGAGAGCATCGCCAAGCCAGGTGGCAACAGGACTGGTTGCTTAAGTGCTTTCAGTTCACTGGAGCAGGGCTGCCAGTCAAGCTGTAGGTGATAATGTGTCTCTGTCACTAACTCAGAAGACCTTTCTCTTTTCGTAGGCTTGTCAAGAGACAGCTTTTGTAACGCTTGTTGGCACGTGGCGTCTCAGGTCTGCTGTGCTCCGGTGATGGGACCGCTTAGTGGCAATCTGGTCAAGAACTGCCAATGTTACGGTGGGCTTTTCGCAATGGACTTTCTAATCCTTAGCTGCACAAAGTGCAGCTTTTATTCCTCAAACCTAAAGCTCTACATCTCACCAGAAAAAAAAAAAAAAAGTCTAGTCTTAACCCCCTTTTGGGGGACTTAACCCTCTCTTTCAGTGCTCAGTGTTATTTGAAAAATAATTATGGGACCTGTTTGTCATGAAGTTTCAGTCAGGTATAGGAGAACGACTTTCCCAAAAGTAAATCTTCCTGTAACGTAAATGTCTCGCAAAAGCCTGTAAACGTCACAAAGCTGCAGTATGTATTTATATTCCATTTTTGTACCATTATGTATAGAAGGTGTGTTGTGTCACTGCTCAGTATTCAGACTGTCAGATCCCCATCACCATTATTGAAGAAAAAAAATATATATTATATATATTTACACACACACACATTTGCCGTTATTATAAATGTCATTGCCATTTTTGTTTAGGAGGAACTTTGTTGCTTGGGCTCTGCTTTATTTTTATAGCAATTCCATGTTGGACACATGCAGTAAAGGGCTTGTGGAAGTGTCGAGCTTGTCAGCATTCGCCGCATGCTGTAGGAAAAGAATTTCAAATTACTGTTGTAAAAGGCTTAACTGACGGCTTGCCTCCTAGTCTGTTTGGCCGCCGGATGATGTTGCTAACGCCATGAGTTTCTGTCGTTTAACAGAGAAATGCATTTTGGCAACATAGCTAATCTTATTGCTTTGCATCTTATACTCTGATGCTCTTCTATCTGCTTGCAGCTTTTTCAGAGCACCAGTAAACTGCAGGCAGAGTTGTGGATCTCCCAAAAGCCTGCAGAGCTTTTGGCCTCCTCCTGCCTGCCTCTCTGGAGTGCCCTTACGCCGTCCTCATCTGTGTAACAAACTGCACCAGTCTCTGCTGGGCAGGCAAATGGCTTGCTTCAGAATCTGGATCTTCACTTTTAAATAGTAGATGGGAGTTCAGAATTACGTTTTGGTCACCCTACAAATTTGTCTTATTCCTCTGCTGAGCTCCAAACAGGACTTCTAGACTTGCATCAGATCCACAGCTGCTCATATTTTATATATGTATTTCCAGTTTTATTCGGCTATTTTTCAGTTGGTTGCTGCTAATTGCATCAAACCAGATTTCCACCGAGACTGCAGCAGTATTATGAGCCTGTAGCCTGTCAAATCCCTCCCCAAAATTCAATTGCTATTGTGTACGGCAGTGCTGCTTTGTACAGTTGTTCCATCGCCGCCTAAAATATGAGCTGTATTTTGATGAAGTTCTTCCCTGTGCTTTGTGCACGCTTCAAGCTGCATGAGGCAGCTGGATGCAAACACAGAGAGACAGGTACCCTACGAGCGCTGCTGCATGTAATCTGGAAGCCCAGTGCTCAGTTGTCTTTTCTGCCACGGAGCTGGCAGGGGCTGAGGAAAGGTTTGTTAAAACTCCACAGTACTTTAACACTTTGTTAACGTTTCTTTTTCTCTCAGTTAGCATTAAATAATGCACCAGGCACTGCTGGGTTAGAGGTAGAGAGGACATGCACTTTGGAAAGTCTCCCGTTTTCTCCTTTTTTTCTCCTGTTGTGTTTTGTATCCTCCGAGGAAATGATGAAGACGTCTGCAGTGCTTTTCTCTCTGTGTTTTTGGTTGGCATCTAGAGGAACTTGCAGGCTACTTGGGTTTTAATGAGCAGGATTGCCTTTCTCCGAAAGGATATTTATGCTGGTTATCAGATCATTTCTCCTGCCACAGTCAGAAAACTGTTCCATCACAGCTGCAGATTTTTTAAGTGGAGCTTTCCCTAGTTGTTTTTCCTTTCTAAATTCACTTTTACCATCTGCTATTTCCTTTTTGAGTTGAAAGCTCTCCTGAGGAACATATCTGAGGTGACCTGCTTTCCCTTTGTTTCCCCTTTGTTTCTTACAGTTAATCCTTTCCTAGTGTGTGGAGATGATGCTGTTGCACCAGAAACACCTGATTGCCTTTCATGACAGTCTTCCCCTGTCGGTTATGGTAACCAAAATTGATTCTTAGTCTTTGAGATGGCAGAGAGGAGTGCAGGAGTTGGATGGTATTGATACTGCAGAGCTGGGGAAGCCTCCCATGTTGGAGATTTAGAGTCCCCAAAGCTCTTGGTGATTGTTTGGATGGACACAGTGACAGAATCTGTCCTTTAAAGTACTGTGCTCTTGGATGTTCTGGTCTTCTGCTTCCAAAGGGACACAGTTTTCTTTGGATTTACCAAAGCTATCAAAATATAAAAGCATCGCTTGCACATTTTCAGACAACCTCATCTTGCCGCATGGCCCTCCAGAGCACGTTCATGCTTCGTTCCAGGAGAATTATCTTTCTTTGTCACTTGGGCACCTTGTTTCCCTCTATTTCTTTTACCAGAGGGTAGGAGATATTCCTCACGATGACTGAAAATCGGCTAACTCTAATCACATTATTGACCGCCAGATTTGCTGTCTGACATTAGGATCAGAAATTGCTCCTTTGGGGATATGTTACTGTAAAGCACAAGAAAAAGAAAGAATCAGAGAAGCAAATTATCAGAGATCCTGAAGGCCCAGAATCTCATTGTAAGTGTTTAAGAATGACCATGCTGCTTTATCCAAAAGGCCTGTCTAGTCCAGTGTCTCGCTTGAGCCTGGGGCAGAGCAGAAGGGTAGTGGGAGTGTGTGATGTTGCTTCCCTGCCCATTGCTCTCCCCAGCTCAGGGACTTTCGAAGCTGAGTTGAGATCCTGTGGGGCCCATTTCAGTGGTTCCCTGCTTTGTCACCTCTGCTCTTTCTACATTTACTAACGGGTTGACGTTCTTAGACCACCTGTTTCTCCTTTGCCTGTTCCTCTCCCCTGAGTTTTTAGAGCGCCGCATAATTCTCCTGTTGCTTCCTAGGAAGCAGAAGAGGCACGTACTTAATTGGCAAAGAAAAAAGGGAGTTAAGCGCCTTTTCCTCATTAGCCGTGACCGGCGCTGCGGGGAGCCCAGGCTGTAGGCGCCTCGGCAGACGGGCTCCGTCCACCTCCGTGGCAACAGTGCTTTTGTCCTCCTTAAGCTCCAAAAACTCACCGACAGCTTCCTCAGCTGCCAGCTTAAAACTGGGGACTAACGTGTCCAGTTTCCAAATGCAGACGGACCAGACAAGCCTTGCCTGCACACAATATCTGCGCTCTGCTTTGCATGTTTTCTAGGCCCCCGTGCTGGTTGCTCTCAGCTGGAAGGGGCTTCCTTTGGCATGGAGCAGCTGCCTACAGCCTGGAGCAAAGCAGCAAAGTCTTCTAGTTGTGCTTGAAATCTTGCAGCTCTGCATCTCTCTCAGGTTGCACTAGCACATCTTGGCTGGATACAGCATGTGGTGCAGGAGCTAGCTTGGCTTGTACGCTAAGCTGTGCTTAAACTTCTGACTTGCAGAGCACTGTGCGGATCCCAACGGTTACTCGGTGGCTTTTGTGCTGTTCAGAGTCATTTTCCTAAGTGCCTAATTATATTGCAGTTAAAAATGAAAAAAAAATAGAAGGCTGCAGCTGCCGCTGTTGCTCCTGCTGCAAGGGAGAAGTTGATGGGAACATGCTGCTGTTGCTACTTCTGTAAAGATGAAACCATCTTAAGTTCAGCAGGGAGCTGATGATACATTGCTAGCGTTTACAAATCCGTGGCTGCAACCTCCAAGAGTCCTCAGGTTGTTCTCTCTGTTGATAGTTACCCTCGCTGTTCATCCTTGTCTCGGGCCTGCCCCTGTCTCATTTGCTCCATGGGCAAGGTGCTAAACCTGCAGAAACACTTCAGAAAGAAAGCACTTGCATTGCAAAGATCACTTCCAAAGCAGATTTTGAAAGGCTTCCTGTGATCTCTTTTCCTAGAAAGAGCAAGACTACAGATAGGGGATAATTCAGTCCAGTTTGGTTGTAGGTCTGTATCTGGAAAGAGGTCCAGGTGGCCAAGCGAGCCAGGGCTATTCCAAGTGTGAAGAGGAAGTTTCTAAAGTGCAAGAGAAGATAATGGCAGGAGCTCTGCTGCTGCTCTTCATGTCATTCTCCTTCTGACCAAAAATGCCTCCTTTTGACTAAGGAGACTCATGTCAGCTCTCACAGACAGTTTGGTGGACACAGGACTGGCTGGGGTGGCCTGTGGGGATTTTCTTAGCTGTTATTACTAGCTATTAGCTGTTGGGAGGGTGTCTTGCTTGTGCAGCTCACCAGGCAGGTTAGACCCCTCTTTCTAATTGCTGTGCCCAATTAAGGAACATGCTGAATCTGTGACTTCTTGGTGACCTGGACCGAACTCTAAAACAGTTGAGTGCAGATCTCTGGAATATTTATGTCAGCCCTGGCAGCATCATTGCCTGAAATACATTGTCAAACCACAAGGGTATGCTCATTTTTGCAAAGCTGGGCATGTACCATCCGGGAAAGAGTTGTATCTACCTCATCAGATCACCACAGATTTGCATGAACAGTGAAGGCAAATGGAATTTTAAAAACCTCATTTGTGCTCAATGAAATGCTGCTTTTCCTTTTTTCTTTTATTTTTATTTTTTTTTATTTAGAAAAAAGAAACTGCTTCCTCTCTGCAGAAAGGAAAATATTTGGCTGTAGAGTTATCCTAATTTGTTATGGTCAGCAACAAGAGTGCTTCAGGCTGATTATGGCTGATACGAAAGCCCCAGACAGTCTTGAGAGCAATTGCAAATGTTCAATGCTTGGAGAAATAGAGTTAGGGCTACTAGCAGCTCACTCTCTGCTTGTTTCTTCACCTGACTTCCATCATATGAAGTTTTTGATCTCCTAAATGTCCTTCATGTCTTTCCTCCTGTTTATTACGGTGCGTCTTCATGCTCTCTTCTTGCACCTTTCTAATCTTTTTCCTCCCTTGTCTTCTCATCATACCCATCATACCCTCACAAGATGGATGATCTTCCTCACAGAATCACAGCACAGCTGAGGTTGGAAGGGCCTTTCAGAGGCCCCGTGCTACTCAAGCAGGGTCACCTGGAGCAAGTTGCCCAGGATCTGGTGCAGGTGGCTTTTGAATATCTCTGACAGTGGAGAGGGTCGTTGTTAAACCATGTTTTCACAAAGCTATGTGAGCGCAGTTTGGGAAGTAAAGGTGTATCCATCTCATTGGATCACCGTGGATTTGCATGAAGAGCAAAGGCAATGGGAATTTTAAATACCTCATTTCTGCTCAATGAAATGCTACTTTTCCATCTTGTTTAAAAACGAACCTGTTACCTCTCCCTAATGCTGTCTTCTTTTGAGCCTATGCTTAATCCTTCCTTATGTTAAAAGAAGAGGACCTCTTTCCAGCAAAAGCATCCATGTGATGCTCCTGTCTCGGATGTGATGCCTTGTAGCATAGAATCATAAAACAAAGTAAATGATCGTCAATGCTTTAATCATGATCCATACGGGAGGGATAACTGCATCCCTATCTCGTGTTGATGAGGGTTGCGAGACACTCAGACAGCAGGCTGATAGGAGGTGTGTAACCCTCTGCTTAAATAGGAAGTGTCTGAGGCGCCCCAGCTTTTGGACATGGAAATGCTGTTTTTAACAGTGTCTTTTGCTCCGGTCATGCTGCACGGATGAAGGGAGGCAATGATATTATCTGTCGGCAGCCTAATTCAGTTGGCTGCTTGCTTGCTTTGATTTCTTTGCTGGCAGGTTCCCCGAGCTGGGAAGTCAGAGGGCACCCAACAGGGACGCACATCTGGTCCTTGTCAACTCCTCTCGCTGCCAGGCCGACAAGGGCACGCGGTTTTGCACGGTGATCAGAGCAGGTTCCCTTCTGTTGGGCACGTGTCACACACGCCCGGGGCAGCTCTCAGCCTCCCGATGAGGCGCCCGCACGGCCACTGATGGAGGTGATGCTGGGGACGTCACAGCCTCAGACACTTTCAGCTGAAACAGCAGGCGTGAGCATCCCTGGCGCCCGGGAACTGAGGCACCAAACCGACTTTCTCCAGAAGAGCTCCAGCAGAACCTCTGACTCGCACCAGGAAGCAGGAAGAGTTTTGTATTGTTGCATTTAATAATGTTAAGCAGAACTGCAGCAGTTGGTTGCTAGGCCCAGCCTCTGCTCCTCTGGGTCTACCTAAGTGCGGCCGGGTGCAAGAGGCAGGGAGGCGGCTGCTCAACTGGATCGTGTCCAGCTCGCTCAAGGACCCAACACGGCCCAGCGTGTTTGCTTGCCTGCATTTCAGATCTGCTTCTCCCCAAGCGGCTAAATTTTGCAGCCACTGTTCTTGCCAGTGTGTCCATGCTGGTGGTCATGTCAAGTTCATCATCTGTGACCTGCAAGCCAAATTTGAAGACCCTTCTCTTTGGTTGGGAAGTCGGACAAAACTCCCATTATTTTCTGGCACTTCAAAGATAGTCGGTATCAGAAAACGATGGAAGTATTAGTAGCTTTTAATCAGAAAAACTCTATATTTCCCCTGGGATCATTCAGTTCTGGATGAAGGCCCAGCCCGTGATGGGTGTCAGTGTGTCACAGTCGGTAATGTCGTGGACTATCCCTTACCAGACATAGTTTCATTAAAACCAGACTGGATTCATTAAAATCCTTGATTGCCCAAAATCTCCATAATAATGTGTGTACAGCCAAAACTCACGCTACTGGTTAGCCCAGATGAGCACTGGTTACACATGGTGGTGGTTTTGGAGATTGGACATAACTGAAATAAGTATGTAAAGATCAGTTCTTACGTAAGACAGGCCATATGATTCCCGCTACCTTCTTGTATCATTTCCCTTATCTTTGCAGCGTGTTGGGTGTTAGTTTGAAATGTTTATAAACCAGATAATGGAGGTGTTTTAGAATCCAGCGTTGGGTTTTTTTTTGGTGTGACTGTAGGGAGTTGGGCGGCGTTTTTCAAAATATTTTCAAAATCAGCTTTAGTGATGCTCTGCCTGGTGTTGTTTTAATGTGGGTTTAATGTTAGCTAAGAGAATATTAGCTGTATTGCAATAGATGTAAGGATATCATTTGCACTGTTAAATTTACATTGTTTGGAGTGGGGGAAAAAAAACAGTAGTAAGAAGAGCGACTGTTTCCAAGGGAGATCGCTGATACCTCTCTCTTATCTTGTTTCTTCCAAGCCAGGGATACTGTGAGCATGTGAGCGCCTGAGAGATCCTTAAATGCCTGCTGGGTGATTAGGAAGATCTTGCCATGGTTTTCACGTGCGAGCATACAATATTTTCTGTAATAACATTAATAACCTTTTGTGACTCTTTAGAAGGATGAACCTCATTAAAGAAGAGATATTTAACTGGCGTATTTTTATCTCTGCCTTTATCTAACAGTCTGCACATTTATTTCAAGATTGTAACAGTGCTTTGGAAGAAAAATGTTTTCCCTCCTGGAGTGCACAGGATTGTACTACAGCATTCAGATTGACTAGCCTGAGATGGACAGATGATGCGGTCAGGACCTGTGGTAGGCAGGTTAGTGCAGGTGGTGCGTGCTCTCCTGTCCCTATGATGGGAGGAAAGCATATGAGGCTCTACACCTTCACAGTTCATTTTGGGAGTGTATCCAACTTTGGTCATCTTGAATTTCCAGGTTAAGCATCTCCTCTCCTGCTTCCAGAACAAAGAAGACAGTCCAGCCTCTTGGTTCCAAGATTCTAATCAGGTATTATGGGAAAATGTTTCTAGAAAGTGTAAATAGGCTTCCAGAGTGATTTAAGGAGTTTTGAAGGTTTGATCAAATATAATCAGAGCCTCCCCTCTTCAATATTATGGTCTTGTTTTGTGGGAGAAGCTTTCCAAACATCCCAGTGCATGCCTGCCCAGCTACAGATGGATTTCATCCCTATGACGCTGCTTCCATGTCCACGAAAGTATTGAATTTCCACGCGAGCAGGATCACAGATGCTGGGGATCAAGCGAATCACCCAGCTCCTGTTGCAGTCAGTTGGTGGAAAGACAGTTACTGGTGGGAAGAGCTTTGGGACTGGGCTCTCGGACCCATTCTCTGCTGTGAGCTTTCAGTAGGCTCCAGTTCTTGCTTTCCTGCTGAGAACAGCCTCAGAGGATGACGTGGGGTATCACTAGAGGTAGATGCAACTCCATATGAGATCATTAACTGCTAAGCTCTTCACTGCAGGTGGTGTCTTCTTTCTGCAATTGCGTCACCTTCTGGGTGACCTTCTCTCTGCTTTGGCCATGGAAGGATCCCAGAGCAACCATTTTTCTGGTGTGGGAATGTAAAAGTCTGTGCTATGGATCCCTGGCCCTTGAGTGAGGTGGCTCCACGTTTGCCTGTGCGCCGTGTTTCACCGTGGGCTCTCCTGCAGGGGCTGGCTGTCCGCCATGGGATGAACGCCTTCCCACAGAATTGTTTTATTCCACTTTCTCGATTGTATTACATAATTGCACAAATTAATCCCTGACCCAGTGATACAATCCAGGAGCTGCATCTTCAGGCAGCTCCATGGCACTGTATCTAATTTGCTCGCCAAGATTGGCCCTGATTAAGGCAGGTGGTCTGTCCCATCCCTGGGGAGAAGCACCGCCTTTCCAATCCTTTCCAAATTATTCTCTCCAGCACCATGGACTCTGCATCCAGATTGCCTTCCTTGATTAAACAGTTCTTGGAGGAGAAGGATTGTTTAGCCCCCAGACAACTTTAGTGCACTACAGCCTAGGACCAGAAGGATCGTTTCTGAACCCTTTTCCCTAAGACCAATTTGTGGCCGCATGGTCCAAGAGTTTCGTGCCTTCGGTCCAGGGTGTATTGGAGACTTGTCAAAAAAAAATGCATAGCTCTTGGAGATCAAGTCTCCCTTTTCTCTGGAGTTCAGTCTAGCTGGTGTACATCACTGAAAAGGTTCCGTGATGCATCTTCCTCATAATTAGGAAAATGTGTTTTCCCTGTGGTCTTGCTCTAACTGTTCCTTTCTGTTGTCTCCCACATGGGCGGTCTGTGCACGCAGACTCTGCTTAGTAGAATTCGTAAGAAGCTGATTTTAGTTAAATGGGTGAGCATAGAATTAGATTTTTCTCAGTCAGGCAGCCAGCAGGCAATCAAGTGGCTTCTGCAAGGAATGTTTTATACAGGTCCTTCAAATTCACAGCTGTAATTAGTGCTCCTGCTCAGATGTGTCTGTAGCTCATTTTTTAAAAAAAGTTTTTCCCAATATTTATTTGTAGGCTCAAACCAGCAACAGAGTCTCTTTTTCCACAAAGTCTTTTCAGAGCCACCTGTTCTACTTCCTCCATTCCGGATTAAAAGCACCTTGCTCCTCTGAGGAAAACTCTGAATATCCGTCATGCCGTCCTGCCCTGGCAAGATCTTTTCTCTGCCCTCTGTTCGTTTCGGAATCGGCAATGAATTTGTCTGGGATGTAAATTAAAACAGCTGTTTGATGTTTCTGGAGGTCTAGAAGCTTGTTTTGCTTTTATGCTTACTCAAATGCTCACTGAAACAGATGCCTCCACTTTCCTAAAACAGCTTCCTTTAGCATCTTAAGGAAGCTTCTGAGATTAAAAAATACATATATTTCTGTTTTTCCATCTCTACTTTAGTCATATGAGCTTGGAAAAGAAATGTAGTCTCTTTAGGTCTGTTTTGACATTTTGTAAAACTAATTCCCATTTATTGCAAGAACTCTTACCAAACCTATATTCAAGTTTAATTTTTTATGATGTGCTTACATTTTTGGAAGGATTAAGCATGCTAGTGTAGGAAATTCTAATTAAGGAGAGCATTTCTCATTCAAAATACCTTACTTAAATTCAGATATTCTTTTTTTTCTCTCTCATCCATACTATTCAAGACTGCAAGAAGTTTTGCTTGGGTCATTCGCTTGCAACAGGATGTTATCTGAATACTGATTTAATGTATGCAGTCTGTCACTTGGTATTTCTTCCGTTCTTTTGCTAGAGATCTCCCAGGGTTGCAAAGACCTTGCAAGCGGCAATGGCAATAAGAGGAATGTGCCCATGCTCCTGCAAAGGAAAAGAGAAGACATTAAGCTGCATGTCTCCACCATCACTGCAGGGTGTGAATAAATAGATCTAATCAACAATTTACATTTTAACCCCGGACCAGACTTTATTTTTAGAATTTGTCATTCAGCCCAAGTGAAGCCTTTCCGTTTGTGTCTGTCGATCTTTCTGAAAGCACCTTTGAATTATCCTTTTAAGTTATCTGCAGGATTGTATTTGAAGATGCACTTAGGTTTTGATATAATCTGTTGTTTTGCTTATTTGGAACAAAGCCCACCTGATCTTCATTAATTATAATACCATTTATCCCACTAACCAGGCTATAAGTAATTAGTTATCTCACTGTTCTGCACTTGCTAATACGCAGAAGCCTGTTAGACCTCTCCGTATCTTGATTAACTAGAGCTCTAATGAGGTGGCAAATTATGAAGGCTTGGTATTTACAGATCACATGATACAAAAACAGGGAGGAGTGGTTGATACACCAAATGGTTGAGCTGCCATTCATGAGGACCTCACCAGGCTGGAGAAATGGGCAGAGAGGAGCCTCCTGAATAAAGGGAGGTGCAAAGTCCTGCCCTGGAGGACTGCCCCATCTGTACAGGCTGAGGACCAGCTGGCTGGAGAGCAGCTTTGCTGAGGAAAAGGTTCTGGGGGTCCTAGTGGATGATGGTTGACCACAAACCAGCAGCTGTTGGCAGAGAAGGCCAACAGCATCATGGCCTGCACTAGGAAGAGCATCTCCAGTGGGCAGAAGTTGATGATCCTCCCGCTCTGCTCAGACCTGCTGAGACACATCTAAATGCAGTGCTGGGCTCCCTAAGATAAGAATGACCCGGACATACGGAGGGAGTGCAGTGAAGGGCCACAAAGATGACTACAGGACTGGAGCATCTCTTGTATGAGGGGAGCTTGAGAGCACTGTTTTCATTTTGATCATCCGCGGTGACTTGTGCACAGCTCTTCTCTGGGTTTACCACTGCTCTCGAAAGTGTCCGTGTGTAAACGTGGCTTCTTACCCATGGCTCTATTTCTTGTCTGCATCTGTTCAGCTTGCTGAGCAGGGACAAAAATACATTTCTCCTCTTGTATTGCAGTTAGTCCCGCAGAGATAACGCACCCCAGACCCATGGAGAAGGTCTGGTCTTTCCTGTGCGTCGCCTAAGCAGGATTGTTTTCATTGCTTATCCCCGTACACGCTCCCAAAACTTTAAACTGGGTGAAGATGCATGTATTCGTGTAGGGGGGTAAACCCAAGCTATTAGCTTGGCAGGTGTCAAGCGGAATTTCAACACCGGCAGCTAGGCTGAAGAGCTGTTATTAAATGTAACGTGGCACGGTGGCTACAGAAAGCATGGAGAGACAGTAAATACAGACCTCCATAATGTCATTTTTGAGTGTCACTTTTCAGAATATATTAAGAATTAGATGCAGTGATGCCTGCAGCTTCTTTGAGTTGAATCTGTAAGTCCTCTTCGTTATCTCCAGCACTGTTTTCCCCTACGCTGCTTAAAGAAAGAGGAAGGATTGGAGGCATAATGGCACCCCAATTACCTTCTTTGCTGGCTATTTTTTTTTTTTTTTTGTGTAATCCAGCAGTTCTCAGCTTTGCTCCTGCTGCTGCAGTCAGGCAGTGCTCATCTGAGAGCACAGACCTGGAGATGAGAGCACGGCGAAATGCAGGCAACAGAAATTCTCCTAATAACTGTAGCTGCCTGCAGGGAGCACAAGGAAGCTGAAAAGGGGAGAGCGGTAACGAGCAGGGATGCGACTGTCATCTTGGAGCAAGATTTTATTCCTTTTAATCCTACATTGGTAGCACTTCAGCATGTAAACAGAGTCTTAGACAGATTTAGGATGGCTGAAGGTGCAAAAGAGTTTACAAGAACTTCCTTAATTATAAAAGGTAGCTGCTAAAAGCCCTGGCTCAAAGACTTCTTCAAACTACAACCAGCTGTCACCTTGACGCACACGGTGTTGCTGTCGGGAACTTGTTGTGTCGCGGGTGCTAAGAAGGACATGGGGAGTTTTGAAGCGATGCTTGGTCTCCAAATAACACCCTGCTCGCTCCTCCCGTTTCCCACCAGGCATAAATCACTGGGGCAGGATGGTTGTGGACCCCTATTCCTCTGCTCAGCACTTGGCTGTCCAAGATGGAAGAAAACAGGCTCAAGCCCAGCCTTCCAATAAATTATTTAATTCCTTGCATTTAAGGGCAAAATTTAAGTTACCAAAAAAGCAGATGTTTGCTTGCTCTTTTTTATTTTTTTTTCCAGCTCAGAAAGTACTGTCTTTGTGCTTGATTGATGGACATCCTTGTTACATTAATAGTTGGGCTTTGCAGAAAGCTGTTATTACCAGGAGAATTTGGTGTGGGTTTCAGTTTTTCTTTTTGCATTGAAAAACCATTATTAATGTCTTTTTAAAGAAAAAAAAAAAAAAAAAGCTTCAATTCAGGCATTTTGCTTTGCTTTCTCAGGTTCTTCTGCAATTGTCTTCTCTTAGGCTCTTTTAAAATCAATGTTACAAGTATTCTTTATATTTTACTGTGTGGTTGAGGGTTTCTGCTTCTTGCTATTGATTTCTAATCGTATTGTAGAACATTTGAGTGCACGCAAATTGCTGCGTGATAAATTATTTCATGTCTTCCTGATCCTCAGGAGGTTGACTTTTTATAGCGTGTTCCCTCTTACAGGATGCTGCTGCTGGGCCTGGAAGCTACTTGAAGAGCTTGGCCTGTTCCTAACCCATGAGCATGGCCCCAAGCCGCTGAACCTCTTGTGCAGAGCTGCCATAAGAACAGGAGCTGCAGTGGTTTTATGATTTGTTGGCAGCTTTAGCATCATAAGAGCTGGGTTGATGCATAACCATTCATTTCAGCTTATCTAGTTGGGTTTGATCTTGGTTTTATAGTGGACATGGAGGTGTTCTTATGGGGTCTCCTGACTTGTGTTGTCATCACAGATAGGCAGCTTCATGCAGGAGTTCGGCATCGTAGGAATGTGATGGGACGACTTGGCTCTGCTTGGGGTATCTGTAGCACCTCTCCAGCCCTTTGGGTCAGCACTGCTATGAATCCTAACACTGTCCAGCTCTGCTAGCAGATGTTGGCCCACCAGGGTCTTCTACAGACCCGTTTCTGATTGACCTGCTTGCAGGGAGCCTCTTCCTAAGGTCTCTGTGCATTAGCAGTAGCTGCTCCATGTCCTCCTGGGCTGGGGAGCCTCGGAAGGTGAGCACTGGTCAGCCCAGTTGTCCTGGGGTGGGATGTAAGCAAACTGGTCTGGTTACAACACATGCAAGATGTACATGGCTTGGGGATCCAGCAAGTTGCTGCTGGGTGGATTGAGGCTTTTGCTTGTCAGGCTTATTTTCAGGAAGCCTCAGTTCCTAGACACTGAAGAGAAAATGTTCTTTGCCTTGTGGAGGCCAGTTTTAGCTTCTAAGGAATTGGTAATTGTGGCTTCTTTCTGAGCACTGGGAACTTCCCATCTACCAGAGAAAAAGGACAGCAGAAAGACACTGGTACCGTGCCTCTCAGAGGACTATTGGAGAGCGCTGCTATTTTAACCGTACAAATAGAGGACACTGCTGGGCTGAGCTCCTCCTCGCTGCAGCGGGACCAGCGCTCGTGCCAGCCAGCAGTGGGGAGGGGGACAGCATACATAACGACGGGCAGGCTTTGACCTTGCCGTCGCAACTTAGTTAGCAATTCTGTTGATGTTCTGGAAACGAAAATATAATTCAGGCCACCTTCTCCTCCAAGCTGACCCTGAGAATCTGGGCGGAGAGCTAGTGAATAATTAGGGACCTTGCTTTTATTTTTCTCTTTGGCCAGAGTTACAGTGTTGGGCCACAGCTGGAAGGTGTCATTAGTTTCCTTGAACTTACTGGTCCAAGTGTACTTTGCGTTAATATAATTACATAAATTGCAGTCTCATCAATCATAGTATGCTCCGCAGCCCATCACTGTTGCCTTAGTTTGCTGATGGCTTGGCTGGTGGGAACTGCGGGAAGACCATGGTGCTTCCCCTCTATCCAGGTGATCTGTGCCTATCTTAACTCACACCTCATCTTTCTATGGTGTCTACTGGGTGAGGCTCAAGCGTGTTTGCTGGCTCTGCCTGTGGAGGTGCAGCCAGCTCCAAGGCAAGGAGAGCAGCTGGTGCACACCTGGAGCACAACTGGAGAAAGGTAGGTTGGCTGCGAGGGATCCCTGCCGGCTGTGGCTTTGTCCTGGGTCCCTAGAGATCCCAGCACTGCGGAGACCAGGCCACCTCCTGAGGCTCCTGGTGTTGCATTATAAACCAGGAGCCTGAGCTGGAGCTCCAGGGACCACTTCATGGCCATTTGATGATGCTGTAGCTCTGTCTCTGCGGCGGAGCTGTCAGCCTTCCTGGCAATGTAAATTCTCCTGGCTGCGTGCTAAAATTACCCGGAGTTATTGATTTATCTTTGAGAGGATTTCCTTCCCGAGGGACGTTACTGGCCATTGTAATGATTTAGTTCTAGTGCGAGCGCAGATTTCTTAGCAGAGCGGAGCTGCCGTCCTGCCTGTGAATCCGCAGTCCAGCGTCGCGCGGCTCTAGGGCTTCCTTTGCCAGCACGTTTGCGATCCCGAAGCCGGAGCAAGGTCGTCCCTCTGTTGCTTCAGCATAACAATTGCAAATAAAAAGGGATTTTCAGCTTTGCACTCAGGGCAGCTACATGTCTTGGAGTTGCACCACAACACCAGCCTGATTATTTTGGACTTGCCCACGCAGATCTGAGGCTGGCATGTGGAAAGCATGAAGCTGGGCAGTATTAAGGAACCGAGGCAAGCTATGGGTTTGTGGGAACACAGCTTTTGTGCATTTTCATTCTTTAAAAAGGTTCCTATTTGATGGTTCTGTACAGCTGGAGGATCAGATTGGGGCCTGGATGTTGAGCATAGCTTGCTGGGGAGATGTCTGACAACAGACTTGCTCTTGCTGTGAGAATGCTGAAGCTGAATAGCAAGGGCCAAGGTTCAGCTTCTGGCTGAAGACAGAGAGCTGATGAGGAAGCAGGAGAAAGAAGGAGATGGGAGCAGCCTTGCTCACCCAAACTGAGCGTGTGCCAGGGGTGGTGTGTTGGAGTACATCAAGGAACTTGCAATTTGTATCACTTAATGACTCCACTGTGATGGATACCAACGTAATTAAGGAAGACATGGGAGGGAGCAGGATCATTTCAACTATTTCTCCGAAAATGCAAGGTACAGTTTCTCCTTTCTTCACTCTCTGCTGACTCACCCCTGCAGTAGCTCTGAAGATCAGGCCAGGCAATTTGGGTTTCAACCTGCTGCTTGAATCCCTGAGGAGGCAAAGCCAATTCTCTGTCTCCTCCACTGGTTTTCTTCACCTGGTCCTGCAGTCCTACAAGGCTCCCGTGCTGTGCATTTGCATCCGCTCTCAGCTGCAGCGTGGGCTCTGCACACCTGGTAAGATCAGAGGCAGCTCACGCACATGTTAGTATAAAAAACACTCCATGATTAGGCCCGGAGAGAACGTGGATTTATTCTTCAGTGAACCGAGTGTGGCACAGTTATTTTCGTTCTCTGTGATCTGTCTTTGAGATAAAACAAGTCCTTAGCGTCGATCTTAAATACTGCAGTGTTGACAAGTTCTCCCGACAAAAATTAGGCTAATGTCCCTTACGACTGCATTAGCTATAGAACTGAGCCTTTAAATTGAAGCTAAGGAAAGTACTATACAAATGCGTCCTCTAAGGCATCTTCTTATTCCAGCGTTTATTATTCAAATTCATTCTCACTATAGCTTGGCAGCGTAGCTGGCAGACGTTTTTATTCAATATGTTTGCTAGTCTCGCAGGCTGCAGTTTCAGATCAGCCACCCTTCAGTGCTAACGGGGGAAATGGTTGTCCCACTTGTAGCAGACCTGGAGTCTCTTGGCTCCAGCAGAGGCTTTAGGCTTGTGGAAATGTGGGTGCTGGGATGTTAATGTGACCGTTTAGGCGAAAGCCTGAGGTGAACCAACTGACACACATCTTGTAGCGCATCAGTTCAAGTTGATGAGCTGCACACTGTGACTGCCAGCGACACAGCACATCCTAAAACGCTCTCTGTAATATCTGGAGCTGCCATGAGGGAGTTTTTCTCTTCTGTGGTACATGTGTGTCTCCTCAGTTTCAACCTAGCGTGCTTTATAAATACAGAACAGATATCACCAAGTGCCTGTCACAAGCCCTTCACAAACTTCCCAGCCCTCGCCTTGGAAACAACGTCTTACTGCCCCTCTTTCTTCTTAGGCTTCAAATTTCATTTCCAACTATGGATTGGTCAAGGCCAGCTTAGACCCCTTGGTCCTCACACCAGTGTTGGTCTAGCCTAATTCTCCCTCCCAAGAACAGCAATGCTCCACTTTGCAGGTTCCTCCTGGGCAGTTTGCTCTGTCTTAATGTTCATTTGTTCTGGTCATCGTAATAGTCAGCAGAGAAAAAGAAGCTACTTGAAGGTGACTTTCTCTCTCTACGACAAACATCGAAGACAGCTGTGGTGGATGATGTTCTGGAGGTGCTTTGCCTAGCTTAGAAAAAAAGTACCTTAACTCTTAGATACTGAAAATTTGGTGGGATAAAATCCATCCTTAGACCTTTTTGTCAGGTTCTCGGTTGTCCCGATCATCGTAGTTGTCCTTCTCTGCCTGTGTCCTGCACTGATCTTCTCCAAACATGGATGAGCAGGACAGCTTGCAGCACTCCAGATGGGCTCTCAAGGATAACAAGTGCACTTCTGGGATGGTGATTATTTAGCAGGTTGTGGTGACATTATAAAGTAGTTTAGGCGTAGGGATAAATGACTTAGCTGGAGAGGGATTACAGCTGACTTGTGTAAATAACATTTGTGTTTGATGTTGACTTGGCAGCGCAGTGGGACAAAGGTCGTTGCAATGTCCATGCAGCCCAGCCTGTCACTTTATAGCCGAAATAATCAGACATGCAGCCGAGCAGGTCGGTGTGGGGCTGGACACCTTCAATCTCCACTTTCCCGCTGCAGCCCAGACCTTTGTGGGATTACGCTCTCCAAACAGTGAAACTGTGCTGCGCTTCCCAGGATCGAGCCCAATATGGGAACAGAAAATAGATTAAGTGCTTCGTACTGAAAGGCTAAGCGCATGCATCATGTAAGCAAGCCTGGGTGGTAGTGCATAAGAAACGACTGGCCAGAAGCTGGGGATGAGGTTCTGCTTGTGAAGTGAAAACCTGTGTTTTTGCCAGCTTCACAGAAGGGCAGCCCTTCTTCCTTCCTCCATGCTGTGGCGCTTTTTATTTTCTGCTGTTTTAGTGAAAAAGAAGCCTTTGCAGCAAGGGAGGTGGAAAGGCGAAGTACTTGTTGCAAAGAGCTCTTTGCCATATGAAGCTTCTCGCTGTTGGCAGCAGCAGAAGATACCTCAACAGATGCTACCGCAGTAGCTCTCATCAGAGAGGCACCATATGTCCCTCGAGCCCTCCTGTCCCTCCTTCCTGAAGTCTTTCTCCCCAAGCAGCCCGTGAGCATCCGCCTTCGCTTCCCTTGTTTACTATTTCAGAGCATCCAGGGAAGTGGTAGGCACATTGCAGAAGACACGTGCTCGGCCCCGGAGTGCCATAGCCAGCTCGGTTGCTCTACCAAGACAGGTTTGAGTTTTGGATAGGTTTTGAGGTGGCCTTTAGCACGTGCCCTCCCGCATGAGGGTGCCATACAGGGAAAATAGTCTTTTTGACTCTTGCCGTGGCCACGGCAGAAGGACTTTCATCATGGAAAGCAAGGCTGAGAGCGGAGGAAAGGGGAAGGAGATGCCTTTAGGAGAAGCAGGCAAATAACCACCAGTGATGGCAGCTGGGAATTAAATGCAGGGTGCCAAGCAAAGGCAGCAAGTGTATTTAGCAAGTTAGGGGGGCATTAGGGAGCCAGAACACAGCCCTCATGTGGCGTGGGATGGAATAACCAGGTTCGTGGCCCTTAGCACTTGCTGATCAATTGAGAGAGCAGAAGAAGTGCAGTGGGAGCGTGTGCTGGCCCCGAATGAATTGGCAGTGCTGTCTTTGACATAAGTGGTTGTCCAGCTGAGTGTCCAAATTTTACTGATGCGCTTGCATGTCTAATTAAGTGGTAGTTATTGGAAAGCGCGCGCCTTGAGATGCTCTGCTCTCGGCTAGCTGCAGATCAAATCACAGAAGGGGAGCTTTGATTCTCCAATCACTTTAAAAAATGTTTTCATTATATCTACTGAGAAAAACAAATTGCCGGGAAGACCTCTTAGCACCGGAACAAAAGGGTGGCCTGAAAACCCTTTTCCAATAAACAAATGCCTGAGCAGTAGCCCGGATGGATGGTGTCTAATGACACGGTCATTACTGCAGCAAACTAGCTGTTGGCTTTAAGGTCTTCTGGAAAAAAGGAAGATAAAGTTCCCGCAAATTGTACTGTGGGGAGCTGTCTCCCCTTAATCTTGAGTTTTCTGATCCCTTGGCACTTTGAGACCACACAGTGATTTTTTTGTGGCATCAGCCAAAGGAAAATAATAGCCCAGCAAGCGCCTGTAAATAACTAGGCTCAGGCTTAATGAGTGAGAGGAATGGAAAGCGGTGCTTTCTGTTCAGCGTGGGATTCAAGCTTGGCTGAAATCAGCAGGGTGTTTCTTCTCTCAGACACAGAAGGGAGTCCCTGGGCGCAACCACGGCATGGGGGCACTCGGTGCCGCGGGCTGGATTTCAATGCTGTCGCTTGGGGCTTTCCCGGGGAGCGTCCCCTCCTGCGGGCGGCTCCAGCTGGGAGCTCCTTCCCCTGCAAACCTTTCCAATGGCTTCGGTCCCAACTCCTCCGTGGAGCCGATCAAAATCGGTGCTGGAGATTTCTTATTTGGACAGCGCCGTTTAGACAGGCTGAGCTGCAGGACCTTTATTAGCTTAGCATGAAGCGTCACATAAAACTTGTCCCCTAAACTAGCCAAGGTGCATTTAATAGGAAACACGCTTGGGTTTGTTTCCTTTTTTTTTTTTTTTTTTTTTTTTTTTTTTTACTGTTTATTCAGTCTCTCAATAATTCATCAAATTTGGTCATTTCTGGAAGACAGTAATCTGAGTTGCTGCAGGGAGCTGGCTCCCCCACCTCTGGGATATCTGGGACAGTGATGCCCATGACTCTATCTTAATATGTTCATGCTTGTGCAATTTGAGTTTTGTTTATTTTCAATAAGAAAAGGCTAGATACTGCTATCTGGGGGGGCTGGTAGCCTTATATGCTACCATATGCTATATGCTTCCTTATATGGAGTCTTCTAAGCGGACCCTGTGAGCATAGGTGGGCTCCCTGCGCCCTGCACTCTCGGCAGGATCCCAGTGGTGTCATCAAGGCTGGTGTCAGGCCCTTCCTGCTCTTAGAGTAGAGTCAATGTACTCTGGAAAGCCAAGCCAAACAGTGGGCTGAATAGTTGTTTGCTTTTCCTGTAGCGACAAAAACCTGTATCACGGTTCCCGATAATCCCAGGAAGGGACACCTCTCCGGTTGTACCATGGACAACACTGTGGGGTCATTGTCCATATCAAGGTCTCCTAGGTACAATGATAACACAAAGCAATGACGATAAAAGCAAGGCTGGTGCTACCAGGGCTTTTCATTTGCCCACAGAGACAACACGGGGCAGCATTTGTCCCCCAGGGCATGTGGCCTCTGGCAGAAGTGACATTACATGAATGGCCAGCGTGAGTCATACCAAGAGCTCATCTGTCCCCTGCAGATGCCATGAGCACATGCTTAGCAAACATGACTGTGGCAAACATGCAGTGAAAATAAAAGAGAATTTCCTCCATACTTAATTATGGAGCTAATTGCAACCCCTGCTTGCTGGGGTAACTGGTGGGGTGGGCTCAGTAGAGGATGTCTAGGCCTGATAGAGTTAAAGCTCCCCAGTTGCTCGCTGGAAGAGGTGATCTATAGCATACTAATTACCCTTTCAGATGGTCCTTAATTGGGAGGAGCTGCGAGTGCCAGTGAGAGAAATAATATGAAAGGCCCTAGAGGAGCAAAAAAACGGGGCGTGAAACGGCAAAATGAGATTCAGGCTCTGCGCTTCCTCTTCCCATCAATAATCCATCTCTTCCTGACCTGTGGCTTCTCCTCTTCCTTTTGTATGTAAAAATGTTCTGTTTTGAAATAATGAACAACCCAAGGAGCGTTATGACTCACCCTCAAGAGAGCCCGGGTTCGGCTGCCTCTCCCTCGCTCGGCAGCGCTAAGCAGGGAGTCCGAGCACATCCCGACGCTCTCCAGCTTGAGGCCGCTCCGTTCATTTCCCGTTGAGCATGGCATTAAGCGGGAGAAATAGGGAGCATTTTCATGCACTCAGAGGCCACCAGAGGAGGACAGGGCAGGTTGGGGTTATGTCTGGGCAGTTGTAGCACCTTTCTTAGCCCAGTGCGCCCTTTGTTGTCTTCGTGGTTGTTCCCTGGCTCCATCCCAGGGCCTGTGTCCCATCCCCAGCCCTGTGCAACTGAGAGCAAAAGGTCTTTCAGATTTGAGCCCTCTTGGGCTCAGAGCCTGGAGCCTTACCTTGATATCACTGCTTGGTTGGTTGGTTGTGGCATTTTGGAGCCCCAGAGGACACGGAGGTGCCCCAATCTCAAGCCTTCAGGATCCAACTGTGCCAGCACCGAGGAGCATGCTCCATTTTCTGGGATTCATGTCTCTGTTTTTTTTTTTTTTTTAATCATTGTTTTATTAAAGGAATAGATACTCTGTCATCAGATAACTTCTTGAGGATGCTCTTAACTGTCAGTCTCGTACAACCTTATTATTTTTAATATCGCACCATTGCCGGATTGTTTTGCTGGGAACATTCACATATTGACTTGTGTCTTCTTTTGTTGCCTATATTAAAAAGAAAGTCCCTTTCGCCTCATTCTCCTTCACTGAAGCAAACAAAGAGTCGAGAAAAGAAGATGTTATCTGACCCTTGCTTAGGTATTGAGATTATTTCCGAGAATTGCAGAGCCAGTTACTAACTCATAAATGGGATTTTCACACTGTTAATAGTTTTTTTCATTTTTGTTGGTGGTTTTTTGCTCAATGCCACATGAGGACACTCACTTGGGGAGAAGGTGGGCCAGGGGTTTGGCTCAGGGCTGCGCCTTGGGGAGCTGCATTGCTCCTTTTTCCAGTTGCAGAAGCCTTTCCAGGGGGATACTCCTCTGCAGCAGGAGCCGGAGCGGTGCCTGAAGGCGCTTCCATCCACACTGGGCATTCCTTGCTGGGCAGCATGATGGGCTGCAATCAGCAGCATGGCCAGAGAGAGGGACCGGTCATGAGTAGGAGACAGGGAAGCTCCTGCGAGCAACACCGTAAGTTATTACACGATCTCTGCATGAGATGGCCTGCGTGTTCAAAGCTGCTCTGTGCACAAATACGCATGACGCGAGGCCTCCCTCACTAATTTGATGCCTTCCTATTGTTATATATAACAAATGGGGGCTCAGTCATGCCCTGGGTGTCCCTACGAAACCAGTAACCAACCAGCACTAAATGAAACAGCATCCCGGAAAGGCGCTACGTGGGATTAGACCTTTCTCCGTTATTGAGGCAACATCATGGCCATTTGATCCTTGCTGGAAAAACGAAAGAGTTCCTTGAATATTCCTGTGCAACACATGTTCAGCCTCAGAGCCATTTAGCTGTGAGGGCTCTGTGCCGGATGTACCCAGCTCTTCCCGTCGTTATCGATGTAATGGGAGCAAGCGCCGCTTCCCATTTGCTTATTTATTTATAGTTTTGTTTGAAGGCCCTGCAAAACTTGATCTCAGCGCAAAGCTTCAGCAACATACACAGAGCAGAATAATAGATAACCGTGATTTGGTTACAAGGCAATAATTTAAGTCGACAGGTTTAGCTGATAACATAAAACACAAGAGAGGAATAGGATCAGTTTATAAATGTCAGCAGAACCCCTGAGAGTGAATCGGTGCCTCGAAGCCAACTCTGGGGCTGTTATTCTAGCTAATATGTTATAAGAAGAAATAAACGGAGGTGTGGAAAAAAAAATCTGCCTGGCCAAGATTAAAAGAATGGGGCTATAAATTAAGTTCTTCCTCGGTGTCACTTTAAGTATCTTCCAAGAAGGCCGGAATATGTCCAAACTGGAAGGATGTGAAGAGGCCTCAGGAGCCATGTGGGTTTTTGGCGTGCCGATGCTTTCCAGCTTTTCCGGAGGGCAACACGGATGCTCAAACATCATGGCCAGGACTGGTGAATAAAGGGATTAAATGGCCAGGGGGAATAATGTCGTAGTAGCGCATCGGATCGGCGTCTCCTGCTTTGAAAATGAGTGTCGTAGCTTTGCTTTGGCGTTTCTTCCCTATAAATACCTTGCCACCCGTGCAGCGCCACCCGTGCAGCGCCAGGGTTTTGCTATCCTCAGAGGATATTTCTCATGTTGGATGTTATCTGTTATTTTTGGCTGTTGCCTGTTATTCATTTGGTCTGAAACGAACCCAAGGTGAGTTTTGGCAGTCTCGACCCGAGGGTTGCGCGGCAGCGACACCAGCCCATCGGCCACTCCGGCTAGTGTGGGACAAGCGCAGGCACTCGGATTTCTTTATTTTACTCTAAATGACATGAATTTATTAATTTCCTCCATTATTACCCCCTTATCCCAACGTTCTTATTCAGTAACAAGTTAACTCCGTAGCCTCAGATAGTGTCTCTGCTTACAATGCACAACCATTTTGATAAGCCTACTTTTATTCTCCTTATGTATCAAGGAGATAAAAGAGCCTAAAATTGCTGAAATCTGGGATTGTTTATGCGTTCTTAAATTGAGTTTCAGTTCTCAAATGCAGCTTGATACAAACAAGTAAAAATGAATCCCATAGCAAAAAAAAAAAAAAAAAACTATTAAGAATACAATTCTGTATCAAGAGAATGGGAAGCTATATAACTGCTTACATATGTATAGATCTGGTGGATGTACCTTGCTGTTGAATAGGATCAAATTATAGGAATCAAAGAGAATCAACTATTTTTAAGGGATATGTCTCGAAGCTACGTATTGAAACCAGATGAAAATTCAGGGTTTCCAGCTTGCTCATTTAAATCGGCAATTTTAATCATATCATTCATGTCAGTCCAACCTGAAACGCACTTCACGAATAGCATTTAAGAAAGCTCCGAAACCGAACAAGAGCGGAGACCTCATCCTGTCGCAAATGCCTTGCATATTTTAAGTGACTGCCCAAATCTCATTCCTGGAAACAGGGCTGTCGTGGCTCATTTATTTAATAAAGCAATATGTTTGTCCTGCCATGGCACGGACCTGTGCCGGAGCCGCTGAGATTTCTGCTTGCAGGGTTTGCAGGGTTGGCGTGGCCTCAGTCAGATTCCATTCGGGAAAGTAGGAGGGGACAAAGGGAGGAAAGGTTTGGGTCTTCTTGGATGGCAACGTCCTTAATTCAGCGGTGCCGCGTTTGTAAGCTGCTCCACGCTGGGATTCACGTTCCCTTTTTATTTACCACTTGCTGAAAATAGAAGCTTGGAGAACTGGTCACATGGGAGTCGTTTAGGCTACTGGAGGCTGTTCCGTTTCCTTCCCTTTTTATGTTTCTTTTAAATAAAGCCCATCAGCCTTGTTCCTCTCCCCTGGCAACAGAGTGAACTAATGTGTCCGGATGCAAGAAGAACATGAAAGCTAGAATATACCGTCCTCTTCTAACAGGGACATTTATTTCTAGCTGCATTTGATAAGTCAGGAATTGCTTCAGAAAATACAGTGACTGCAGCCGTGGCTGGCAGAGTGTTTCTGACCTGGGAATTAAAGCCACGCACTCCAGGTTTAGGAAAACTGAGTTTTCCCCACTCTGCCTCTTAGACTAAGTGGTGCTCATACTTGTGGAAGAGGAAGACATCCTAACGTATTCATACATGCATGTGATGCTATTTTATGCATTTTCTTTTGCCTGGTGTCCCCAGCCTTGGTGTCTTCCGTCTTTTGTACCGGTCCTTAGCACCAAATGTTTATCATCCTGTTCCCGAAAGCTGGAGCTGCTCCATCGAGGTTGCCAGTGAGGGGAACGTCTTGGCCATCACAGCAAGTCTCTGCAAGGCTCCCCTGGAAGACACTCCTCTCTAGACACCCAGATCAAAGCTCCAAAGCACAACAAATGACGGAGCCTGCTAGGGCAGGAGGATCGCCAGGGGGAAGTTGCCGAGGGATATACGCTGCTTCCTCGCTGGCACGTGGAAATGCCACGCTTAGCTTGTCCCTGTGCTGGAGCCCGTGATCAGTGGAAGGTCCCTTTGGTCTTCAATGGGTGGAGTCAATGCAGAAGTTCCCTAGATTAGAGGATTTTGTATGAGACCATGTCTTTCTTGCAAGAAATCCTTTATCAGCCTCGCCTTCATTTCCCTGTGGTAGGAAATGCAATCTGTCTTGTACATGCTGTGTTACTTTATTCTAAGCATCTTTTTTTTATGTTAAAAAGAAACAGATAAAGGAAAGGTTGGATAGGGAATCCTCATAGGGAGGAGCACGAGCAGCTGTGAGTCTGTCTTGGTACGGCTGAGATCCTCCCGTTCCCTCAGCCATGACCCTGCCCTCTTAAGCAGCCAGATTTCTTGAAGGTCTTTTCCAATCATAATGATTCTGTGATTAGAAAGAGCAGAAGTGGACTCAAGGCAGTGGAGTTAAATGTTGCCATCTCTCTGTACCTGTGTAACTGTGACAGTCTCCAAGAAATAGTCCAGATAAACGCTCTGAATTTCCCATCTTTTATGCAGTTAAGATCAAACCTTAATGTTGTATTTTAGTGATGAACTATGTCTTTTAATATGTTTCCAAAGCAACACAATGCCATAGGGGTCCACTTGGTGTTCAGGGTGGCTGAAGGATCACCTGCTGTATGCTGTGATTTCATCTTGTGCATTTTATGCCCTCTACTCACACCCAAATAGCCTCAAAGTCAACTCCCAGTGACGATTTTCAGTGGTTTCTTGGGCAGTGGTGCCCTAAGGTCAAATCACTACTTAATGGAGATGGGAGCCCATGTTCTCCATGGGAGCTTTGCCTGGCTCTAGGTCTCTCCTCCACGAACGCCCTCGGAAATGAAGCCAGCAGCCTGGCTGGAAGGGCACGCGGCTGGGGAAGAAGCATTCAGGCAGGTCAGGGGTTTCTGGAAGGCTGAAATGGCCCTGGAGGCCAAGAGGAATTGCCGGAGGGCTGAAGTGTAGAGTGCCCAGCAGCAAAGAGCCCCGCTCGTTTTCACAATACTGCGGCTTTGACGTGCCTTTAAGGCCCTTTTTCTTGCAGAGAAGTGTGCGACTTCCCCACGTGTGTGCAAACCTTGAAATAATGCCTGTGGCTTAAAATAATCTAACCTTTGTTTGTAGGTCAAGCTGTTCCTGCAGGGTCGCATGTACGATTAAATCTGCAGACGGGAGAACGAGAAGCTAAACTTGCAGGCAGCGAAAATGGAAAAAGTGACGTGAGAGAAGAGAAAAGGAAGAAAAGGTACAGTAATGCACAGTGCTTGCTGTCTGGCTCTGCAGAGCTCGATTGACTTCAAGTTTTCACTGTTTTGGGTGTTTTATTAGGGGCCAGGTTCCCCAGTACGTGAAATTGCTCTCTTCCAGAGGCTTAATTGCAGAGTTAGGTGTTTGGCAGATCTGAAAGTCAGGCCCTACCCTCTGCTTTCCCTTTGGCATGGTGGCTCTGAGCAGATATTTGGAGCGACCTTGGTAGCTGTGATTTGGAAGCAAAATGTGCCGTGTGGGGTCTCCGAAGGACATGTGTTCCTTGGAGCTGAAGCCACCAGGGCAGAGATGGGGACTTTGATTCTGCTGGCCTTAGGCAGCTATGTTGTAGGTTTAAACTCACTGTTGTCAGTAGGCTTACAGCGCTGATTTGCACTTCAGTTGTTGCTGGTGTTCTGCTTAGATCTTATAGCTCTTGTTGTGCTGTTTATTTTTTATTAATTAATAAAAAGAAAGCACTTGCGCTGACCTTCTCCTTGGCACATTCACAACAAAGACAGGAGCTTTCTTTCCCCAAGTGCGTGAGATCTACCATCGCTTCCCTCTCTGCCCCAGTTTCCTTGCGTTCAAAGTAGGGAGAGGCTCTAACACTCCTCCAGCCTTTGGTTTTTCCTTTTGCTTTTGCAAGACTGCTGCTGGCCAAGATAAATTCCCTGAACCAATGAGATCAATATAAAGAGCAACACAATGTGCTGCTTAGCATTCCTGTCTAATTCCTCCTTGCTCTGTGTATGACCATCATGAGAACTTCAGATGTAGGTCTCTGTAGGTCCATTGGTCCAGAGGTTCTAAGGCTTGGAAGCCCTTAGCACTGTTCTGGGGACACAGTGGTGCTTTTTTGCCAGTGAAAAAAAGCTTGCTTTTTTTTTTTTTTTCTTTTTTAGTTCCCATATGCAACTCAGAAGCATAAATTAAGCAGCTATTTTTATTGTGTGTTCAGAGTTGAGATTCTGGATCAGCATGCAGATTATGAAGCCTTTTATGATTTCCAGGGTGAGGTAACTATCAACCAGACAAGAAATACAGCATTTGGCCTAATCTTCTGTCGAGCGTGGAGTTTTTCTTTATGTTGTAGATGAGATACTCGGAAATACAGTGCTTTTAGTTTCTTTCCTCCTTATACTATCCATTGTTATTATATCACAATGAAAATAACAGAGATAAAATTGTTCACTCATACAACGTTTTGTTTTGTTTCCCCTGCAAGGCTGGGCAAGATGGATATTGACTCAAATTCATTCACGTCACAGGAGCTCAAAAAGGCTTTGGCTAAAATGAAGGAAAGTGAGAAGACAGAAAGAATGGTAAAGAGAGTTCCAAAATTCTAAATCAATGTACCAATACTAATGCAAATGCCCTATGAAATGTGTCTTGGAAATGTGTTGGTTAAAGAAGTTGCTCGGGTCGGTACTGTACAAACCAATTTTCTGGTGAATATGGGCCTAAAATACTTTCCCTGCTCTACCAGGGTCATATTTCTTGGGAAGCATTCACGTCTTTTGTTATTAATCCTGCCTTTTCTGTAAAAATGGACAACTTTACGTCATTTTTATTTATTTCAAACTTAAAGGCCTTGTGTTGAATGCTGATCTTTTGTCTACAATTACTTAAATTGTAGACAAACTCTCACCATTCACAGAGTGTCTTTCTAATAATTATCCCATGGACTGTCAGTGGAAGAGAGGCTGCAGCGATGGAATGGGCTGGGATGAGAGTTTATTGACAGGGCAGCCATCAAATGATGACACTCTCTAGTTTTCACTTGGGTGAGTGGGACCTGAACCAGTGAACTAGAAATATAAGCTCCACATAACCATCCAGACAACAGGTTTCTTCCTTGACATATCAATGCTAAAGAGAGAACTATCAGATCTTACCTGTGAATCAAAAGCAGCTGCATTCAGTAAACACAATGCTGAGTTGTTTCTCACCTAAGTTTTCCATTCTGTTAGTAATACAAAAAAATTCTTGCAAGCTCTTCTGTGGACCCATGGGCTGATTTCCTTTCTATTTTTTTGTGTTGCCTCTTTATCCATTGTTTTCATTTATTTGTTCAACTGCTGCTTGTTTCACAAAAATGTCTGCAAAACCCCAAAGTGGAATGAATTTCAACAAAGTGGTTCTTTGTCTGGGAAGTTATCTTCTCTTCATTATTCTCCTTTGACTGAAGAAGTTCAAAAAGTATTGTGCAGCTAGGGCTCTTGGGTTTTGGAATCACTGATGGTGACAAGTCAATGGACTTTACACCTTCTTCCATTGGCTCGGCAGGATCCAGGAGTCAGCTCATGCTTTAAGTGTTTTGTCTCTACCCTGGGTATTGAAAAACAAATGGCTCTGGTGAAGCAAAGGCTGAAGTTTATTTACATAAGCTATTGGGTGAATGCCTTCAAATCAGCGAGTAAGACTTAGACTTGACTAGCTTGCAGAAAAGGAGCGCTGCTATTTCATCAGCTGTTCTATTGTCAGCAAATTGGTGAGCAGACGGTTGTTACTTGGGTTTGTCTTGATGAGGAAGACGTCTCTTGGGCTTGTTCTTGTTCTGCTGAAGTCAGTGGCAAGTCTGCCAGGAATGGTACAGAGAGCGGCATAAAGTGTGGGAAGCTTTTCCATTTCAGAAAATCGAAAGAGAACAGCACCAGGGAATTTTGTGCCTAAGACTTCCTTCTCAACTAGTTTAATAGAGACCTTCAACCGTGGTTGTCAGCTCATGACTGATCAGTTTCAGAGCCCGTAGTCCAAAATAAAATGAGATACTTAGGCTCCTTCAGCGCTTTTCAGGCTTGGAGCTGGTCCCCAGGACAGTGGCAGTCACTGGCAATCTAGTGATTGGATGATGGATGATCCATCAGATTGATCACAGCCTTTTTCCCTTCTATCACTTAAGGATATTTCCTTGAGCCTTAGCTCCTCCTTGACATTGCCTCAGCTGGAGTAAAACTGAGGTAAGAGTCAAGGTCTTTGAGTCCCAGACAGTCTTCTTTTTCCCCCTACCCAGCTCCTGGGCAGCATTTTATTTTCCAGATTATTTATGTAGCAGCCAGCAGTACTGATAGCAGGATTTTTGGAAATGGGTATCATTTAAATGCAAAAAGTAGTGATACTCTGTTACATGAAAATAAGCCTTATTTTAAAATAAAATTGTTAGAATAGCTATTGTCCCAGTAACTGGGCTAAAAAGAGCTACATCTAATGGACCTAAAGTACTCCATTAAAAATCACTCCTGCAGGGGACAAATTGAAGTAACTATGTCAAAGTAAATCAAGGCAGGCCGGGCATGTTGCGGTGTGTGCTTTTGCAAAAGCAATTCTTGTGCGGCAGGAGTGGGTATAGCGTTCTGTGCTTCTGCATGTCACCTACAGTAATTAGCCCAGTAGTTATCAGTGCAAATTGTACAGCTGCCACTCGATTGGCAGTGCTTTAACTTCTGTTTGATAGCTTGAGTCCTCAGGTTTTATCCATGCATACTGGAAAGGGGCAGTGTTTGTCACCGGAGTACATTAGGTAGGAAGGAACATTATACATGAACATCTGCATGGGGTCACGTATTAAAAACATCCCGGAGTATTTCTGCTCATGACAGAAGAGTTTCTGAAGGGACATCTCTTTCTCCTGCCCTTGGGGTTGCTCATCTTCAGTGTGGTCTCTCCCCACCTGCCCCAGTATCCTTGTTGGTGATGCAGCCTCTGGTCTTTCCTGCATCTCTGGGAGAGTCTTCTCCTTGCTCACTGTGTGCCCTTGCCAAGGTCTTGTGCTCTGTCAAGCCTCATAGGGTGCTGTTTGTACAAGGGGGACAGGCAATGCTGCAAAACAAGGCAACTGCCAGCAGAGCCCTGTGGCCCTGGACTTCAGCCGCTTGCTGTCTTGTAGCTAGTCCTTCAACTTTGCCTTCTGACAGCTTCTGTCTTCTGGCCCCAATAGCAGATACATATGTTTCAGTGAGAGATAAAGTGATTCTGAAATGTGTTAAGTGATTGAGGTGAGGAAGGATGCTTTGCCCACATCGGAGGAGACGTTGATGTCACCACTGGCTGGGCTAAACATTGTGGCATTGAATCGCAAAATAATTTGGGGGTTGGAAGGGACCTCCGGAGTCTTCCATCCAACTTTCTGCTCAAAGCAGGGATGTCTGTAAGATCAGAGGAGGTTGCTCAGGGCTTTATCCAGTCAGGTCATGAAAACATCCACTCCCAGGCAAACTGAGCACAGCAGTGCATCCTGCTTTTGTGCTTTATGTCCTTTTGAAAGGCGTATAAGATGTGGAAACGCTGTACAAATAGGTACCGGCTAAGCTGCTTGGGGATTTCATGCTGATAACCAAGGGCTTTATTTTACCGACAACTAGGTTGATGAGCTGCTTAGAAGTGCCAAAGCACCCAGGAGGCTGCTCTGCTCTTGTTAGGACTGCGTTTGGCAGGATCTGCCCTAAACGCTGCAAAGCTCCTTGCTGCAGTGTGGGACCTCGGGGTGCCGTGTCCCTGAGTTAATGCAATGGCATCTACGGCAGCCATTCAGTTGAAGCGGAGATGGCAGGTCAGGCGGTAGGAAGCATCACAAGCAGCCAAGAGGGAGGACCTGAGCAGAAGCCCTTTCCGACTTTGCATCTGACACCTTCTCCCAGGAGAGTCTAGGTGCCTTCCAGCTCTGCCCCTGCATTTCCAAAGCATAGCAATAAATCCAGTTGCTGAGACAGCCGCGCTCACCTTGTGAATAATGTAGGGGCTGGGGGTTGTTTCTGGGATGACTTGTTCCTTCAGGACTGTTTCCTCACCTGCCTTCACATCCGCTTTTCATCTGCCATTCTCAAGGCCCGCGAGGAAGAGGTGAGGAAGAAATTTCGTCCCATAGAGGAGCTGAAGGAGGAGTTTGAGAAGCTGAACGTGAAGCTGGAGACAGACTATGAGATCATGGTCAAACTAATCAGCAAATTCAACAGCTCTGCTTCCACCCTGGCTGAAAAAGTAGCGGCGCTCTATGATCTTGAATATTATGTTCATCAGGTAAATAAAAAACAATAACTACCAGGTGTAAAATCCAGGGGATGTGGTATCATAAATGTGGTCTTATTTTTTATTAGTGTCAGATAATACAAGTTGCTTAACTATCATAATTTCGGGTCAATACAAGATGTCAGAGGGCTGCTACCAGCTTGTTTTATGTCCAAGTTCTCTTACGTATCATCACGTTTAACAGTAGTGAGCAGTTACCTGTGGGTTAGCATTCGCTGATGTGTTGTCTGTTCCCAGCCTTCCCCCTCCCCTTCTCTTTTTCTTCTTTTATATTCTAGTTATTTTGCAAAAAATGGATCTTAATTGCCACTTTTCGGTGAGTATAGTGGTGGTTGCATTATGTAAATATATATATATATACATTCTTTCTTCTGTGAAAGGCATCTGTGCTTAGGTAGGTCTCTGTGCATCAGGGCCGATGTCAGAAGTGACTGACGGCTCAGGCACACGGGGAGCTGCAGAGCATCAACGGAACTGGGCTAATTGACTGCGTGCGAGGTGAAATATCTGTCCTGAAGTCTCTCTTTTTCATTTTTCCTCCCAAAATCTGTTGCTGTGAGCTGGCACATTCCTGCTTGCTGCGGCCTAGCTGGGCTTGTCACGCGTGAGGAACATGGTTGGTTGCATGACTGGACCTTGAGGGCTCGCACGCTGCGTTGGGCCTCGCGTGGACGGCCTGGCAGTTCGCCCTGTCCCACCAAGCGTCGTATCCTCCTTCTCAAAGAGTTTTCCCAGCCTAGCTGGCTTCGTGGCCATTTTTGGAGACCCACCGCACTCCCAGCAATGCTCGATGGGTCTCCTGCATCATGCCTGGAGCTGACAGAGAGGTGGAGCCGGCCGGTCGCTGCTCCCCAGGGAGCTTCAGGCTTCAAAGTTTGTTGGGTTTGGGCTGTTTTTGTTGTTTTTTTTTCTTTGTTTGTTTTGTTTTCTTCTTCTTTATGATGAATGAGAAGTGGTTCACGCAACAGACTCCATCAGACAAAAACTGAGATTTAAAAAAAATCTTGAAAACGTGTTGTTGGTTGCAGTCTGTACTGGGGAATTGAGCAGGGCCTCTCTGGAACTAGAGCGAGTCGAGGCATTTCCGATGAGGGCCGCCCTGCCACAGCGCGTGCCAAATGTGAAATCCTCCATGGTGCAGCGTTGGCTAATGAGCTTTTTTGCTATTGTGAGCAGAAACAAACTTCTAAACCCCGTTTTAAAACAGCCTTTGAGTTTTCAAAGCGGGTTGAGCCATAAAAGCAGCCCTGTTAGACTAATTTAGATTGCTGCATAAATTTCCATATAGACCAAGGAGGTATCTCGGGGCCAGTTTGTAGGGACAGTTAAAAGAATAGGGGCTGAAAGGATAAAAATGCTGCTGCAGGTCCCACATGGTCTACAGCGGACCTTGATGGACCCGCAGTCCATCGTTGGCTTTGCAGAGGGGCAGCGAGTGGCTGGAGGATGTCCTGGTCTTGTCCCGTTGTGGACAGCAGTTGTTCTGTAGCTCCCCGGTTCATGCTTTGCTGAAGACCCATAGGACATGGAGCCAAGTAGCTTCTTTGTTCTCCCGAGCATCTTAAGTATCTGACTTGTGGCCAATTTGGGGGAAGGCATGCAATTGAGAAAGAAATAACTTTAAGCATAAAAATCACTGTTTACTTAAAGAGAGATCGTTCAAACTTGGAAAATATGTTAGTCTGACATGTTCTGCACCATTTGCGGTGTTTATTCTGTATTACCCCATCACTTCAGTCTGTGTACTAAAACTGGAAAGGTCGTTTTACCCAGCTGATACTCGTTTTATATTCCATTTTCGTCTGCAACATATGCTGTTGTCTTTGTGTTTTCCATGAAAGAGAAATGTTGGAATTCTAAAAATAAAAAAAATAGAATAAAAAAAAATCATTTCACAAGCAGTTTTGACAATTCTTTAACGATTCTCCTTTATGCTCGTTTAAAAATCCTTTAAGAGCAAGATGCATTGCTTTGACTTTGGACTGCATTTGGGTACTTGAAGCACTTTGCGCTGTTTCTCCAAATTTTGTTTGCCAACCACTCCGAGCCCTTTTCTGATGTTCTCTTGAAGAACAGATGTCTGCCGTGATTTTGTCTGCTTAGCCCCAAGTCTGCTTCAAGTTAAAGTATGATGAATTTACTGGAGGAATTCCCACTAGCTTTTCCCTCATGGCAGCAAGTCCAACATTGTCTGCTTGAGAAAATTGATGGCACATTCTGTCCTCGGGGAACGTATCTCGCTGCCCCTTTCAAATAGGGACTGGCTTTTACTTCTCGTGTTCCTGGGAAGTTGCAGACTGTATTAAGGACAAATGCCCGGGCGCCTCGCTGGGAGCAGAAGCTGGGGAGCTGCTGTTGGTGTGCCGCTGCTGCTGACAGGCTCTTAAACATTTCTAACTCCTGGCGCCACTATTACAGCTCTGTTTTTGCATTTGTAAAACATAACGGGTCCCTGGGTTCGCCGTAATGGTCTGCTCAGGCGAGAGAGCTGAGAACTGGTGGGTAATTTTTTTTGGATTTGACTTTGTCAGTTCTCCTGAATCATTGCAACCAGCATCAAGGGAGGTTTTGATAGCTAATCAAAGTATTTGAATTTTCAGGGATGCTTTCTGCATTTGCTAATAGCCACCTGTCAGCAGGCAGAGTTTCTGCAAACATGACATGCATTGCTCACAGGCAGGAATGTGTGAAACGCGAGCCAGGATCTTTCCCTGCTAGTTTTGAGTTGCTTTTAAAACCCAGGGAAAGAAGAAGGGAATGCAGGGCAAAAAAGAAGGGATGCTGTTCATTCTGAAGCAGGATGGTCCTGACAAGTTGGCGAGGCCTTTGGCCGTGTGTGAAGCTTCATACTGATGGGTTCCCCTGCTCTTCCCTAGGTGGACAATGCCAAGGACTTCCTCTCCTTGGGTGGACTTCAGCTGGTGATTAACGGGTTGAACAGCACCGAGGCTGCACTCAAGGAACACGCCGCCTTCGTGCTGGGAGCTGCGCTGTCCAGGTGAGCCCAAGGGTTGGGTGGAAAGAGAGATGGAGCCGTAGGAGCCGGCAGGCTATGTGCTTCTCTCCGCCTCTCTGATGGATTGATTGGTGATGACAAACCCGAGAAAATCCTTTTCCTTGCACCCCGCTGGGTTTCATCCGTGTCCTTTAGGGGTTTTGCGGTGTGCGCACGTATGTGTTTATACAAAGGTATGCGCTACGCATTTGTGTGCATGGAGACTATAGAGCGGTGTTGGACAGGCCCAGAATTCAAGGTCAGAATATGCAGAGTGAAGATTGAGAGCTAGGGCCATTATATCTGCCTATTTCTGTGCCTAAAAATACGATCGCGTTCTCCACCGTTATAAATTATTTATCACTTAGTCTAACATACAGTCTAAAGCTCGGCACTTCTTTTGCAGTCTTATATACAATGCAGTTGGTCCTCAGCATGTGTAAATTAATGTGGCTTCTCTGACAGCAGCAGTTACCCTGATTTACACCTGAAAAACATCTCACTCGTAGTTTGAAATGGAGCTTGACTTGTTGGTCACAGTAAGGTATAGTCTCCCGTACTGGAAACACAGACTCTTTCTTCATATTCTGACATATCTTAACATTTGCAACAGTATATGTAATTGCTTTACTGGGTTCTTCGATAGCATGTAGACTTTTTTCTATGTTTCCTAAAGAGAAAATAATGCAAAAAAACCTCTAGAAAAACTTAGAGACAACTTGAAAAATAAAGGGGAGTGTTAAATCACATTTTTTCCTGCCTTAGGGAATGTGCCATGATTAGGACTCAAGATAAGTCATCATCCCATGATATAAGCATGTATCAGTGACCTTAAACTACTGCTTTGGCATAGTGTTTCTCACTTAATTGCAAATGCCTCTATTTGGACAGAGACTGCATCTTTCTGAATACAATAGTCAAATACTGCTTTGGAAAGTTTTAGATGCTTTTTCTGAGAGGGCATTTTGACAGATGGCAATATTAAGTGGCTCAGATGATGCATTATCAGAGAGCTCGGCTGCAAAATGTGAGGAATATTATGCTCGGTTTCTTTCCTTGCTGTGCTTAAGCTTTCCTATTCAATAGACACCTACATGCCAACTTGTCTACCCTGCTAATTTGTTTGTTCATACATTTCCTCAGCTTATTCTGTGTTCGGTTTCGAACGCCGGAGGCATTTCGAGTGCTTCGCTCTCCACGTTTGCTCTTGGGTTCCTCTGAGGGGGCTGTTGTTATTTCCTTCCAGCATTCTTGTTCCTAGGAGCCCTGGACTCAAACCGTAGGACTTAGTGAGTAAATGCGCAGAGGTGGTACAGCTCACTGGGGACCTGATCTGATCTGTACTCATGTGCCTGGTGCTGGTGTCAGGTCCTGCTTTGGATGCACGTGTACCATATATGCTCCCATAGGTGTTCTCCATTCTACGCAGTGATTAAGTATGGTGGAATAAGCACAAAATTCACTTCTACCTCCACTTACACACAACATACTATTTTTTTTTAACTCTGTGTTTTTTAGACATGGCAATTTATGTAAATAGATGGGATGTTAGCATAAGACAAGGCAGCAGGGAGATGCAGGCCAGTGGAGGAAGGAGCTCAAGCAAAGGACAAGGCATTGTGTAGTGGGTGCTGTCTTCTGCCCATGCAGACTTTTAGCGTGTTCTGGGCAGGCTGTGACTGCATCAGAACTGAGCCATGTGTGTGCAAGGGGCAATGGCCAAACGGGTTTGTGGCCACCTTCCAAGTGTCTTTGAGTAAAACAAGTCACATTGGTGCACGCCAGTGGTTTCTTCCCTTTCTTCAGGCAGCAGTTTCCTGGTGGATTTACATGCAGCTGCTGTGAAAAGGGTGGTCAGTGTCCTCCCAGCCCCTGCAGTCTTGTGTGCATCAGCCCCTTGAGCAGACCATGTAGCTGGCCAGGTTAGAGAGTCAAGCCTGCAAAGGCAGTCAGGGCTTCTCCCTCCTGACACAGCCCCTCCTTCAGTGACTTCAACTGGTGCTGAAAGAAGCCATAGCACATGGGAGTCTGGTCCTCAAGGCAGAAGGTCTCATGTTCTGGTCATCCAGATATTTCCCGGATGGGTGCTGTCCTACCAGCCTCCATCTGCCTGCACATCTCTGCACCTCTGACTGGGAAGAAGGTGACAGGATACAGAAGAAATCAAGATTTCATCTCTTGTTTCTCTTGTGCGTCCTTCATTTGAGGCGTTTTGGGCTTAATCGCCAAATCTGTGACCAAGTCAAACATTGTTCCATCTGCTAGAGTTTTCCAAGTGCTGCCCTTACCGTAACTCTGTAACCTCCTCACAGCCTGACTGTTTTTAAACCTTTAACAAAATGTTTTCCGTTCAGCAGTTTGCAAAAGTAAACTTCATTTGAACAATCCTCAAGTGCTCTGATTGCAAATAAAAGTTAAATGCACTAACAAAAATAATTGCTAGGCATGTGGGATTGTACATTTAGGTATCCATAATTCACTAACAGTATATGCCAATACACAACATTATCTGGATTTTCGGTGATTGCATTAGCATAAAAGCATGTTAGCATTTATCCAGTGGTACTAACATTTAAATATATATAAGTATGAAATATTAAAACACAACATTTTTGGAGGCAAGCAGAACTACTGTCTCTAAAATGTTCTTGCGTATTTTTGAAGGTACACTTTAGTATCTTAGGATGACAATCAGCATTCGCACCATTGGGTCCAAACATCGCAAAAATGTCAATGTTTTATGCAAAGAGGAGCTATATTAAGCTAAAAAGATTGCTGATGAGAGTTGTGTCTTCTGATGTCCTCTAAGCTGTTTACAGGCAGCATTTTCCTTTGTTCTTAACACAGCACGGCCCCTATGCACAATTTGTAGCTAGATGTTTTCACAAGACTGGAAATGTTCACCAGAAAGGATTATGTTTGTGATGTTAAACCTCAACTTTTTAAAAAACTTTGCCACCAGGAAGCATTTTTCCACACCAATAATTTAAACGTTTTCGTACTTTGTTATGAAAGGATTTCTGTAATCCGTTTACGAGGGGGAAATAATTATATCAAATGCACTCTTGAAGCTTTATCCCAAAAGGTCCCAATATGCGTCGGGATGAATTAGAGATGAGGATGAAGAGAAGATAAGCTGTGAGGCCTTCAAGCAAAGAGCAGTAGTTTATAGTTCATGGGGAATAGGGAAGAGAGTGAAAAGTGGGATTGTGGCATGGCCCAAAGCAGGGGTGGAAACTCACCTGTGCAGCAGCATTTTGAGAGGAGAAAAACGTGGTGGGAAGCAGCGTCGGAGCTGGGGAGAAAGAGAGGAGTTGAACAGAGGACAGTTGGTCTTGGCAGAGCTCCCACAGACCTCTGTGTTTTTGTTCTGCACTGGGGCACCTGCTGCTGGCTCTTTTGGATTGGTGGCATTGGGACCAGTCTCTTAAATCCCAAATGCTGCTCAAACTGAGTAGTGGGGGAAAGGAATCAAACCGACAGCCAGGGCTTGTGTCCATCTTGCATCCCAACCAGCAGCCAGGCTGGCCTTGCAACTGGGCGCCAGAGCAGCAGCTCCCCGGCACAGCCTCTCCAGGGACACAGATGGCCTTCCCGACAAGCTCAAAGCTATTGAGATCTCTGAATTCACCGTTTTGGTCCTGAATAATTCAAAAATACATACATATATATATATATATATATATATATATGAATGACATGGCAAAGACTTGAAAATAAACTCATCTCAGCTAAACTTTGGCAATGTCTCGTAAGCACCCTTGAGGGGCCATTCGGTTCGTGTCAGACTGTTGTCCTCCTTCTTGCTCATTTGTCTTCTGCATTACCCAGGAGATGAACCCCCTTAAAACTACAGCACTGCATGCCACGAATATCCCGATACCGTCACTCACCTGTCGGCAGGTTTAGAGCATTCACAGCTTGGGTGAGCCAAGAGAGACATGAAAGATGCATCTGCTTCTTGGGACGAGCTTGTAGCAGGGTGCTGTAGATACTGCTCAGCACCATCATATCTGCTTGTCTGGGTGCTCATCCTCTGCTTTTTCATCTCCTTTCCTTCGGAGCGGGAAGGAGAGGGGAATGCTGTCTCCTCTGCCCCTACCACATCTGTCATCGTTTCAGTGGTGTCAGCCTTCCTTGATTGTGTGATCTCTGTCTTCAGGATGCATTTGTCAAGAGGCAAAAGTTCTCCTCTGTTTTTAGCAGTTTTGAAATAAGTCACGACTTTGCAATGAAACTGGTTGACATTCACTCCTGTTAAATAACATTAAGGCCCAGTGCAAAGCGACAAAGCCAAGAAAATGAAAATTAAAGACCTCGCTTTGATCAGGTCTCTTAAGGACATAAGAATTTCTGGGCAGAAACATAAATCTGGTTAGCTTAACAAGCAGTGCCCCTGCCCATTTATTTCAAATCCATCTTCATGTCTGACCTTCCTCCTCCAGCTTCTCTTTTTACATCCTCTAGTCTTTTCCCATCTATTCACTTCCACCATTTGCTTCTCTGGCAACTTCTTCCATTTGCCACCTTTCAGGCAGTTCTGCCTTGATCCCCTGCTCCCTTTTAACTTCTTGCCATGCAGCCTCTCTCCTCTATTTTTATTTGAACTCCTGACTTGTGCAGAGGTAGCAGCCTCACTGCACTTAATTTGAAATTAATTTGATTGGGTCGCCTCCATTTTTTTTCCCCCTCTAACGATAATGAACTCAAAACTATTTAGCCTTTCCCCATTATAAATAACCTTAACAAAAACTGCAGTGCAGTATAAAACTGTGTTTCATCATTATGTGTAATTGCACAGAGGACGAAATCCCTACACATTTTCTGGTGTCTGAAATAGAACAAGAAAGTGTAATCAACAATAAAAGCATAAGCAGGCAGCTTTCGGCTCCTGGGAAGGAAGGGAGAACAGACCTCGAGAGAAATATCTAAAATCAAGGGTTTGGTTGCATTTTCGGTTTTGATAATTTAGATAATAGCTGCTGTGCTGGTCTGGGGAAGCTGACAGGGTCATGTGCTTGCTCTTGCCAAGCAGGGTGTCCCCATGGGTCTGTGACTGCAACCACTGGCAAGTTTGCTAGGTTAGCAGGATGTTTTAGCCTGATTAGGGCTGCTTTTAGTTTGAGGATGTTCCCAGTCCTCAATGTTGAGGTTGGGTTGCAGTGCTGGTGGTGAGAGCAAGGAGGCTGCTGAGGAGGAACAGTCTGAGTTCAGTTGCAGATGGCCAAGGCTGGAGCCAGGTCTGCTTAGTCTTGCATTTCAGCCACGAGAAAACCTAACGCTTCCCTCCGCGCAGTGCTCAGCTTTGCTGCTTGCTGGACTTCCTCTAAGTGGATGAGGGCTTCCTCAATCCTGCAGAACTTAGGTACCTGGTGGGGAAGCATGCTGGGAACTTGGTCACCTCCTGAAGCCCATGGCTCCCGCTCCCGGCATACTGCAGGCAGGGCTGGATTTGCTGGAGCTTGGCCATGTGTCCACCCAGGAGCTCCTCCGTGATACTGTACCCCTGGCCAAGGCCCACCAGATACCCAGCTCTTGTGGCACAACGAAGCAACCCAGTGAGGAGCAACGTCGTGAAGAGCACCCTCAGCCCGTGCTCCCCTGCTCTTCACGCACAGGTCTCAAAGCTCCCCACAGAGGCCAAGTTCGTTGGGTAGGTGCCTGCAGTGCTGAGGTTGGTCATGGCCATCCCATCCGTCGGCCATGCCCATCCATTGTGTTCGCTCGTTTTTATGGTGCTCAACTGTGACGTTGGGAGTTCTTTCTTCCCAAGCCTTTGAAAAACTTGGGTGGAACGACCCTACCACCTAGCCTGAAAATGCAGCTTTGGCAGGAGAGCTGCTGCCACCCGGGGAAACGCAGAGGCTGGGAGCAGTGGGAAGCTGCTCTTGCCGCGCTCCATCTCGAGCAGGGAGGTTGGTGTCACAACCTGCAGGAAGAAAAATATCATCGCAGCTCGGTCATGCATTATATAAAACATGTTGTTTCTGTCTCTTCTCATTTAGTAAGTGCATAATGTGTGCTCTCCACTAAAGTATTCCACTTTTTGCAGTTTCCATTTAAAATATGTGTTCAGACAGCTTATCTAATCACTTTCTGGAAAAAAAAAAAAAAAAAAAAAGAGCCCAGATTTAGTGGTTCCAGCATAGACTCAGTTTCCTGGCTGGATGCAGCACGCATTTCTTTGTCTCTTCAACTCTCATTTATTCTTTGCCCATGTTTTCTGTTTATCCTTTCTTCTGCAGCCTGTGCACGCGCTAAATGGCTTCACAAGCTTCAAAGATTTTCCTACCCAACTCCAACATTATTTTCCTGACCTGCTGTGACTTTTCCACTTGGCGTGTTCTCTGCATTCTCTCCCCGTAATAGGTGCAAAATGGTCCACAAAGAAGAGGTATCTGGGTCTACTCTTTAATCACGTTGTGCAGGATGCGGTAGCGGTCCGTTGTTAATGTGCTTTAGAAAGGAGGTTGGAAGAGCACGTTAAGCAGGACAAAAGCTAAGAGGGGAAGAGAGACAAGCAATGAAAGTGGGAAATGCAGGATTTAGCCTCAATTACATACCTGCTCCGAGCAGAGCTTGGGGTGGACAGAGTTGGCCTAGAGATTGCGTCAATCCTCTGTACGTAGGAGCATCCAGATCCCATCTCTTTCTGTGCTGGCCCTGCTGTGCGCACCCTTCTCCTTCCCTGATTGCTGCTTTTGTTGGATTTAATTGCTGGCGGGCTGTATGCTGCAAACATGCCAATGCAGATGGGTGCAAGCTTGCAGTGGGAACGTGAATGGCAGGATTGGGCTACTGGAGAGGCCCCAAGGGGCTGCCCTTAGCCCGAGCTTGCATAGGAGGCAAACTGATAGGAGCCAGCAGCCCCACGGGTGTCTAAGACTGGCTCTTGCCCATCCTGACTGTCCAAGTCTGGGCAGGTGACCTCATTCGCAGGTTGTTCTCTCGCAGCCTGCCCACCATCCAGATTCAGTGCTTTATTTTTTACTCTCCTGTCTGTTCATCTGTTTTAAGATTAAAAAATGAAGCCTCCTCTTTTGGAACAGTTTGGTTAGTCCTCCTCCAAGCCAGTTCCTCAGGACTTCCACCAGACCAAGCTCAGTCCCTTCCACACTCTCCAAGTACCTGAAAAGGGTGGCTTTCCATGGAGAAAGCCCAGCAGCTTATCCCAAATGATCTCTTTTTTCTGAAGCAGCTCATTAGCACTGTTGATTACTGGCGCTTCCCTCAGGTGCCGACATTCTGCATCGTCTTTGGGCAGGCTTTGGATTGCTCTTTATTTTATACGAGCCTGTCCCTGCTTAAAAGGAAATATCCATCGTGTGTTTGGAAGGTGATGACTCACTGTCTTGACTGAGGGCTCAGATACCCGAGACCTGCCAGTCAGGGTGGTAAATCTGTTGTAGGGAAACATCTCCTGGGAACAATCCAGGTAGACAACGCCGTCCCGCCAGCCGCCTCAGAGGTGCTTTGCCAGCCTGGAATGTGTTGGCAAAGCCGCTTCCCACAAAGTCATGGCCCCGTGACACCCGGCTGCCTGAGAGCCGAGCAGGTTTTAGGAGGAATCTGCTTCTCTAGAGGCTCCTGCCATACATCTCTGGTCCCTTCTGCTGCGCTGAAGATGCTTCCCAGGCACTGCGGCCGCTGCAGCCATCAAAGCGTTTGGCCCCGGCTCGTGTCCGGCTGTCCCTGCAGAGCACATCAGTGTTCACGCGTTCTCTCTGGGTCAGTCCCTACTGAGTCCATCCTGGATGCACCACACAGGGTTTTTTTGCAATTGTACTTTCCAGATGGTCTCTCCTTTTATTTTTTTGAATGCCTTGAAAATAGAGGATGGGAGAGATGAAGGACTCTTCCAGCAATCAGATGGGTGTTGGGTGCAATATATGGGCTATGACAAATACTCAAAATCATGCTTCTTTTTTCCCACTTTCATGATGCTTTCTTAGCAATTCTGGTCCCAAAGCCCAGCTGTACCTATGCAATTCTGTCACTAGTCCTGAAGCCAACCTGAATTTTGAATATCCATGTGTGTGTCTCTCTCAGCTGTCACCAAAGCAGCCCTTTGGTGAGAGGACATCTCAGTGTGTGAATGAGGAGCTGCTGGAGGGACCCCTTGGGAGGTGGCAGATACCCCCACTGCATGTGACACCGTGGTGCAGGGCTTTGCAGCGACTCTTTGCTTGGCCTGGTTGTTAATCCTTAGCTCCAGCTGCCGAGACCAACTAATTGTTGGGCTATTGCTTTGTATAAACCACTCAGTCAGCATAGGAACGGCCTTATTAAAATGGATGTTCAATCCTGTCCCATCTTTGTGGCTGGATTTTGCAGAGGGAGGAACAAAAATATGTGGTGTGGTAATGGTACAGTAAAATGAAGATGAGGCTCCCCTAGCCCTAAGCAGCTAAAAACTGCCGTATGCCCTGAAACACAAGGGTGGTTGTTTTTTATCTAGTTCTGTCTAGGTAACAGAGTTGAAATGGGTTTCTGAATTCTGGTCCTTGCCTTGTGCAGCAGGGGGGCTGATGCAAGAATCCATTTCGGCAGCTTCTGCACCAGTGTTTCTGATCTCTGCATGTTTCTCATCTCCCTTTGGAGGCAGATTATGTTACATTTCCATACATATTCTGGCATGGAAGCCCGTAAACATGACCTTAGTATGTTTGCATGCCTTGAAGCAATCAGTTCACCTGAGATGCTTCCCAAATTAATATCTTGCTGCTTTTGTTATTTAAAAATATCTTTTTTGTTTTTTTCCTGAATGGAGAAAGATAACGACTCTGGAAGTTTTCCTTTCCAAAAATGCATTTTCTTCTTGAGTGCTTCATATTGAAATCTTCCCTAATTTCAGTTCAGCTAGTGTGTGAAAACACACAGCGAGGCATTATTAGTCCCTGAAGGCACAAAGACAGATGGAGCCCAAAATGGAACTGGCTTTATGATTAATTGAATCCCTTTAGAGTCAAATGGAGTCAAGGCTTGGTCCTACCCAGTGAGCATCTTGAGAAAACTCTGGCCAGCTTGAATCACCCCACAAGGCCCAGCCTGAGGAGTTCAGCGTAGGAAAGTACAGATGTCATTCACAGAGTCGGTCCTGGGTTGTCACCTTCCAGGTTCCACGTGGAGCTGGAGGAGATATGTGCAGAGTGGCACGTTGTATTATTCCTGGAAGAGATGTGAAAACGGAGTGCGGGCCCAGGGTGACAGGTAAAGAAACCAAAAGGCCGATGAAGGTCCCTACGTGTCACGATGTGCTTTGTTAATGAGCTGCTGTGTCTAGACTCAAGCTCCCTGCGGCTGCACGTTGATGGTCTATGTTCCATTGCAGAGGTCTGCAGTAGAGCTGCTGAGGGGGGGAATATTTCAGGGGATGCTCAGGGGATGCTCCGTGAACTTGGGAATGGAAATTTGGAGATATGGAAGCGATGTGTGGGTAATGTGTGGGTAATGTGGGCTGAGGGGCAGATGTGTCAGGACCTGCCCAGGACTCACGTTCCTCAGACTCTTTCAAGTCCTGCTGGAGGTAAGAATGAGAACTCCACCTTAGCTCATTGAATGAGGCAGAGGGGTTAAAATTGAAGGAAGGATTTGGTGTGGAAGGCTGACGCTGCACACAGAGGTCATGGTTTAACATCTGCAATCTGCATGCTCCAGAGAGAGCTGCCTGCTTGCAATTGCCTCCCCTAGAGAAGAGGTGCTTTGAATCCATCTTCCTTCCTGAGGAGCAGCTTCCATGGGTGCTAGCACATGAGATGGAAGAGGGTGCAGATGGACCCACCTCCAGCATCCCTGTGCAAATGCCTTAGGCTCAGCAAGAGCAACATTTTCTCAGGCTCCCACCTCCCTTTCCTGCAATGCAGGGGCAGCCCTTTAGAGTCAGGGGCTTGAATAGGACCTTACTAATTGTCCATCGTAAGTGGGAGGGCTGCAGCAAAGGAGCTGACATCGCAGATCAATGCGGGGTTGAGCAAACATGCCAAGCATCAAGCCTGGCACCTCACAAAACATCCATTGTTCATTTATTCTGACAAGTGCAATTTGGTTTTCATTATTCATGATACCCTCTAGCATGGCAGCAAATGTGCCGTGGTATATGTTGTAAAGGGAGGAAGGGTCCGTAATGTGAGCTCTTTCTGCAGGACCTGGATGGGAAGTCTTAGGGAAATAGCGGGAAGCTGCTGGGGAATTTCTTTTCTTTCCCTGGGGATTTGGGGGATTGCAGATCAGCGGACTGTGGATTAGTGGATCAGGAATTAGAAATAAACATTTCATTTTTATGTTGCACGCTAATGAACTGACAAATTTAATTTCTCCAAATCCAGCTAGTTTAGCTGAAATAAGCGAAGTCTTTTTCTGGCTCTTTTTGGTAAACTCAAAGAAAGGGCAGAAACAAGATTTCCTTGGCCTTGATGTAATATGAATTCAGTTGTTTGACCTCAGCATGTTGAGAAGACATTCTAACTCTTGCGGGGAAGGCATCGCCTTGGGCGGATGGTCAGCGTTCACCGCTGCAGTGAGCTTGAAGGAGCACCTCAGCGTGCTGTGCGCTTGCTTTCCAGCTTATGCATGTTTTTTTCTTGCCCTTAGGCTCTTAAACACTAGCTCCTGAAATAAGCTGAGCTCCTCCTGCTTCCTGAGGTTGCCCCAGGGTGAGAGCCCCCAGTGTCTTGGGTCCCTGTGCATCCTAAGGCGTGCCGGGCTGGGCTTTGGTGGATACGCAAGCTGGAATCAACTGCAACTGGCTCGCCCTTAGCTGCACCGCTTCTTGCGGCCCAAAGCCAATCTCTGGATCAGGTTGGCGCTGCAGAACTGGCGATAGAGTAGAAAAGGACATCGATGTCACTAAACCAAACGCACCGTGGGAGCAGATCTGTCTGTTGAGGGAGGAGAGCATGTGCGAAGGGAAGGGCTCGGGTGTTAGTTACTCTCCTGGACTCATGTACGTGCTTGGGGGTTTTCCTGTAATATCCTGATGAACAATTAACATGATGGAGCTGGAAAATACGTCTTGTTTCTCCACCTGTATGCGACAGGTAAGGATATATGTATATATACTTTTTTTTTTTCCATTGTATTGCTGTGCCTCTTTATATCTCTTTATGATTGATTGAAAGGCACAGGCTGGGTATAAAGAGACACCTTTCATCTACTTGTATAGACAACTGTGTTTCTCTCCAGGAAGCATGTATTCTTTTCTACATATCTCCTAACCTGTGCTTTAAATCTGAACCTGACAAAGACCAGAGAGGACAACCAAAAATGGTAGGAATCGCTGGCTTCCGTGGGTACTTTGAGCCCATTATTGCAACTCACCATTATTCCAGTGGTAGCCAGCTGTTCCCAAATACCTTGTGCTGGAGACAAACTGGGAGTTGCGGCATCTTCTTGATGAGAAGCATTCAAATGCAATAACCATGGCAACAGCTGCGGAGGGCTGGCTGCGACAGGGGACGAGGTTGTGCTTTCCAAAGGACACCGGACGCAACGTTGCTACCACAAACGGCGTCGCAGCGCGCCGAGGAACCAGCGGGCGCTGGACCCTGAGAGCTGGGCACCCCACCAGCCTTTCTGGCGCCGCTGGAGACCCAGCCAGGGCCACCTCAGCTTGGATGCCAGCTGTTCCAGGGGATGCATCCATGAGCCTTCGTTAAAGGGAAGCCAATCCCCCCATGGAGGAAAGGGGGACTTCTAACCCAAAAGCCCAGGGGAATCCTGGAAATGCTCAGTCAGGAGGGAGAGGCCAAGAGGGAAATCCCAGCAAGCAGCATCACCTCTTACCCACCTCGTGCGCAGGATCCCCAAAACACAGATCTTATTTGGATGCCAACTTTGGGAAAGACTGCATCTTTCTGCTGTGGATTTCTGGTCCCCTAGTCTGCAGATGACTCACCAGAGATGCCTCCCTCAAGGGCCTGTCCAGCCCAAGTCTCTAGACTTTCATTCAAGCCTCCGGCAAATGCTTTGGTTTTGGGTAGATTCAGTATTAAGCAGCTGCCAGTAGATCTCTCCCATGCTGCCTGTGAGCAAAACGTAGGTATCTTGATCAACTGAGTCACCTCTGTGAGTTTCAAGAGACCCCAAGGCCCCAGGTGGCTTAGTTTCTCTTGAAAATGTTGTCTCTTGTCCTTATGAGGCAAGATTGGGGTATGTCTGTAGGATTCCTGCTTTGAGTGCAATGAGACCAACGCAGTGAGACCTGAGCCGGGCTGGTTTGTGGCTGCTGAATGCTGCAGATAGATGATCAATAATAAACACTTGACACATCTAACTTCAGAGATTGTTCATTTTAGGCCTTTTAGACCGTGATTGAAACTCCACGAGAAGCTGGAACAAAAGCCAGGTGCTCAGGTGGAGGATTCAGTAAGAATTGGCCTGTTTTTGATTTGACAGAGTTGGTCCTTGCCTGCTCGGTGCGTGACAGTGCAGAAGGCAGCCCGCTGAGTTGACCGGGTCTGAACTGATGCTACAGAGGGTTTTCTGGGAGGGTCCTTCAACCCCAAGGACATGATCCATGCCCTTGCCCAGGGGATCTTCTAAGCGCCCAGTGGGACATCCCCTCCAAGCACACCGGTGTCCAGCTCACGTTTGCAGCAGCTTGAGTTACAGTTTCAAGTCCTTTCAATTAACTTGGTGGGAATCCTGTTATTTTTGTCTGTCAATAGTCTCCTTCTGCTGTCTTATTTAATTGGCGCATTTTATAAGCCAGAAAAGTAAGAGAGGGAAACTCTTAATATTAACAAGAAGAACAGCCCACTGAAAGGCAGCAACGTTTCTGGATTCTGAGAAGGAGGCAGTGACTACTCCACCTCTGCATGTAATAATAATAACACCCAGGCTAAGCATCTCTAAAAATATAAAATAATGTGGGCCTATTTGGAAGAGTCAATATCCTTATCAGCCCTGCTGTAATCTCTGCAAACAACTTTCACTAGAGATTCCGGGCGTGATTTTCGATAGCTCCGAGCAGCTGGGGCTTCTTTGCCTTCAGTGAGAAGTCTGAGTGCTTGGCATCGCAGCAAACCAAGCCTCTTCCTTTCTGCTTCAAATTGGGTCTTGATTCTAAGTGAGATGAATTTTCTCCTCCTGATAATTCTGTGCATCTGAAGTGATTACAGCTCCGCGTGAGTGCTCTTTTTGGAGATGTGAATGCAGCATTTTCTTCCGCCTTAAAAAGGTTCCTTCGAGCCTCATGATTCCAGAGGGAGGGGGAAGAAATCCTAGTGAAAGCTGTCACATCCTCCTATGCAGATTATAGATTAAAAACTTTTATTTTTATAAAACACATATGGGGGCTGAATCAGAAAAACTTCTGTTCAGACGAGCAGTTTTTGGTGGTGGCGACATGCTGCTAAATTCTTTTCGAGCGGTGGAGAGGCATCGCCAGTGAGGGGTATTATTTGGAGTTCTTGGAGAGTGAGCTTTAATGTTTGCTTAACTCCACTAAAAATAGACACCACCCTCTTTTTCTAATAGGCGGCATTTGTCATGCTTGATTCATTTCCTCTCCCAAACTGAGTTCCTTCATGAATATTCATCTGCGCTCCCTAGGAATCTTTGCCTGTCCTCCCAAGTTGTACTTAGGGGGACTGTGCTGTTACAATGTGGATGCCAATCTTCCAGAGCTTGCCAAATATCCAAGCGGATCCAGGGAAACGCTGCAGTATCTGCAGCTCTCCTGGATACCTGGAGAGCACCAGAGACTTGAAGAGGGAGTTCTCTCTCTTCACACGTCTCCCCTTTGGGTTGTCATAGCAGCACTGCCTGTCCCGGCATCGCGAAATCGCCGTTGCTGTTAGCTGGGAGATGGGAGAATCGTCTTGGCAGATTTTTTGAGTGGGGAATTAGGCCAAAAGGTCCCTTCCAAACCGTGACGGTTGCTGCTTCCTTCAGAAGTCCTCCAGCTCGGTAGTTACAGGAAATTTCTGGACAGGGAAGCCTCACAGCAAACGGAAGGACTGCAGTCCTTATCTAGCTCTTTCCAGTCATGCTCAGCCACCACTTCAACTGGATGGGGGGAAAAAGGCAGATTTGCCATGGGAAAATATAAAACAGAGAATTCATCTTTTAACGAAGTCTATCAGGACCCCAGACCTTCTAGCTTTGGAGGTCCAAAGCCTGTCAAAATTGTCCTACTACTGAGGTGTCGTGCTCCAAATTGCTGCTTCCAGCAGATGAAAAAGCAAAGAGCTGGCCTGATGCTGGAGAAACCAGAGGCCAGCAAAGCTGCTGGATGTCAGAACTCCAAAGCCCTTGAGAAAGAGGAGCATGAGGAGAAGATACGCCTGGAAGGGCATCAGTAGGGTCCTTGTGAGGGAGGATCTTGTGTTTCCCAGGCAGTGACCAAGGAGAAAACTTGAAGGGGGAGCTTGTGATGAGCGTTGTGCTGGGGATGCAATGATGCCCTTGCATGGTGGGTGAAGGTTTGCTTTGGTGATCCCCTCAGGAGGGGATCTGCTCAGTGACAGCCACTCGGCTGCCACTGCTCTTTGCTGGCTCCCTCAGCACCTTTCAGCCTTGCCGATTTTCAAAGCAACTCAACGACTAAAAGTGACAGTGTCTCAGCACCATGCTCAGCAGGTGACATCTCATCCGCAGCTTCACTGGGGGGAGCAAGGCCTTCCATAAACCATTTACTCCGTGGCCCGATTGCCAAGGAATAGGGAGCTGCTGTACTTTCCAAAAAGCCGCTCTGTTCATACACAGAGCAAGTTTAGCCTCTGGGCATGGCCTTGGGTTTAGTCCAGAGCTCCGAGTTGTGGCTGGAATAGTCCCTGAACATGGGCATTTAACTCCCTTTTGAGGCCTCCTCAGCCTCCCTCCAGTAAAAAAACTTTGCTGTAAATGAGTTTGGGGGTTTGTTTTATACATGATGTGAGGAGCCAGATTTTCTAAAGGCTGGCATTCACTTTTACAGGCATTTATTATAGGCATGAATAATTGCTGGCACCGTGTTACCGCCGCTGTTGTTTGCTCTTACGGTTTAGACCAATTACATGTGTAAGCCCCTGATTTACAAGGAAAAGCAGAACTGCAGTGGCTTTGTGGCCTACATTTTGAGAGCTAGCAACATGTCCGCGGTTCGTGCCATGTTCCCAGACCTGTGCCATGAAACACGGAGGTTCCTTTCAATGCCCCAGAGGCCCCAGATTGTCAAAGGCAGCATGTGACGTGCGCCACGTGGCACGGAATGAAGCACATAAACACGGAGCACGTTAAAGCTGGGAACTTGCCCAGATTCACCTCGTGGCCAAGAGCCAGAAGCTTGATGGTGGTTGGCGGTTGACATCCAGCTGCTCTGAACGGTCACGTCAGCGTGACACCGGAGCTGGCCCCTGCCTTGCCGTCGCAGTCCGGCCGCTCTGTCCCTCCTTGGGGCAGGAGCTGTAGCTGAAGGAAGCAAGGGGAGAGTGGGATCCTGCCTGGTCTGCCAGCCCAGATGCTCCTTGGATCGGCAGGGAGACTGGGCTCGTTCTTGCTGAGGGACACGGCGAGGGCAGGAGGGGAGTGAAGGCAGAAGCAGCAGGAAGGGCCGTTGTCCGCGAGGAAGCGCTAGCAGCTCCGGTGGGGAAGGAGACCGGCTTGTCCCACTTCAGTGCCGTCGAGGGCGGGTGATGCTCCGGGGCCATCAGTCACTGGCAGCTCTTCATCTCAGAGGCTCTGTGTGCTCAGCTGGAGCGTCCTCCTGCGCGCAAACGCTCCGACATCAATCTGGCTGCTGTGCCGACGCACGCCGGCGAGGAGACGCCTCAGCGCTCGCGCGGCGCAGGGCGCTCCCTCCGTGATTTACGAATGCGAGGAGGGTTTAGCACCCTCAGTTTCCGCAGCAATTTCCTTAAGCGTCTCCAGCCCCCGCGTGCAGCCACAGGGCTGATGAGCCCTCGGACGACTGCTTCCCCTTCTCCCACCGTGACCCGCCACACAGGAAAGACAGATGGAAACACAAGCCCAGATTTGTTTACGAGGTTGCAATGAGCTGGTTTACAGCCCGGCGGTCGCGTGCAGGAACTTCTGGTGGGGCCACCGCTCCATCCTCCCTTGACGATGACTAACAGTGGGAGGTGAGCAGCGCAGAGGGCGTTTGGAGAGTGTCTGTCTTTCCACAGTTGCAAAATGCTGAATAAAACCGAGCCCCGCTTCCTTCTTCCCCCTTCGCTTTCAAGCTGCTTCTGAATCCAGGCCCTTCATCTCCCGCTGCATCTCGCGGCTCCGAGAGCTTCCCGCTCTCCTGATGATTAAGCCCTTATCATCTGTCGCAGAGAGCGTCCCCGTGATGCCCGTGCGACTGCTCTCCATGACACAGCGCCCGTCTCAAGATCCTTCTGGCTTGTTCTTACCTTTTCATTCTCCTATTAAGTCTCTTGGCTCCCTCCTCCACAGCGGCCAACGAGAACTTTTTCTTGTTGCCTTTAAGGTTATTTAAGCTTGATTGGCACGGCAGCCTTTTTGTCAAGATATCTCCTGTCTCCTGCCCATCAGTGAGGCGGGAGGCAATGCTGAATTTCCCTCTTCTTGCACAACTCTCTCACTATCCTGTTCCACTGCATCTTCTGCTTATAACTTGTCTTTCTGAAGGTGCTTCCTCTGCTTGCTCCAGCCTTCTTGGGGCAGTCAGTTTAGCTGTATCCTTCAACTCATTGCACTAATAACACTTTTTATTACCTAGCTTGGTCATTTTAACTCCTTGACAGGTTGTTTTGTGTGTCTGTGGCTCTACCCTGCGCCCTTTCTCTGCTGACGGGATCCATGTCACCTGCATCCTTCTCCACGAGTATCCATCTAAGCTCCATCCTCACCTAGGGATGAGGGATGCCTCCAAAAGACAAATCCTCACACCCTAAGGCAGGAGTCAGACACAGCCCTGTCTCCCTTGGGACAAATCGTCAAATTGGGTTCTGCAAATGTTGCAGAAATTCCTTTCAAGGTAAACACAGACCCTTTTATAACAAATCTAGACCCTTTGCCTGTCGGCTTGCTCTTCTGAATTACCTTAGGCAGGTCCTATGGAGACACGGAAAGAGCGCTTGGGCCCCCAGGGATACACAGACCACAGATTGGAAAATGCTGCTGAGGGAGGCCGAACTGCTAGTCGAGGCTGGATGTCTTAATTTCAGGTGTCTGGCATTAAGTGAGATGAATCCCGCACTTGGAAAGATTTGGGGGAATGCTTCTCTCTTATTTTATATTTGGAAAATATAAAGGTACATTGCTGCTGCTTAAAGAAACAACAACAATGACAATAATAGCAGCAATTACAGATGGGTGCAATTTTCCTTATTTTTCAAGGGAAGCTGCTGGAAAAAAAATGCTGCTGTGCTGATGTTTGACAGGGACACTGCTGCTGGTACCTGCTACTTTCTAAAAAGGGCTGCTGGATTTTTAATGACCGTCAGCAGTACAACCTTGATTTTAAATGTCATCCCAACCTCCTCTGCCCTGCTGCGCAAGGAGGGCTGAGTCGGAAAGCAGACGGAATTACTGGGGCTTTCTATTAATCCTAGGGTTTCCTCGAGGGCTCTCTACCCAGGAGCAGACTGGGACGGTGCGTGGTTTGCGTTACCGGTCACCGTTTTTGGTAGTGTCATTCCAAGCTCATCTCTTTGGATGGAGGGATTCCAGCTGATACTCTTCTCTCTGTAATGCAGGAAGGCTGGTTGGTCCAGAATTGCTTCCTCAGGTTTCTCCAGGAATTGGTGTTTCCTGGTTTTTGCAAATGTACTTTTAAAATTCCATCTCTATTTTCCACAGGCTTCTCTGGTGGAGCTAAATATCTCTGTGCTTGGCATTTGAGAGATGGTGATTCGCTTTTGCAAGTGGAGAAAGGTCTCGTTCAGGGGAATTAGGAGTCAAGGAAACAAATCTCCTTCCCTGGCTTTGAACGAGTCTAATAGCATAAACTCGTGGGACTGAAGACCGACAAAGTTGAGAACATGACAATTGCACTGGGTGCGAATCTCACCGTGATCTAGCATCTTCCCTTGCATTTATAGCTGGAAATAAGGTTTGCAAACACTCAGCGGATGCTCTCCTTAAGAATAATAACTCGTGTTGCAGCTTCCGGAGGCGCTCGGGGGTAGGTCCGTAAACAACACGGGCAGCAGGCGATAGAAGGATTTGCTTGATGAAATGTTAATACCTTCCTCAGTTACCAGAGGAAAGCAGAGAGCCGAGAAGCAGATGGTGGGGTTAAAATAGGATGTTGCATCTCGGAGATGTTGCTGGGGAGGAGAGAAGGGAAGTGCCTCTTCCCACTCTTTGCACTGGGGCGCATGGCAGAGCTAAAGATCCCTTTGGCATCCCAGCAGGGACAAGGCAGGCAAGAGGTTTTTTCAGAAGAAATTATTACTATTATTATTGTTATTAGCACATGTATTAAAGAAAAATCAACTCAAATCAGCAAGCAAACAGAGCAAATGACAAGCAAATGTCTCAGCCTCAGGCTACCTTTTAACATCTCTCCAGCCGAGAGATGCATATTGAGTGTTTGGTGAGCGTGCCACAGCTGGCCTTAAGGTTGATTTACACCTCAAAAAAAGAACCACATTGTTTTTGGAGATTTAGCACTGAGGGGAGTTTCAGGGATGTCCTTCTCCAAGCACCGTGGAGCAGTTGCTTGTACCTACCTGGGATCATCAGTATTTCATTGTGTTGTGTTGGCAAAGAGCTAACAGAGTTTCCTTGATCATTGCAGCTGGGGTATGAGTCACCTCGTCCACCCCTTAAATCATAGCGCGTTGACAAAACACTCCAGAAGGGACTGTACAGGACAATTCTTCACTGTCAGGAGAGCAGATAAGATGGTCTAACATTTACAGTGCTATTTCATATCCTCTCCTCTGCAGGCGCCGCGCTTCAGCTGACAGTGGAAAGTTGATAGCCCCGGAGAATCCGGAGTATCTTTGCTTTTAATCATAAAATTGTTTGTAGGTCTTTTGATTAAACCCCTGGAAGCAAAACTCACCTTTGAGGCTCTGCAAAGCTGCCCTGCTCCGCTTGCCCCGAGGCACAGGGAGCTTCAGGTGCTTGACAGCCTTCAGAGCGGATCGGCGGCCAGCAGCCCATGGGGCTGAGCCCCAGTGTTCGTGTAAATGAAGGAATGTGCTAGCACCCAAAAATGCTCCCAAGAAGCATCCCTGGGTATGAGAAAAATGGTTGGACTTGATGATCTCGACGGTCTTTTCCAACCATAATGGTTCTATGATTCTAAGAGGCTCCTCCAGAGCCTCCTGTGCCCCAAGGCTCTGGGCTTCCTACCTAGGCTTGCATCAGTACCGTGCAAGATCTCTGCCCTGTTTTTATGCTCCTTTTTTAATTTTTTTCCCTGCAGATATAAATACAGCCTGGCGGGTTGCTGTTTGTATGTGTTTAGGAGAACAATCTGGCATGGTTGGTTTTACTATGGCACCTAAGATTTTATCACCCAGATCTGGTATTCACTTTTCTAATCTGCTTCACAGTGAGGTGAGAAGGGAAAAAATAAAAATAAAAAGGCTTTTACCACTTAACTGCAATTCTTTCTTGCTACAGGACCTGATTTTGCTCTACGTTTGTGCAGCTCCATGTTTGGTGTTGAGCAGGATGAACATCACGTCCCGGCTTCGCTGCCCAGGCCCGATGCTGGTCCCGGCTCTCCGGGTCTCTGCTCAGCGCCTTTCGGTGGCAGATTCATTATTCCATATTTCCACCAAATTACCTAGCTTTATGGCTCTTCGTATAAATCTAATTATCCATCTGCTACACTGTGTTATGGCGCTGCGGCTCATGTCACTCTTGTTCCAAGTTATTAAGCTTCTTGCCTTTGCCCTCTTGCAGCTCACGCTGGACGGGCCTTTCCCCAGGGAAAAACGCCGCCTTTTTGGCCCATCCAAATCTCCGACTCGTCTGCCTGGCTCCAACTTGCTCTCCGCAATTCTGTTCTCCTCTTAGCCACAAATACCCGATAACCTAATTGCTCATTAAACCCTCGGCTCTCTCCGTGCCACCCCTTGCTCCCCATTGAGCCTGGCTGCTCACTGTGCCGAGCACCCGGCTTGGTAGCAAGTGAGAAGGCAGCATCACCTTGAAGTGGAGATTTTCATCTTCTCGGTGGTTTTCTATTTTTTTTTTAATGTCTCTCCTCTGTTCGGTGCTTTTGAACATCTAACATCTCTTTCATGCTTCCCAGGCTCAGCACAGAATCGCCGTATTGTGCTGCCGTATCGGAAGCTCCTTTCCCTTTTGTCACGTTCTCCCCCTTCGCCCCCACTTGCTTCTCGGCTCTATTTTGATCCGTGTGACTATTTAGGGCTCTGTTTTGCTGGGTGGTTTTTGATCTCCAGAGGCGAAGGCCTTTCTCTAGGATAAACTGGGTTTTGCAAAGCTGCTCAGAGAATAAATGTTTTAGGCCAGACCTGCCCAAAGTTGACCTTGGTGTGGGCCTTGGGGGTGCTTCACACCCATCGCTTTTAAATCCGGTTAGTCAACATTGGCCTTGCTTGTTTATTCTTTGTTTTTTATTTTTCTAGAGCTGTAGCTTTATTATTACCCAGTCTGTCTTATATTCTGTGCGCAAATGACCCGTCTCCTCCTGGATAATGTGATATTCTACAGTAATGGGAAAGCTCCGTGTTAAATATGTATTTCGGGAAGAGCTTCAGCAATCATGCGCTTTAAGCACCATTTGCTGCACAACATCCCAGGCGTCCCGGGGACGGAGCCAGGCGGTGGGGGCTGCCAAATTCCGTGCACTGAATTGTGCCAGTTATCCCGCCCTGGGCACCCGAAGAGGCATGTGCATATTCTGCACCTTCTTCCCAGTTGGGCTATTAGCTTTTTCCTTAAACCTGGAATCTCAAATTGGACCAGACGAGTTATTACCAAGCCGTCGATCATCCTCCATATTGTTTCTGCCCTCATTCCGAGATAGGGATTTACAGCTAGGACCAAGGATGCCACCGTTTTTGAATTGTCATCAAACCTTTAAATGCTGACATGGCAATGATCATTTTTATCACCTCAGTGTCAGATAATTTTAACATCAGCGCGCTTACACGGTCTGCCAGAAATTCTCCAAATTTTCTCTCTGAAAAAGTTCCTGGTCTCCTCCTCTACTTTGGAGGAGAGGAGAGACCCATGGAAGCTCATCCACCCTGCGACTGCGACTAGCGGGTACCGGCTAGTGCTAGAGCTGCAGTTATTGCCTTCCTCCCTGCCCAGCTCTGTGCTGCCAGCTCCCGCAGCCCCTTCGCTCTGCCTTTTTTCCTTTTTCCTAATTTAAATCTCATTTTGCTGCTGCATCATATTGCAAATTCCCATCGTGCTCCAAGTTCTGCTGTCGCCTCGGGGCTGTGCTGCTGCTTTGCAGTCTTCCCCTGGCCCTCGAATGTGTGGTCACGAAAAAGTCCCTCTTAAAAGCTCTTGAGGACTCCTAAAGTCTCTCTTAAATTTTCACCTGTCATCCTAGGAGTCAAGCTGTGCAAGATCTAAAACAGCCCTGTGCCACCAGCCGTGTAGTTGACGGCTTCTAATGGCTGATCCAAAGTATTCCCAAAACGACGTCCAGGGAAACCCTCAGCAATGCCATGAGCAGATCTGCAGCAGCCACGTGCCTCACCAGAGCGCGGTCCAGGCTCTTGGTGACCCCAAGATGTGCGTGGAGGCATCTGTGAGTCAAGCGCATGAAGCCACGTGTGCTTTGGGCAACCTCCTCCATGCCGGATGGCAGCGCTGGCGGGTCCTCCAGCAGCTCATCCCAGGACTAAGGCCTTGCTGCTCCCACAAACAGCTTTAACGGAAGGGAAAAAGGAAGAAATGGAGCAGGGGCGCTGAAGCACCTTCCTTCATCTCCGTGTTCCTGCATGTTCCTATGTAGGGAGTTGCGCTGTCACTGATGGCGGCGCTTCTGCACTTGTTTTCATTCCTTCTGCTGCCCTATCCTTGTGCTGCTGAGGCTTGCAGTGTTCACACAAGCCGTCCTTGACTGTCAGGGCCAGGGATTATAAGTTTAATGTGGTGAAATATAAAGCAGTGGAAAACGGAGTATTGCCTGCTGCCATAGTGAACTGCTGCGCACAGCACAGGTGGTGGTTTCCCTCTGAGTTTGAGGTGGAAGCAGCAGTAGAAAAACATTATTCCTAAGCGTGTGGTCCATGTGATCCAGCTGGCACGGCGTGCGGAAGAGTGAGGCAGTGTTGGGGGGCAGCTCCCATCCTTGTCCAGGTAAGAGATGAAGAAACATCTCCAGGCAGCAGGGCCACCTTGAGTCTTCGTGTGTGGAATTGGCCTGGGCAGTGATTTGAAATCACAGAGAGGAGTAGCCCTTGGACCACTCTGTGAAATAGGGTATCGTGTCCAAAATCTTCACCACCTGCTGAACCCAAGTCTCTGCTGTCGCAGCAGCGTTGCTGGGGGAAGCGCCATCACAGGCCGTGTTGGGTCTCAGCCTCAGCCTTTCATTTCAGCAAATCTCCTTGCTGATGCCAGCATCCCCTTATCTATTAGCAGATTAGCACAGCTTGAATTTCCTATGATTGTAGTCCCTGGTCTGGCTCACTGTATTTATTTTGTCTGGGCTGCTTTTCCCTGGGCTTGACAGTGCAATTTGTACAGATCTGTGCTGAGTTTTCAAAAACCTTTAAATGAGCTTTTTGTTAGCACACGAGCAGGGCGATCAGTAGTAGAGACATTAGACAGGAGCAACCTTGGAGAGCACCTTCCATCCGGGAAGACTTCCTAACCTCTCCAATTGCTCCGTACCAAAGCTCCACGGTTCAGAGGTTTTAATTACAACCAATACTCCAGGTGACTGGTGAAGCATTAAAAGGCATAAGATTTTTTTGGTTAGATCCCTCGCTGTAGAGTTTTTATTATTTATTTGAGATAGCTGTGACAAAAGAACCTTAATATCCCAAACTTAATATTTTGCTTGAATAGCGCTAAGAGATCTGCAGCAAAAAGAGAGTCTCCTTGCAGTGCAGCTATAAACAGAAAAGTGCCCGCCTGCAAACTTGTTTCTCTATTTACTCTGGTCTTGCTTGTTCAGGGGAAATTTCAGGTGAGACTTGATCAGATTTTCAGATGAGAAGTTGAGTTGTCGCAGTGTCAGAGCTGCAAACTCCAATGTGGAGCATGAAGAAGCAGCTCTGTTCTCCTCGAGGCCCTTATTCTCACCGGCAGTGGAGCCGTGGTGCTTAAAAAGGAGCTGCCAGCGTTGCTGCTGATGGGCCACCCATGTGACATCCGTGGCTGCTGCTAGCAAAGCTCAAAGCACAAGCAAACAAAACCGAACCGTACTTATGGAAAGGTAGAGACCAAAGGTGTCATGGCTGAAAAAAATCAAGCTGGAGAAGTGGCTCTTCCTCCTCCTGCCCGCTTTGCTGAGGAGACCGGTTTCATCTCTGCATCTCTGTAGCTTCTGGGTGGGTTTGGAGATGCGCAGGGCTCATCCCGCAGTCCCAGAGGCAGTGCAGAGGAAGGTTTCGTGCCCCTGGTAGGTGCAAGCGCCAGGTCTCCACAAGTCACCACAGACATTGCTGAGGGCACCCGCTGTGACTTTGAGATGCTGCTTCTCACCATGGCGTCCCTTGGGAGTCCTAGCCACGGGGCTCCCGCAGAAGTGTAATCACAGCAGTCCTGAACATCGCTGCCATCCAAGACTCTCTGGATAGCAAACGCAGGATGAGGGTCTGTGAGGATGGACATCCCTGCATGATGTCCTAGCTGTGTGTTCCTGGCTGGTTGTTCACATCCAAAGGGGACACGTTAGCCTGGTTCTTTCACAAGTAATGAATTTAGCCATTTGCAGGCCTTGAAGGGAACTGCTCGTGGCGAGAGGTCTGTGGGTGGTGAGACCAGGCATAGTTTGTGACTCAGAGGCTCAGGGGACAAATGGGGCCTTTCTCTGGGCTGGAGCCGCTGGCTCCGCGGGCCCAGGGCAATGCACAGGCACGGCAGGGCTCTGCTACATTTCCCACCAGCGTCCACTGCAGGCTGTTGGTCCAGGCAGACAGATATTTCTATGTGTATTGACATGCATTCTCAGACATGCGTTTTGTTCTTTCCCTGCAGCAACCCTAAAGTGCAGATCGAGGCGATCGAGGCGGGAGCGCTGCAGAAGCTCCTGGTTATTTTGGCTACAGAGCAGCCCCTGGCCGTCAAGAAGAAGGTAAGCAGGTCAAGATGTGCCCACCTTGCTCCCTTGCTAAAGCACCTTGGATAAAGCCTTCTCCGTGCCGGACTGGATGCGAGCGTTCCTCGTTTGCCCTGATGGGCCAGCGTCTGTGTGACTTGTGCCCCATTCACGTTGGGCTTTGCTCCTCATGGGGCATCATCACGGCGTTGCAAGGGGGGTCCCCTGTTGCTCCCTGGCCTCCTGGCACCACCGCTGTGAGGGAAGCGGGACTGGCAGAGCAGCCGGAGAGCCCCGGGGCGCCGGCGCTTCTGCTGCCGTGTCTGGGAGGAGAGGCGTGGGTGCCGGTAGCAGGCACAGGGATCAGCGAGGAAGCCACATAGAAGCTGACGTGTGGAAGGAGATAATTGCTGCCGCCAGCCCCACGTGGCGCCCCCAGCACTGGCCAACAGCGGAGGCTGCCGAGCAAGAGCCGGGGAGCCCCGGGCTAAATGTGCAGCGCTGTCTGTTGGGGCAGGGGGGCCCCGCTGCCTGCCCCCCGCAGCACCGTAGTCCCCGGAGCATGAGATCTAATTACCCGCGCGTTAGCGTGCAGTGCTGCGGCCACGTATGGGCCATAAAATTACCTAGAAAATCCAGACCCGGCATTTAACACAGTGACCTGCAGCAAGAGGGGCTTCGGCAGGGCGAGGGAGCCAGTAGCTCCGTCTGTCCATCTTCGCCCTGCGTGCCATGAGGCAACCGTGAGACGCTGCCAAAATCGGGACAAGGAAGCACCTACAGAGCTGTGTCCCACTAGCGCCTGCTGGAAGCCGCACTATGGCCCCCTTTCCTAGGGCAGAGCAGGCCAAGGAGGCCCCACGTTGGCTTCTTCACACCGGCCTGAAGGAAACAGGAGATGGCAACGCTCACTGATGGGCCAGAGGCAACTCCAAAGATGTAGAACGGACACAAATTGGACGGCGGGGGGAAAGGTGCTGTCAGTTCAGATGTGGCCATGAAGAGCGCAGGAAACGCGGCCCACCCCTGTGTGCAAGAGGAGTCAGTTCAGATCGGGGACGGGCCCCAAGATGAGCAGCCCCGGCCCTGCTTTGGCAATGCCTTGCCCAAAGGGCAGACGCTCGGTGCCAGCACCTCGCTCAGCTCTCATCACGTCGCTCCTAGGACCCATGTGTGCTGGGCAGGCGAGTGGAAAAATCACTAGGTCGGCCCCTAATTGACTGCCCTGCCTTCAGAGGCCTCCCGAAGCAAGTTCCCCCGTTACCCAGAGCACCTCAAGGGGCAAGGGCTCTGCGGAGCAGCGCCAGGCTCTCCTTTACCCCAGCCTGGCCTGGCCCATCTCTGCGGTCAGTTCTGGGTTCAGGAAATGATGGCCCTTGGATGAGGCCCTTGGGGACATGGTTTAGGAGTCACGGTGGTGATGGGTTTATGGTTGGACCTGATCTTGATCTTTTGGACCTGATCTTTTCCAATCATAATCATTCTATGATTCTGGAGACCGGATGGGAGAGCTGCAAGAGGAGACATTTGCTGAGATTCAGCCCAAACAGTGCCACAAGCCACCATAGGGATTTTAGTGAATGTGTTTGGTATCTGTGAAGAAGTTGGAGAGAAGCCACCAAGGGGGGCAAGTACACAGCGAGCAGGGCTACTCACAGGCTGGTCCGAGGGGTCCCACAACACGGGAGGGTGGTCACCGTCCGCAAAGCCAGGGGAGGTCATGCTGCTCTGCATCTCTGCCAACCCCACCTGAGCTCCCTGAAACCAGTATTGGACTGGTAACAACTGGCACAGGAGGGCCTGAGGTGCTGACGGACCTTTCTTCCCACCAGGCTCTCTTTGCCCTGTCCTCGATGCTGAGACACTTCCCCTACGCCCAGCAGCAGTTCCTCAAGCTTGGTGGCCTTCAGGTCCTCAGGAACTTCTTCAGGGAGAAAGGCATGGAGGCCCTCTACATCCGCGTGGTGACGCTCCTCTACGACCTCATCATGGAGAAGGTGAGGAGTGAGGACACGTCCCCCTCTACCGCAGCCAACGGGCCCTTCAACCTCCGTGGGCAAAAAGAATCAGTCTTCTTGCCCCGTCAGGGCAAGAAGGACTAGTCCCTGCAGTTGGGACCAGGGTGCTTAGCAGCTCCCAGCCACCACTGTTGGCTGCAGGATGAACTAGCTCAAACCTTGTTTTTTCATTAAACCAAGATCTGCCGTTTCTACCCTGGGCTATTTAAAGAAGGAAAAGGTAAGGGAAAAAATAAGTAGGAAAAATCAGAGGTGGACTTGCCATCAGCTTGTATCACCATGTATCCATGGTGAGATGCAGGGTGTTAACCAGCTGTCTAGAGACACGTGGCTGTGGTCCTGCCTGGTTCAGAGCAGAGCTGCTCTGCTGGTCTTTCACTGGAGGCAAGCCCTGTTTTATTTTGAATACCTTGGATTACTGCAGTAAATGTCAGCTTAAAAATCCTGCTTCCTCGCCACCGTTTGTTATTTAGCTTGTGCCTTTCTCCAACTCCAGAGAATGGGAATTAAATCCACTTTCACTCTGTTTATAGCCAATTTGTCCTGCAGATTATTACAGCTGTAATACTTGGATTTCAGGCACCGCAGAGAAATGCCCATGTTGAAAACAGTTGTGTTGCAGGAGGTTTTGCAAAGGTGGGAATTATTTTGCTTGATCCAAAATTTTATCAAGTGTTGGCTCTCACATACGATGAACCCGTTTATCGAGTTGTGCCAAAAGCGAATGTGCCTGGGCCTCTTAGCGAAACGCTGTCCATTCACTCATGCTCCGTGTTTTACTGCTGCACCTCCAGCAGTCCCATCTGTTCCCAGCTCCAATCTAACTGGAGGCAATCTGCAGCCCCTACAGATTCTCTGTTTCATGTTAAAACCATGATTCTCACTGCCCTTCTGATGGCAGGAGCCACCTCCCCGCAGATAGAGGACAGCGCGCTCCCTTTCTGAGCCCGCGCTGAAAACGGGGAGGAAGCTCCGTACCGGGGAGTATTGGAGCCGGTCCGGATGAGGTGGGCAGATTTGGGGTGGCTTGAGTGCAAGTCAAGTGGTCTACTTTTCACTCAAGCATGGCCATCAGCCTTGGCCACAGCCAGCTCTTCAGACGGAAACACCAAGAGCACTGTGTTGGAACAGCCTTTTGCCCCTCACGTTTTCCTGTTTTTCTCCCAAATACTGCATAGCGGAGTCTTTCAGGGAGCCTTCCTGGGGGCGGATAGAGGGTTCTTCCTTTTCTCCCTCTGTCCTCTGTCCAGATCAGCAGTACAACGTAGCCGGATGACACTCTGGACCGCTGCTCCCTGCCGCGCCGAAGCCGTAGTCTTCCCTTAGCAGCGCTGCTGGAGAGGCAGGCATGGCACTCCAAGCTAATTAATGAAGCACTTTCAGAGCAATTAGCACAGGGGACCGCAGCCGAGCTGGAAGGGGAGCTCTGGGAGGGAAGCAGAGTCTGTTTTGGGGGATTTGATGCTGCCGGCAGCTCCTCCACCAACGCAGTGTTCGGGCTGGTGGTGCCCGCTGAGGTGTTTCCTTCTGGCCACGGCAGCTCCTCACCTTCCCCACCAGCGCTGCTGCCATGGGGCGATTCTCTGCAGCCAGGGAGCCGGCCAGAGCAGCCTGCTCCTTGGGGGCTGTCCCTGCGCTCCCACCGGCTGCGCTGTCCCTGCAGCAGCTCCAGAGCTGACCTGTGTCTTCAAGCTACTGCCCCGAACAGGCGCAATGCAAGGAAGGGACCTCATGGCCTCCCCTGCCCTCGTGTCCTCAGTAGAGTGGAAGGTATTGGACTGCCCAGGATCTGCAGTAGATGGAGTGTGTCTTGCTGTGTCGCTGCCAGGGCTTGTCCTTAGCTACCATGCGGCTCAGTGTCCCCACTCTGGCTTCCCTTCTCTGTCCTTACTCTTGTGTTTTCCATAGATGTTGCTGGAGGACTCTCCAAACGGGGATCACACGCAAGAGAAAATCGAGCAGTACCGGCAAGTGCGGCTGGTGCCGGCGGTGGTCGAGCAGGACTGGTGCACCCTCGTTTCCAACCTCTTGGCCACGCCGGAGCACGACACTCGCGAGAAGGTGCTCAAGACGGTGAGCGTGCTGATGGCCTTCTGCAAGGAGCACTACCGGGGCGACCCGCGCCTCGGCACCACGCTCGGCCTGCTGCGCCGCGAGTACGAGGAGCTGGCGGCCCAGGAGCTCCGCGAAGGCGACGAGGAGGGCTACTTCAAGGAGCTCCTTGGCTCTGTAAACACCATCATTCAGGAATTAAGAGCAAAGTAGCTGTCGCTTCACTTAAATTCAAAGTAGTTCAAGACAACAGCGTGGATTTTGATGGTACATGTGGAAATGCACTTTTGAATAAATTGCGGGGCTAAAGGGGATCTCCCCAGCACGCAAGTGTCCTAATGGCTTCATTATTGAAACACAAATATTCGGGGGTGTTTTTTCCTTTGCATGGAGTATTTCTGGGTAAATAGAGGCACTAGAAGCACAGAGGTAGTTGCAGCTTATACTGACTGTCATTCTTCAGCTCTGCCAACTGCTGCAAATGGTTGAATATTTTGAGTCCGCCTGGAGGAGCATGGAGATCTGTTGGGGTGGGAAGGTCTGAGGGAGTTGGGGCTGTCCTTGCGCAGCTCCAACCTGCCTTTTCTTCTTCTTAGGGAAAAATTGTCAGCAGAACAACTGTAATCCTTCATTTCCTTCTACAGAACGTGTCTTGGCACCCAGGCAGGGCGGTTTGGTTTTGTGCTTAGACTTAACCGAGAGCGGTGGGAAGGACTTTCATTCCATGGAAACGCTGGCTGGAGGTCCCCTCTGGAGGTCGCTGGTCCAGCCGTGCTAAGAGCAGGGCTCTCCCTCCATGAGGCCTGCGGGTCCCGAGTGCCTCTCAGGAGCTCAGCGCCACCACCCCTGGGTGCAGGTCACATCTGCGAGGACCTGCTCCAGGGTGGCAGCCCCCTTCTAGGTGCTCTCAGCTGGGAGGCCACCAAATAAGACTGCGCGGGGAGGCAAAACATCTGTTCTGTATGCCACCACGGCAGAGCCACGCAACCACCCGCGCCACTGTCACGCATGACCCTCTGGGAAGCTCTCCAAGAAGCCCCTTGTCCCCCTGGCAGTGCCCAGAGCAGGGCAGGGCTCACAGGGGCCGGCCCGGCCACGAGCTCTCCCTGGCGCGTCCCCATCACAAATAAGTGTCCTCAAAGGCTGCACCGAGGCCCCCAATTCCATCCCCACCGGCCCACAGAGGAACCCACAGAGCATCAGCCTCCAGCTCGCCCATCCCTTACAATATACACACATCTAATGGACACAACTTACTGCTGTTAAGTGAGTTTCTACACCTGCCTGACTGCTGCAAAGCGAGTTTCTCAACCAGCAAGGCTCGAATTTGCACTGGGTTTGAGAGCAGGTCCTTGCTACGCTCGTGTCTGTCTGTGCTTTGGGCAGCCCCTTCCCTCCCAGCGCAGGCCCTGCAGAGCCGGCTCTCGCTGCTCCCGCCGGCGCCCGGTGCTCCCGGCGCTGCCCGGGGCAGCAGGGTCCCCTCTGCTCCGCAGCCTCCTCGCAGCCTCCTCCTGCCTTCCAGTTGCCATCCGGATCCTCTGCCACATCTTTTAACCAGGTGCTTTAATTTGGTGCTGAGTTGCTGTGCTCCAAAAGTTCAGAGCACAAAACGCATTATCTAAGAGATAAGAAGGTAGAAAAAAAATGTACATCTTAATATACTTTTTTTTTTTTTTTTAAGCTAACAGGTTTTGGGGCTTTTTTTTATTGCTTCTTTTGGTTGCTTGCTTGCTTGTTTTGCAGTAATGTGCTTATTTTGAAGACAGCCACTGAACAGCCCAGGGTGCCTAACACTTAAACCAGTTGTTTTACTAGCAAGAGAGAAAGAATGGTGTGGTATAAAACTGGACATATACAGAGCCACTGTGTGTGTGCACGCACATATATACATATATATATTTTATATATAAAGTATATATATAAAGCCCTTGAAAGCCAGTGGGACTAGCACATTGGCTCACCCTCTAAGCAGATGCGTGGTTAGATGGTACAGGCACATTAAAGACTAGTGCATAATTCAGCTGTTTATCTTTCGTCCTCCAGAGGCTAAAACACTTTAAGACATTAAAACTTCTGCAAAAATATCTTAGGACTGGACAAATCAGCACTTTTGAAGCCCGATACCAATAATCTGGAATGTATTTACAGCTCAAATTATTATTATTTTTTAAAGGCTATACTAAATTCTAAGCTGATCAAGATAGCTCAGACTGCAACTTGAACACAGCCAACGACGGACTCTCAAATTTACTTGCCGTTACAAACATTAAATACCGAGCAGGCCACTTTCCATTTTTAATGCTCTATAAAAACAAGCTTTACAAAAACAGCAAACAAGACTTTGACCTATCCAGATGCTGCTTCTCCACTACCGGACTTTTATTCTTCATTGGTAAGTGTAAAAACACACAGGAATTCATAAAATTTAAAGAAGACAGCACGATTATGCCTTGCAGCCATAGTTATCACAAATAATGTACAGTCTAAATTGCAGCCTGAATAAACATTATTTGCTGGCTTTCTTTGCAAGCCCAAGGCAGGATGCAGAGCAATTATTAGCAATGAGCACAATGACAATTTGCATTTGAATGCGGGCGCTGGGGGGGCCAGGGGGGCTGCAAACCCGCTTCATTCACAGCACCACAATACACTGGCTGCTAAAAGCAACTTTATTAGTGTCCCGCAGCAAAATACATTAGTAATTTGTAACCAGGCATTAAAATTCTTGTCTTGTGGCATACAAAAGTCATCGGTTTTCTCCGCGCGACGTGTTACAGGGGGGTTTTCCTGCCTTTGCTCTGGGGTGATCCCCCTTTGGAAAGGGAGGTGAAAACCCTCAGGAAAGCCCCGCTGCAGAGTCACCTGCAGATGCTCCATACCAAACACGTATCTGGACGTGACTCATCGTAGCCCAGGAAGGGGCTGGCAACAGCAGCGACATGTAGTTAATGCACTGCCAAGCCTGCTCCAAATCCTGCTCCAAGGAATCCTCTCCATCCCCTCCAAACCAACCCCAACCCCTCCGCCTTAGGAAAGGCCGCTGCATGTTCTTTTTCCAGCCGATTTGCAATTGCAATTGTACAGTCGTGGCCCAGCAATTGTGTATTTTTGTATTTGTTGCAGCGTGTGGAGCTCCCTCCCTGTCCATCCCCGTGGGGAGACACTCACACATCCAGCGATCCCTCCGGTCCTGCGTGGAAAGTCTCATTTTCACAGCAAAACACCACAGCCCCTGCACGTGTGGCATGATTCAACTAGCAACGTTAACCGTTAGTGTTATGGTAAAATCCTCTTTGGTTATAGAATATTTTATTTAAAGCAAGATTATACAAAATAATTTTTGCTTTTTTTTTCTCCAGCTAGAAATATACCCCAGAAATCTAAAAGCAATCTAAATCAACACACTCTGGCAGGCTGAAGCTATACGGAGAGGATGTATAAATTTGAGCGTTCCCCCACGTCATCTAAACAAAAGTTATCAAAATTATATTAAGTAAATACATTTGAAGAAATAGTAAACTTTTGAGAATCCTTAGAACATTAAAAGTAGAGTTCTGGAAGTAGCAGTAGTGGACTAAAGGGAAAAATAACCGAGACAGAAACCTCTTTAAATACTTTCCATGGCCTTGAACTCACTGAGAGCCTGCACGGGATTAACGTGCTTCTTCTGGGACGCCCTCTTGATTTTCGTTTGAGTTTCATCTTGCTTCTCCCGCTTGACCAGGGGTTTCTTCTCAGGAGCCTTCATCTTCCAGGACACGGCGGGGAGGTTGAGGGAGGCCATTCCCTGCGACTTCTGGTATTTGGTGGAGGCCACGTAGGAGGCCTTCACCGTCTGCACCACAGCGTTCATCAGGTTCTTGGCGGCTTGGATAAGGGACATGGCACTGTCCACCTGGAAAACAGCAGCACATGAGTGGCACGCTGGGGTAGGCGAGGCCAGGTATGCCAGGAAGCATGGCAGTCCTGGAGGTTGCCTCCGTAAGAATGCTTGAAAATTGATTTTTCCCTTTTTTTTTTTTTTTGCAATTGGATATTTCAAAACTGAGGCAATATTTTTCTTTTGACACTAAAATAACTTGTGCCACAAGAGGAGAAGGAAGAGCAGCGGTTTCGCACATCACCTGGGCCTCTTCCATACCACGAGCCTTCTCCAAGCCTTGTATATGCCCCTGTTTGCTTCGGTGGCTAAGCTCTAACAGCAACTCACTCACTAATCAGATGTATACAGCCGTGGCAACAGCTTAATCACTGATTAATAAATATTTCAATCATACTAGAATATTAAGTTGTAACAACAGGAAGCAACGGGCTTGTATCTTTAGGCAGGGCCGAAGCAACACCTAAGATTTACCCTTGCACAATTCATGTCCATTTCTCATGTGATGCTAAACTGCAATTTGGCATTTGGGACTGCAGTCCGGAGGGGTGAGAGCAGAAGCAGCAGCACATGGAAACGCAGTGGAAAAAAGAGGATAAAAACCAAACTCGTGATAGTGAGGGAAGGTAGCAGGCGCTGCAGGCAGCCAGGGGAGCCAGCACCTTATGGATGGATTTGCTGGAATAGCAGCTTAATAGTGCTCAATTCCCACGGGCTGGTGGGAGTCTGCGTTGAGTCAACCGTTGTACCTTGCACCAATGCAATTGAATTAGCAAAGTAAATTGTAAAATTGCACGTTGAGTCAAGGCAGATTTACCCCGTGCTGCCTGCGCGTCACGATGCTGCCAGGTGACACGAGGCCACCAGCCTCCGAGCCCACGCGGGACCCCCGTTTTAGCCTGATGGCTGCACGAAAGGAAAAGGCAGCAGCGTCCACGGGGACAGGGTGGGCACCCAAACTGCTTCCTCACAGCTCAAAGCCTTAACCAACAGCCTTGCAAAATTATCCCCCCTGCTCTTTTACCTAATTAACCGCTCAACCAATTTGGCCCCTGGTTGAACCCCCTGGTTTGGGGTTTAAATGCTCCTTGCAGGCAAAAGAAGGGACCGAAGCCCAGGCCACATCCCAGGGTGTTTGCAGGACCCAAAGGGTGTCAGACACAGCGCGGGCAGCGGCCACGTGTCCTCCTGCAAACCAGCTTCTGCTTTCCTTGCCCCGGCCACGGCACTCAACCCACCCCCTCTGCATCCCACTATTTCCATGGCTCTTCCCAGCAAGAAGAACTACATTAAAAGCAAGGAAAGCAAGAAGGGGCATTTCCAAATGAATTGTTGGGATACCTGGGCTGCAAGCTCTTCCTGCCTTGGTTGCAGCCCTGTTTTGACAACACTCTCACAGATAAGAGGCCATCAGGCTGCCAGGGAGACAGCAGTCAAGGGCTACCCAAACTTTTGTTCCTTCTGCAAACTCCCTACACATCACACGGAAAGGGAAAAGCACTAGCGATCAAGCCTAACTGCCCAGTGCAAGGAAGAGGATTTCCAAAGAAATCAAGAAATGAGCTCCATCCCCACCTCTCCCTGCAAAATATCAGCATACAGATTCCTCTCAGCAGGAAGCATTTCATGAAGGACAGGGAAGACTCAAAATTATTTGCTAAGCTATGGCTGAAGGAAGGGAGCAGGCTGGCCTACGGCAGCTTTCAGCTGTCACAAAACAGCACAGCCAGTTAAAAAACCCTGTGTTCTTCAGGGCATAGCTATTTTGAAATATTATCATCCCTGGAGAATTACAGGGCCAGACACTCAACATGCTCAGAGTCTGTGCAGAAACACAGGGTGGGTTCAGGCGTGCTGATTAAAGTGATTTAACCTCATTACAAGTAAAAAACAGTCTTTGGGAAAAAAAAAAGGTAGGTTACATAAAGGTAAAGTGAATCTATCCACAAATCTACAAATACTCTTGAAGAAAAACTGAGAGTCTGTATTTTTATAAGCATGTCCTCCAAAAACAAGGCCACGTGTGCAGGCCTGGCAGGACTATAAAATTTGCACGTATTAAAACTTTGACTGGAAGCTGACAGATAACTTATCTCCATGCTATACTACTTAGCATAAAAGCTTGGCGTGGAGTAATTGCTTCTGTTGGACGAAAACACACATGAAAGGGGCAGCTCATACGCACCCCAGACACCACCAGCTCCCCTCCGAGGTTCTGGACTTCGGCCTTCACTTTGCTGCAGATGTTCAGCTGGTGGCAATACAGGGCGATGCGCTGCAGGTAGGCGAGGAGATCCTGCTTGCACGCGGAGTCCGGACACTGCAAACACAAAGGAGAGGTTTTATTTCATGACTAGGGAACAGAAGCCACGGACTGATAAACCAGACAGATGTTTTAGAGCACTGAATGCGCTCGGAGATTGTTGCACTTTCCGGTATGTTTTGCTTTTCATAAGACAACTCATCAACACACGATTATAACTAAATACATCTATTATCTTAAACCAGCCAATGATAAGCCCAACAGTTACTCAATTATATCCTGCAAAACAGATTTGCAATATATTCCTGACTTCTGCTCACGTTCTTAGCAATGCAGAAGATAGATCCTTTGCCAGGCATGAAATACAATTTTTCAAGCGCTCGCCGAAGCGCTTAGCCGCAAGATAAAAGCAACGTTGTTAGCTTTGCAATTGAAAGACTACATAGGTACCAGGCGCTGTACTACCGCTCAGAAACCTGTTTTCCCAACTCTGGTACAGGCCAAAGTGAAGGAGCATCGCTTGCCCTGCAGAACAGAGCCGCGATGTGATTAATGAGTCTATCCCACGCTGGATATTGAAACAAGGGAAGGCAGCTGAGGGGCCGCGGCAGAGCAGAAGGGACTCTGCAAACCTAAGGCAAAAAGGCTTTGGGAAGGCTTTTACTACACACGCTGCTCCCTCAGGGTCTTCAAAGCTGGCAGTGAGCACGGTGGCCAGGGTGGCTTCTTCAAGGTACAAAAGGCCATCGCAGATCTCCTGGCACGCTCCGAATTTGTGGCTGTGCTGCCGGCAGTGCCCAAACCAGCCAAGTCGAGGCCAGCCTGGGTCTGTTCCTAAAGTCAGAAGTTACAGAGCGTTAGCGACGTGTGGGATGAGCAGCTCTGACGGGCTATGTGCTGATGTCCTCCAGGTACCGGGTACCACGAGCGGCGGCACCCGCAGCTGCCGCCAGAAGCACCAGGTTTAGAGCCCTATTAGCTGCACGCCACGAACGCCGGCAGCTCCGTGTCAGGGCGCCCCATGGTGTGTCGCGTCGCACTAACCGCCGCTCCAAGCCTGATCGGGGCCCCGGGGCAAGCGTGACTAGTTGTCACGCTGTGCGGCAAGCGCATGTGCTGTCCTGCCCTGAAACGGCCCCTTGTCACGTCTCATCATCCCTCTGCACAGCTGCAGGTCTTCCATCCAAAGCACAAATCAGCCTCTGAATGAGCACTAGTCTTCTTCTCAGAGGTTTGCAATACTACATTAAATACTATTTCACTTTTTGCAGGAAAAGGCAGAGGACTAAGGCCAGATGTCGGTCTCCACCCCTGCTAGATCACTGCACATTTGGAGGTCCCAAAACCAGAGCGTTTGCTTCACACATCAGCAACTCATCTGCCCACCGCGGTCACCAGGCTACTTCTCCAGCTCAGCAGAGAGGCTCGGAAGGAATGACTAGTTCAAGTGAAGTGTTCAGCAGATTTTGTTCTTTTTCCTTCCAGGGCTACAGCATTTTTTTAAGCCCAGATGGCATCGCAGCCCAGCAAGGATAAAGCAGCTGCACGGAGAGACGCTTCTGCACGCGGGCTGTTATTTAAAACACTGCCCAGAGACACGCGCGATGCACGAGGGGCTTTTGGCACGAGCACACCACGCTGGGTAAAACAGGCTACAGCGGTTTGCGTAGCTTTGCAGGCATCCGGCCTCATCCAGAAGCTAACAGAGGCCACCTCCTTCTTCTCAAGCCTGATAAAGTAGAAATAAAACCAAGTACCTGCAACTCCTACGCAGGTAAGTTGTTCCCATCAGCGAGGGGAGAACGGTTCATAACAAGGCAGCTAAGTTTGCTGGGTCATTTTTTAAGCTAATCAATATTAGTCGGCAGCACAAGATGTTTTAGAGGAAGTCCACCAATAACGCTGTCCAAAGAGCTAATGAAAAGCTGAAATTAGCATTTGGGAAAACGCTCTCCATCTCCCCAAAAGCTCATCTAACAGTAGCACAGTGAATTGAATGTTGACAAATGCACACAGCCGCCTGTCACCAGGAATGCTAAACAACTCGGGGTTGCTCCCTTCACTGAAACCATTTAGCGAAAGACATTTTCAAGGCAAGAGACTGCTGTGTGTTTACCCAGGGCTGAGGAAGGCAACGAAACATTAGTGGTGCAAGGAATGGAATGGGAAATGTTATTCTGTTGTATTTACGTATGCTGTGACTTGGAAAAGCCACATCCCGTGCTGTTTACACAAGCAGAACAGAGATTGCAGCTCTAAGACTCCAGTCGAGATGAAGGTTGAACAGAACCGTAGCATGAGATGAAGAACAGCATGACAAAAGGCACTGCATATGCCTGCATAATCCCTGCAGTTTCCTATATAGAAACATTTAGGGGAAAAAAAAAAAAAAAAAAAAGATTTCAACCCTGATTAAAAGAGATTATGTTACTGTATTAACCTACAGGAGCCATAGCCACAAAACCGAATATTAAGAGCTAGGGTAGGAGGACTTCCAGAACAGGAAAACTGCAGAACTGCTGGAAACCAGCAGTAAACGGACACATGCCCCAGTGCCACCCAGAAAGCAAAGGAGAAACAAGAAATATCCGCGAGCAGGTGCCTGGTTTTCGATGGCACGTTCGCCGTTCACGTTCACCCGCTGCCTCCGATCTGGCCTGGAAATCCTGCCGAGATGCTGATGAAAACCTCTGTGTCGCCCACCTGGCAAGAGCTACATTGGCTGCTCTGCTTCAGATCCAGGATTGATCCTCGATGTCCGTCCAGACGAACATTTCACCGGGACGCGGGGCAGTGCCTAGGCCTCTTCCACCCCAGCTCCTTTCGGTTCTTACGATCAGACACAGCCCCTTACCAAGGGCTGCAGGCAGCAGAAGCATTGCTATTGCGCTGCTAGCATTTCAACACACACAAAAAATATACATATATATATAGTGAATCACTCTTGTACAAAAATCATTTTCCTTTTCGCGGCACTCGCAACTTCTCGACAGCTCCCCTTCCAAATAAGCAGCCTGCTTCTCCGAGCAGAAGATGGAAAACCCTCGGGATGACGCGAGGGCTGATGGCGAGACACTTCTCAACAGGCTTGAACTACCTCGGATAATGGCTTTTACGGTTTCAAAGGAAATGTGTTATAAAACTGTCTGACAGCAGGAGTTAGGATTTCCTGACACACTAACAGGTAGGTCATGATTCACCTCCTGTCACATGGTTAACCGAACAGGCAAACACATCCATTTGTCCAAGCCCTGTACGAGGCACAGGGAAGCAGGACAGCGCCGCGAGGCCTCTGCTCCCTGTCAGCAGCTCTGCATTAACGGATTACTAAAAGTTCCTAAAGTGCATGTAAGCTTATCTAATGAAATATGGAAGCTGCAAGTATCAGAAGTCTATGGAACAGGGGGGGAAAAAAAGCTAGAGTCTTGTCTAAATGACTAACTTGGCATCCCTGATCATATCTGTCTTCAAACCTGCGCTTATTCTTGAAGGAGTTGGCTGCTATAGAAAGCAAGCACTGTGTTTTCTTGCATATTTTGGTATGGCTCCGTGATCAAAAAACGTTTACTGGAAGCTTGCATAAAACACATGAATTAAAAGAACCTCCAAAACAAACAAAACCACCCCCCAAAAAACCCACATTGCACTGTAAAGCTTTACCCCAATACCTAAATATCTCCTCCTTGCTTGATTCACCTGATCTAGCAGTGGCACCTGATCCTTTCAGAAAGGAAGGAGCAAGCAAATCCATTTTAAAAACACTTTTCAACTTTATCTCCTCATAGAAGATTTCTCCCTGTATCATTAATAAATTAAGGCGAACACAACATCTCCGGATGAAACATTTAAGAGAGATCTGCATTACAAAGATTTACTTCCACGCTGAAATGGTTTTATTTGAAAATTTGTATTATGAATTTACATTCAGAGAAAGCCTGAAAAGCAACCTACAGCTCTATAAAATAAAGTTTAGACAATTATGTACCTCCGACTTGACATACTTGCATTTCAGGGTCTCGTCTGAATCCAGACTACCATTACTAACACTGATGTTTCTCTGCAATTTGGGTGTGGACTGAGACCAAAGGCACTGTGCTTGGCCCAGCGCGGTCTCAGAAGTGACACAGGCAGGTGCATGACATCAAAACCTGAGTTGTCCACACTCATTTAATCCCAAATTTCTTTCAAACCTTGCATATTTGACATAGCTATGTGCACAAGAGCTTGTGATAACGTAGCAAATACTTGGGTCCCCATGTGCCTTGTTCACAGTCTCCTCCGCGGTAGCAATGCGGAATGGAGGCAACTGGGAGCAGGTAACAACACCCTGGAGACTTCTCCCAGTCTCACTGGTCAGTCTAGAGAGCACTTAAAAATCAGTAATATTAAAAGGTTTCCTCCCCAGAGCAATGGTAAAGGTTGTGCAATAGGTCATAGGCAGTAATTACTGGCTTGCCTACTCGGCCTTGTCATTGCTGTGCAAAGTGCTCGGGCACATCCTGAGCACAACTAGAGCTACTTGAACCCAGCTGCAGTCCTGCTCAGTTAAGGAGACTGGCCTAGATACTATGTGACATGAAGCAGTGTTGTCATTTTGCTTCTGCAAAATGCTAGGTCCTCAGTTGCAGGCAAGGAGCTGCCAGGGTTACTACCCAACATATTTAACTGCTTGCGTTGGTCAGGGTGCCAGGAGAGCAGCTAGAAAGAAGAGGCTACTGTTTTGAGCAAGCAATTCTGGGGAAATGGATTAAAAATAAAAGAAGGAAAGCACCTAGACTCCTCAAAACTGAAGAAATATCCTTGTGTTCATCATGTCTGCAGTGCTGAACAATCTCCTGCTGCTCATTTGTGCTGGCGAGGTAAGAAAATGAACTGTGACTTACGTGGTCAGCAATAGTCCGGCCCAGCTTGTCCATCCTTGACCCGGCTTCTGCAATTTTCTTGGCTGCACTGATCACATCTGATGTGTTTTTTAGCGGACCTTTGCCTCTGCAAAACAGAACAAAATCTACCTGCTAGCACCAAAGAAACAGAAAAGAGAACAGGGTATTTCTCTTCTTACTCTATTTCATATTGTTTTGCAAGTGATCCCTCACCCAGCTGTCTGGGTCAGGTGGACTCGTGCACTGAAATCAGCAGGTCACTGAGCGCAACCACTGCAGCCCCTTCATTTGAAAGTAAATTCCCCTTTAGTTCCCTCCTCATATTTAGGTTAAGTGTAGGAATAAAAATACCTTAAAATTTACTGCTTCGAGCAACCTGATAATTACAAGAGGTAGTATTTTAGAAGCCAGATCTGTAATTTTTGTGGAATGCAACAGCAAGTTTAAAAACAAAACAAAACAACCCCCCAAAACCCATTCTTGTATGAAGTGCTGTAAATGGATTTCCGAAGCCATTAGCAAACCTCTCTTCCCCTGGCAAATAGCAGTACTAGGAACCATTTCTGCAGCACAGCAGCACCAAGAAGCCCTTAGAATTTCATGCTATAAAGAACTGAGCAAAACTATATATTCTTTGGGACAAGAATCACCCTTAGGAAAGAAAGAATGACAGGCAATACTCACTGCGTTGCTGCAGATCAATTTAAACAGTTATTACCACGCAGCCACTATATAGCAAAGCATCTTCTGAGACTTTAATAGTGTAACATTTAAACGGAAATTATAATAAATAAGACTCTTAAGAGCCCTCGCAACACTCCACTGGCAGATCACCATCCCCGCCAATTTTAAGAGACAGCAATGGGTGCCCAAATTAGAAAGGCTCACCTGGTGAAGTCTGTCATCTCCATCATAATCATACACATTTGTTTTGCCAGAACGATTATATCATTACCGCTGTCATCCCATTTTGACACTTCAGCATCCAATTTGCTCTTTTCTTCCTGGAAGCTCGCTACTTGCTCAGCAATCTTCGCTTTTTGCTCTTGAGGGAGCTGAGCCATGATAGCCTGAAAGACACAGTTTTCTCACATTGCCTTATTCAGTCACCTGCATATGGCTTTTTGGGATAATTTTCACTAATAACCAATTTAAGTCATGTAGCTGGGGATAAAACTTTAATAGCAATCTTGGTATCTAGAGGGTTTACAGAGCCATTTTCTTCCCTCTCAACCCAAAGCCTGAGCAGAATGAATTATCTATTAACATTAGAAGAGTGCCCAGAAAGACAGGCTGATACCTGCAACATATTCAGCTGCATATTAAAACTGTGAAGGCTCCAAACAAGTTTGCCACGTTGAGCCTCCCTCCAACAAAAACAGTATGAAGAAGAGGGATCTGCCATTTTTGCAAAATTTAACATTTTTTGAAGGAAGCTCCACATGAGGATCTCACATTAGTCCAGCTAATAGAACAAATATTACCAGAGTCTTTTGTGCAAAAAGCTAAATGCACCATTTTGAAACAAGCTGCTGAGGAAAGAGCAAAATATGAAGAATGTGTGCTCTTACTCCTGAATAAAATCTATTAGGCTACTTTTTACAGCTTCTATGGGAGACTCAGTGCCCTCCTGTTCATTAACACAAGGAGCATTCAAGCCTCCAGGAGCAGGTGAAAAGGAGGCTGCAGCAAGAAAAAGCCTCTGGTAGCAGCCACACACTATGAAGTGAATTAGAAACGTCTGCATTTAAATAAAAGGGAGGAAGGGAACACGGGAAGAGAGCTCCCCTGCACAAGAAAGGAGAGCATAAAAAATACCCTCAGCTCGTCTAATTCCAAAGCCAATGTGCCAGAAGTTTGATAAATAAGGACTAACTACTTGCCTGGTTTCAGGCTAGAAGAGCTTTCACACAAAATCTTTCGTGGCACTCTCCCAAGAGTATAAATTGCTATTGATCTCAAATGGAACATGTCAAATAAATAAAACTGGTACATTAAAGGAAAAAAACAGGCTTTACCTATTGTAAGTTTTCACCTATTAATGATTAAATATTGCATACCTGTGTTCTCATTTTTAACAGTCCTAGCAGGTGACATTAGTCTAAATTATTTTATTTTGAAGCTGGTTTCAACATTCTCTTGATTAAATGTTCAGAGGCCCCACAGGCGCAAGCCTGTGCTTGGAAAGACATTCTGTCAAAAGCCGCCTGAACTGGAGCAAAACCTGCTTCTTACCCACAGATGTACTCTCTGCCTGTTGAAAATACTGCTGTGGAGTGTGTGCTGAAAATAACCGGGGGGTTATTTCCCCTCTGTCTCCCTGTCTGCCCAACAAAGCGCTGGTGTCTGCAGCAGCCACGGCAGGAAGCATCAAGTGGTTCATCAGTCTTGAAAGGATTTCGATCTTTCAGAACCTCCCAAACACAGACCTTGCTGATGACCATCACACCAACAGATGCTACATTCACTTAACTTCCTTTTCAGAAGAAGACAGGAATCACAGAGTATCAGTTTTCTGCCCTAACACTTTAACCAGAAAAGCAGTAAAGCTTAAATTGGATTTTCAAAGCAAATAAAACTCTTTCTCAGTGGGAAGGGGAGGCTCAGTTTTGCAACACCTCATTTTTTTCCTTACCCTGGCACTTTGTCCAGCAATGAGCTGATCATCTTCAGTCTGAATGCTTGTTCTGCTTCGGACATCGAAATCCTCGGTCTCAAAGTCAGAGTCATCCAGCTCCTCAGGAGTCTAGGAATAACAGTAATTCGGTTAAGAGTCAAAGAAGGGATTTCATGGCTTTAGGAATCAGCAAAACTGATGGTTTGTGAGCAGAGAGAATGAAAATAAGTGAAGGAAAAAAAGTATTCAAGGCGTTCAACAAAAAGGTAAATCAGCACTGTACCCAGCTTATAAAACCATTAGGTTATACAGGCCTGACTGCTCAGGTGAAACATGACGGGGGTCTCCCCAAATTACACACCCCTAAAGGAACCTCTCAGATTTGTCAGAAGACGCTAATGCACTCAGAAAAGCAGAAGAAGATTTTTTTAATAAAAAAAAATGCTTCTTTTGCAAATCGGTTTAATGTTAATAGAGTCACCTGACAACCTGAAGCTAATGTTGTACACAACTTTTCAGGTCTGCTTATCAACCACAGATGTACTCTTTAGCACTATTATGAATCAAAGCATCTATTGAATTAACAACAGATACAGTATATCAAAATTTATTCTTCTCCCCCAGGAAAAGCTTAACATTTTCACTAGGAAGAGCCTGCTCTTAAGCTGTAGGCTAAACACATCTGACCCAGTTCCCGCTTGCCTAGATTTCATTTTTGCTACTGCCAGTTTATAGCTGGCAAAATTTTTGTACAGCTTATCAAGTTTAAACAACATCTGTTTGTTAAAATACTACATCCTTGCCCGGAGTGGCACTTCATGACAACTCTGCAGAGCTGTATCAGCAGAGAACTTGACTGATAAATGAAGTAAGTTGTGATTAATAGATAAGATGCAAGTAAACAGCCTGTTCTACGGATTTCTTTCCTGCAACTTAAATTTAAAAAATGTGTTCTGCAACACAGCTATCTTGCAATACAAATGGAACTAAAGGAGGTCATACAAAATAGTTGCCAAAGAGGGCTAAGCAACCAAATGCAGGGTGTTTCAGGTGTATGAAGGAGTAGCACATCCCCAAAACGAGCACAAGGGCACCTGCGCTGGGTACCCCATGTCCTGTTGGGCAGAGCTACTGAGGCAGGGAGAGCAGGACGTGGGGCAGGGACCGTGGCTTGACCTCCGTGGTGCCAGTTCTCCTCGCACAGCTGCTTCGTGCTTGCAAAACAGAGCCCAGTATGAGCATGCTGGGGCACGCAGGGCAGGCTCACGTGTTAAGCAGACCCATAAGGTGAAAAAAAGAGGTGCAACCACAGAGGAGACAGAGTTCCTGTGAAATAGGTCCTATTTAGTCGGGTTGCCCAACTAGCCCAATGCATCATGTTCTGTAGCAACAGACAGGACACCACAGGCTGAACTCCGAACCCGTGTGCCACCAACTGTGAATTCTTCAAGCAGATTTTATTTCTAAGCCCTCTGACCACCAAAAAGCACCTGCTCTAAGAATCCATTTACTGTTGTTAAATCAGGGGTTGCTAAGTTTAGCGCATTAGTAAGCGAGGTAATAGAGGGTGTTATGAAAGACGCATTAAGGCTACGGAGCATCACACCTCTGGCTATCAGCGATGCTCAGATTTATTAAATGAAGTTGAGTTGGGACACACTTCTGAAGTACTTCGCTGAGTGATTAACAGCTTTTAAGACTGAAAACATAAACGGATATTCTTAGACTGTCTACACAGAGCAGAACCAATGCTTTTTAGTTCAATAAAGGGGAGCTACAGTGAGAACAGAAGGAGGTTTAAGTACAGGAAACTTACTCGGATCATCAGCACAGCCTTCCTGATATCTCGAATACCATCATACACCAGGCGCGAAGCGTCAATAAATTCGTTTTCATCCATTGGCTGAGCCGGGTCTGAACTTAGTGCTTCCACAGCAGCTTCCACTTGCTCAGTAAAACGTGGCATAACTGAACGCAGAACACAAAATAATAGTCAGTCCCTGCTCCAACAGCATTTTTTGCTCCAAACTCCCATATATGTATTACTCATTACTAATTATTCCTGGAAATGGTGCACTAGTTTCATGTAAATTCAAAACACCGGTTACAAAAGACCACCAACACAGCAGCTCAAATCTTACATCCATTTCAACTTCTGCTGTTCTGCTATTTTTTCCCCCCTTTACACAATAAAAAAGTTTTTAACTTTATCATATCCTTCTAGCGGGCAAGGAGAAAACACTGGGGAAGCAGCTAAGACTCTGCAGAATAAAATATAAAGTGTTTGTTTACTATTCCCTGTAGATGTACATCTCTTGAAAGCCTCCCTAAACCCAATGTTATCACCATTAAGCTCAGATTTAAGAAGTCACCGAATAGGGCAGCTTGTACTTCTGTACTGCAGTGACTCACTGCAGACACAGCAAGAGCATCGCAGATCCATTCACAGTCTGCTCAGTTCTTCAGCATCACCCTTGATTCTCCGCAGTTGTAATTAAAGCAAAACACAAAACAAAACAACTTATCCTTGGCCCAGCCCTCTTGGAAGCAACCTGGATCCTTCCTTCCCCCTATGAATGTTAACAGCTCCTCCAAAGGGAACACTGTGATTTATTGTTTGGGGGTAGGGAGGGAAGAAAGGGAAAGGCATGGCACTATAACTAAAAAAATAAAATTTAATTTTAAAACTAAAAATCTTTACAAAGTTTACCCAAAAATATAGGTCTCCTCTCATTTTTACCAAATACTGTGCTGATTTTGGCTGTCAACACTGCCCTCCCACCACCTTCCCAAGACAAGTTTGAGTTACTTTACCAGGAGCCAGGTTCTGCCAGTAGTGATCCAAGCCAGCAGACACATTATTTTCTGATCTTTGCGCAAAGCACAACATGACCAGTCTAGCATATAAACCCAGACTCACTGTTTGGGACTCAGTCCCTGATCTCCACTCTGCACAGCAATCACATTCAGGCAGACCTGGCGTGTTGCTCGACTTTAAGCCAGCCGACAAAGCAAAATTATATTTCTCATTTTGCATCAGCTCTGCAAATAACTCCCTCTAATTTTCCTTAAGAGTATGTAAATTGAGCCTTTAACAGATTTCAGAGGCACATTAGTGTCCATCTGCCCATTCCCTCTTAAGTCCCAGGAGTTTGGGTATTTTGGAAGAACTGACACTTACCTGTATTGGAGAGTAACTTTGTCGCCTCCAACACCTTTTCTGTGTAGACTCCAGGTTCATAGTTATCCATTTCCGAGGTGACAACATGAATGACTCGAGCTGCACGTCCTCGAATCGCACCAGCTGTGCGGTCTAAACCATCAACATCTTTTTCTTGGAGAGCGATGACACATTTGTTTACATCTTCTAAAATATGGTTCTCTGGTGGTAAAAAGAGGAGGTTTTAGACAGCAATATCTTCTTTTCGACTGCGTACATCAGCATGGCAATTTCTCCGTCTGACCTGCTCTAAAAAACCTCCAGCCACACGTTGGCAAGCATTAATTTTTAGGACAGCTCATTAGAGCCGGCGAACAGCTGCCCGTCCAGACTGGTTGTCAACAAACCTGTCAGTCCGTGCACCTCGTGGCATCCAAACTTCTTGCCCCTTTTTGGACCTGCCTTTACAGACGGAGAACCCGAGGCCGGCTGAATTCTCCCCAAACTTGTTTCTTGCCATGTTCCTGCCCTGGACTCCCAACGTCCTTATTCCAAAGCCGTGCAAGCCTCTCCCTCCTTCATCCCACGTGTGTGGAGCGATGAGACACCGGCCGTGGCCACACACCTAACCCCTAAGTACTCGGATAGAACAGGCCACTTCTGGCACGTTTCTAGTTTCCACACAAGCCACCAGAGAATATTGAGCTGTTAATCTTCCCTGAAAGTCTAAGACACATAATACATGCAGTGATTGATGCAGGAGGAGATCCAGCAAAAACAGTCCTCCTTGTCTCAAAAGACAATGAAGCCAAAGCATATGTTTGCAATTTACTCTTAAAATATATACTTCTTTTTATACAGATTTTTTTAATAGAGGTATTTTCTTTAATTGACCAAATCCAAGAGGCTTTCAGAGGTGCCTGGATAGGTTTGCATGCTCATCTGAGGAAACCTCTGCATCAGGTCTTCCAAAATCTGTCACACACCTCGTTCATGTATCAGCACCAATGCCACGATGCTGCAATCCAACATCAACATTTGTGCTGCGAGGTAAGAAAACAACTTGGAAACATTTCTGCTCTGTCACTTAATATAGTTTCCAGCGTTACTTACCACTGACTTAATCATGCTACACTGTCAACCTGTGCTACTGAAGTGGTTTTTATTCCCCAAGCAAGTCATAAAAGAGCCATTTTGCACAAGTTCTGCAGAAATAAGTGGTATATAAGAGTTGACTGATAGAGGATTTTTATTAACTGGTTGAAAGGATTATTGGTGGGAGAGTTATGCTTAAATTACACACAATTAATAGAGCCAGATGCAATATTGCAAGACCTCTCTAAGCCACCTGGACAAAAAGCCCACTTGTGAAATCCCTCCGAAGCAGCCCAGCCTAGGCAAGTTCAGCCGAGGGCAGGACGTGGCCCTAAGAGAGACGAGTGCAGGTTCGTTAGCAATTTGACAAGTTAGGGAGCAGGCGGCCAAGGCACTAGAGCTCCAGCAAAGAGCACAGGCAGCTTCAGTATTTCAAGCAAGAGACAGACATCCCTGCAAATTAGAACAGTAAAAAGCAAAACATCACTGTCGGGCCAAAACACAGCCTGTTTATTGCTCGAGCTCTTTGCTGCATAAATCAAGTCACAGGCCATTTAAAAGCCTCTTTGGATTAAATGAACTTTAATAAAAGGCACGGACCAAATGAGGATGAGTATTCCGATGCCTGCTGATCGCTGAGCTCCTTTTGCAGAGAGGAAGGGACCAGAAAGCCACCTCTGCGGAAGGACCGCGCTCCACGGGGAGCCTGAGAGGTGTCCCAGGGAAGCGTGGCACTGCCAGGGACATCGGGGGACATCATTGGCATCAAAGCCAGCCCTCACAATGCTGAGAAAGAGAAAAATCTCAGAGCATCCGAACAGAAGCTACTTGATGGGAAGTGGATTTGTGGTCAGGGCCATCCTTTTGTGGGGGTGCTGCACAGGTGCTCGTTTGCTGATCTGATCAATATGTATAAGTACCTGGGGGGAGAATGTAAAGGGGATGGGGCCAAACTCTTCCCAGTGGTGGCCAGTGATAGGACAAGGGGTAATGGGTATAAATTAAAACACAGGAAGTTCCATCTCCATGTGAGGAAGAACGTCCTTCCTGGGAGGGTGACAGAGCCCTGGCACAGGCTGCCCAGAGAGGCTGTGCAGTCTCCTTCTCTGGAGATCTTCCAAACCCGCCTGGATGCCGCCCTGTGCCCCATGGTCTGGGTGTCCCTGCTGGAGCAGGGGGGTTGGACTAGGGGATCTCTAGAGGTCCCTCCCAACCTCAACCCTTCTGGGATTCTGTGATCTTTAGGCAGGGGAGCAGAAAGAGGGAAAGAGTTTGTCAAAGCGCAACACAGGGAGCCAACAGGTCCACACGCCTAAGACAGCGTGGAGACTGCTGCAGATGTGTGCTGGTGGTTTAGAGCCTGCCAAAACGAGTATATGGAAAAAAAGTTGTGGTGTAACAATGGGATAAGAGAGGATAAGAGGAAAGACAAAGATCTTTCAAAAAAAAAAAAAAATTTACGAGCAAACCAACTGGGTCAAACTGAATTGTCATAGATGTGGTTGGAGAAGAAATGCTCATGTGCTTATGTGCGCTTCTAAATACATTATTCACCCGGTAATGAGCAAGGACGATCACTGGGACCACGGGCGCTCGCTCAGAGGCTCTTATAGATGAAGTAGCTCGACTGCGATGGGTAACCTCTAGCTTAAACCTCTTTGGGCACCACAGAAAGAGAAGGCAGCAAATAAAGTAATTTTGAAAGGGTTTGAAAGGATACACAGAGAGTGTGAGAACATTAAATTTGACAAATACACGGTGCTAGCAGCCACTGTTCTGAAGATCAGAATTGGGCACCCAAACAAATGCAGAGTATTAAGGAAGGGACTGATAAGGGTGGCAAGAATTACGAAAAGTACATAAGAGTTTTCACATGCGGCAGATTAAACAAAAGAAGTCTGTGTATTTACACACAGCTCGAAGAACATGAACAGAGTTACGTGGTGGATTTGGCTGATGCTGAAAATCCCCACACTGCAAATCGCTCGTGGTTGGTAGCGTATACGAAGGATCCTTAATCTGCAGGTCTCCTCCACTATTAATTCTACGTGCACCCATGATTAGCTACTGCCAAAGTGGTGTCCTCACTAGGGCCTTTCTTATGTTAAGCACTTAATAAAATGCTGCTGTCCGTAAGCTTCTCTGCAGTACTCGGTCCTCAGGATTTGAGTATCTTTAGTCTTAAGCTGAGCAAAGCAGCAAACAGGTTTTTTTTTTTGCTGGAGAGTGCAATATGCTGTAGGAATGTCACTATATATGTATATATAAACACAAGAACCCTTTTATTTCTGCTTACATCACGCTTAGTAGCTGGTCCAACCCCAACTACGCATGAACATCTTAATAACCTTGGATGGTTCTTGGTATAAATCACACCTGCCACTATTTTATCCAAAAAGAAGTTAAGACTTTTAAGCAGAGAATTGGAGAGGTGGCATTTAGATGGAAAACATTCATCAAAGTTCAAACAAATCCAAAAATCTTTATTACTTTAATATTTTCCAACCATCTCTTTGGGAACTCAGCAAATACACAGCCCATTTGCAACTGAGATACAGCAAAACAGCTTTATGCAGGATGCTTCTTCATATACTGAGTAACACCTTTTCCTATCCAAAAGAAGTTCTGCACGCTTGTGGGCAAACTCCAGATGGAGCCACGAACTTCCGTGCACAATTCTCTCTAAAAATACTTGCCCAAAATAGGCTCCTCACAGCTCCGCCGTTTCAACCACTGATACAACGAGGAGCATGCAGAAGGAACTGGGACATTCAATTGCCCAATAAACTTAGGCTAACTCATTTCAAAGATTTTTTTAAATTAAGAATCCAGAGAACCACAATACAACATGCTTGATTATCCTGCTGACTCCTAGCAGAAGCACAACTTACCTTTTTTTTTTTTTTAATTAAAAAAAGACAAGTCTTTCCATTCAGGACCAGATTTTTACTTCTACATTTTCCAGGCCTGCTATTCCTGAGCCCACACATCTTCCTGTGAAATATCTTTTGACTACTGGAGCTTTCAGATCACTTGAGATGCTCAAGACTGTTTGCACTAAGAAAATGAGACCCTCAGTTTGCAGAGGTAATTTGTGAATGCAGATGGAATTCAAGTAATTGCATCACATTTATCCTCCAATTACATCCTATCAGAATTAGCAGAGGTGAAAATAAAAATCCCCTAGCATTTCTAGGGCACAGCAACTACTAGTAGGTCTTTATCAATGATTCTGACAAAACAGACTTTCTTGGCAAGCACTGTGCCAAGTGATATGAATCTCTTATGATAATTCTCGGTTCCACTTTACAACTTCAGGAACTGGGCTAAACATCTATATGAACAGTTTTATTTTTATGAACCCATATCAGCTTATTTCGATACTGTTTTTTCTTTATATAAGGGGAGTCTAAAGTGAAATGAGCAGATGGTCTTTTTACTAGTGCCCTCAATATTACCACTGAGGTTAGTCTACAACATGGTAGTTCATCTATAGGTCCGATAGTTCAAAGTATAGAGACATAAAGTGTCTTTTACGATGCTTAAACCACTCTGTCTGCTGACATGTAAATATATATATACACATTTATACATGTGCATTCCCTAAGCGTAATGACAGGTTTCCACAGTACTCGCTGCACTAAACTATTACTGATCTTGCAGTGTAAAAACACCTTTCCTCCTTGTGCCAGAAACCCTATTTTTAAGCTACGCTCTGCGGAATATCCTGCCTGCCAGTTGAAGTGTCCCCATGTCCCTTCCACGGGACACGCAGGACTCCAGAACAGCTGCAGCAACCACACATGTCTGGGAATAACTCAGCTTGGAGCATCAGCATTTCTCAGCCCAGCCCCCTTAATACCTGATACAGCCAGGAAGTCATCGATGGAAGTAATGTCATCCACGGCATCGGTCAGCACCCGGACTTGCTTCTCCCATTGCTCTTTGAAGAGATCCATGTTTTCCTGGGCTAGTTTGCTTTGTGGTTTAGCAGCCAGAGCCAGGGCAGCATTAATAACCTGCAAAACACCTCCTTACTTTTAGAATATACCTTAAAACAGTTATTTTCCATACATTTATCCAACAAACATGACAGCAAACAAAGCTGCTTAACTAACTTTTAACTTTTAATTAACTTTTGGGAAAGTCAATGTTTAAATGCAAGTGTGTTTATTCTGTGATTCTCCCATCAAGCTCACACCTGCTTCCATATTTATTTATGGCTACTTATTCCATGGCAAGAACACCTTGCAAGTATTCACACGAGCAGCTACACCTTTTTCTAACAGCTCATAAGAACAAGGTGTAGCTTTCTGAGAGCAGCCTGTGTTAAATATTTTAGGCAGGATGTCACCTCGTATGCTGCAGGCTGCGTTTCCTAAGCTGCTTGTCAGAGCCTGAAAAAGAAGGTCAAAAATGGATTCAGCTTCCACATTTTGAAGGAGAAATGACAAGGGCAGTTTTGTATTTATTTACTTTTCCTTAAATTTTTACTCTGTACCTAGTCGGTAATTTTCCTAATAACCTAAATTTTACAAAATGTGGCTGCGGAAGAGCTGGATTAGCCAGAAAACAGGCAAAAGAAAGGCTGCTCAGTGCTCCTGTTTTGATGCTCCTCATGACCACTCTCCCCTCCAGCTGCCTTCAAACCTTCAAACCCTTCGCTCCATCCCTGCTCTCTCCACATCCTCCTTAGCTTTTCCACGCAGGATAACTATTAAAAACACAGCCACGTCACAAAGTTCATGCCACGTCAACTCATGGGTCCATCAAAAGACTAAAGAAAGCAATTAGGAAATCTTCTCACATTTCCAGCTCGTGCTCAGCTATGCCCTAACAAAGCAAGCTGGAAACATGCCAGACACCAGAAACCAGCTACGGCCAGGGCAACGACGACAACTCTCCTCCGGCTGCCAAGCACCTGCAGGTTCAGTAGACCTAATGAATTTGCACATTCAAAGTGTATTTTTCCCTCCCTACTTAGGGCTGTATTAATTTCACAACGTTGCTGAACAAACGTGTGTGAGTGGCAGATGTTCCTGGTTCTGCAAGAATCTACTTTTTCCACCCAATTCACTTAAAAATGTCACAATCCGTTTAAGAAAAAATGTATAACTCACTAAACATGGAAATGATGGTGATGTCAAACACACGATGACGGCACTGAATGAATCAGACAGGAGAAGGAGGCTGATTCCCCCAAGCAATGACAGAATTACACTGGGGTAGGAAGACTAGCGTGTCCCTGTGCTCCTGGCCTGCCTCTAGAGATGGAGGCTGAAGCTTTTGGTCACAAATTGGAACGAGTTTGATGGATTTTATAACAAGGACCAATGTGAAGAATAATTTGGCCTGAGTGGCAATCTGCTCAGCAGAACCACAGGCACGAAACCTACCTTTGAAACTCAGCAATAAGCAGCATTGCCCCTGTCTTTCAAGAGTAACACGCAGGTTCTTTTCTGCTTCCCCTTCCTGGAAGTATACACTAAATTTAGTCTTTCTGGGTAAAGCAGCTGCAATAATCGGCATCTCCTTGGAGGCAGGTAATCATTCCCAGCTACAGCGCTGGGAACCATTACACGTTATAACTACGGTTCTCAAGTCCTGAAAGCTCTGGATAAAACCTTGCAAGACAACAAAGTTCAGAAATTTAAGATCAACTGGAAGCAGCCATTTTAGAACAGGGAAGTTGTCCTCTGCTTAAGATCCCTGTCCATAAGACCAGACAACATCATTTGTTGTCCCCAACCTGATTTATATAATGCATTACCCATCCATCAGTCAAAGCCTGGATGCTCAAAGCTTTGTCAAGACGAATCCAAATAATAAATGTCCTGGAAACAGAACGGGTAAAACAGACAGCTGTCCAGAAATCTGCTCTTAGCTTTTATCTTACTAGTAATTGTAACTGTTAAGACAGATGAAACGGTGGCATCGAGGCTTGGGACACTTCATCCTCCTCTCTGTTGGTACAAGAGCTGGCCAAGTCAGGAATATCTTAAAAAGAACTGGGAGGCAAAACTAGCAGGTGGGGTCTCCCTTGCAGACAAGGACGGCTTGTGCTTGGAAAGCAGCGTCCACGTGCAAAGCAGTGACAACAGACACTTCTAGCAGGGGTGATCCAAGCTGTCACTCCGCCAAATACGTGCAGCTTCCCATATCAACGGGCAAGTTAATCTGGACGTGTCTCACACATTTGTTTGGGGAAATGGCTCAGGGACTATCAATACAATTATCTATTCGAGTAAACATATATTTGAGTAAATATAAATATATTCATGATGTCTGGTATCCAGTACAGAGCAACCGATTTGTTTTCTGACAGTGCTTAGATAGAGGTGACAAAAGGATGGGAACATGACATCTTCTATAGTGGCACATGTGGTGGGTGGCAGGGACAATGAATGCTTTACTATTTAAAAAATGAATGCTCTGGGGAGAAAAAGGGTAGGGAAATGTTAAGGGACTGATTAAAGCACACCACTGCCTCTCCAAAGACCTTGACATCTGAATTACAAGAATGCACTTAAAATACAAATATCTCTTGCAAGTAGGATATACATAGATCCCATAATGGGAAGAACAAGGCAAGAGTACTTGAAAAGTAGCAAACTTCCATGCAAAACATTTGGCAACTTCAGAGAAGTATTCTGTATTTTGGAGCTTTTCTACATTCTGCCCAGGAACTGCGATCGCCGTGACTCACTGGAGTTGGGCAAAGGAAAGAATCACTGACATTTGCAGATTACCCTGAAGGAAACAGAGCGTAACAGGAAAACGCACCGGTTTTATCGGTGCTTTGTTTCACGGAGCAATTCCAGGGTTCAAACGGGATGGCTGGATGCTCGGGAGTGTGGAGGCAGCTCCCTCTGCCTCTCTGCTTCTCGGCCGAGCTCGGCAGCACGTCTACTCTCGAAACCAGTTTTGCAAAACCAGAAGAGTTCAGGCTGGTTGAATTTATGTATTTCTATCTCTGCGGGATGGGACTCTCCAAGGTTCTTTGCAGAACATTTCCTGCCTCGATACCTGACGGCAGCTGCTCGGCCCAGAAGCTCTCTTAAAAAGCACAGCTGTTCCACAACAGAAAATATTTATAACCTTAAATATACCTGTGGGCAAATCAACCCCCCATCCCGATTTACCCAGCAGCATTCAGTTCTTGAGGATTGGTTTAGGACGGCTTCCAACCTCATCTTTATGGCCACCAGTCTTTCAGACTGCCAGGAAGTCCCACAGAAATCTCTCGTTTTATTTTGTTGCTCTTCCAAATGACAGCTTTCATCAACTACTTTACATGGCCAAAGAAGAAACCTCCTTGGGAAAAGACAACTATTACTATTAGCTATTTATTTTGCCTTGCAAGACTTACCTGCTGTACACTAAAACAGGCTGAGTGCATAGCATACAGTGTCTCCATGTTAGTGGCTACAACCAGTATATATATTTTTTGGCTTCCTGATAAGGGCTTTCTACTCTGGACACTGTTCTTTCTGCACGTGACACTTTTTTTCTGGTTCAATTTTGCTCTGCCTTCCTTCCGTTTCAGGGTGCTATTATGTCCCAACAGGGGAGATTTTCTCAGCCTTGAAAGCTCTAAGGCAAACACTCATCTAGCTCCCCCCTCTCTTTACTACACAGCTTTCCTTTACAACTAAAAACATGGTTTTCTTAAATAACTCTTCTTCCCCCCCATTTTTTCTTTTTCTTTTTTTAAAAAGAGATCGTGACATACAAGCTTTTCTGTGGTATGTGGGTTAAGAACCATAATGGTAGTTGCAAGGCCTTCAAAACCCATGGCATTTTGCATTTGTTTATAAAAAAACACACACCCTGGGAAAAAATGCACTCATCCATCAACGATCACATCAGACGCGGTGGGAAATGGGATATACACAAAGCAAATCCCAGCTGGGACAAGAAAATCATGGCTTTACCTCGGAGTGTTGGAAACCGGAATGCGCCAAGCAGCCTGCAGGATAAAGCCCGCTGCTCGCAAGCCTCCACGAGAGGTTTAAGAAGAACTATTTGAGTCTGAGCAATGGCAGAAGCAGGGATATCTCTTGCTTTTTGCTTCTGGAACAGCCTGAATGCTGCTGCTTTCTGTTGCACATCTACTCCCGCGCCTGGCAGATAGAGCGGGACGTGGTGAGAAGCACCTTGCAGGGCCCCGCGCCAGCCCGGCTGCTGGGAAGAAGTTTTCAGCTGAGGAGGGGGCGACGACTCGGGGCATGAAAAAAGAAACATCCAGTTCTGACAGATGGCCATGCTATTTCTTTAGGATAAGCAATTTAAGTGTCAGGCTTAATGGAAATAGTCTCTTACTCAGATTGTCAGAACTGGCGGTGGCACCACACGCTTGCTCATCTGCCCTGTTTTATTGCTGCCTTGCAGGGAAGAGAAGGGATCAGCCCTGGCCACCCTGCCTGCTGCTCCAGAACTGGATGGAGCAGAAAATAAAGGCAGAGGGAGCACGGGCAGATAACTGGTTTGCAAATGGCCAGCAAATGAACTCACAGCCCTGGAACCCAAAGGTCCTATTTTCTTTGGGCCCAAGCGAACCTACGTCTCCCCTTGCTCAGGTAGATTTTAACACCTCTGTGTTTTGTATTAAAACACAGCGCATCTACTAACATTTTGTAGGAAGCTGCTCACAAGCTGTGTAACATAGTCTAGATGCCACAGTTATCCCCAGCATCCACCCTGCTCATGTCTCCTTCCCTACTCCTAATTCCATTTTACTCTGAGTGGGGGGGGAAAGGGGTTCAAAGCAGAACATTAAAGTCACTTCCAGTTACATCGAAGCCCAGGTTTACATCTGCATGTCTACATGTGCTAAACCCTCCACGTATTTCAATACAACTAAAAGCACTCTGCAGGCACCGATGAGCTGAAATGCCTGGAAGCAAGACATACAAAAGGTTTTTGTGCATGTTCTCCAGATAAAATGGTAGTGACCACCACGTGCAGCAAGGCCGATGCACCAAAAGGAGAAGGAAAAAAAAGACTGCCTCAATTTCCAGATCTTTGTTCCAGTACCAAAATGTACTTTGGCCAAATTACAACTTCTTTCCCCGCAACTTGCTCGCAGAGTTACTTCAGGGGTCTCTGCAGAGGGTATCTACCCTTTTTACAATGCCCCAGTGACCCCCAGCTACACACTCGTACTGCAGTAACATTGACCTTTTCTAGTTCAGCTTATACTACTTTTGAAGTGACTTACTATTACATATTGTGCAGAGATAAATATAGCGTATTTTCCCTAAATATGGAAAAGCATTCTCTTTTGTCCCCAAGGATTGGTGTTATACTACCATTCAATGCAGAAGCTGGAGGAATTTTGGCAGCATCTTTTCTTGGTTTCCATTTGTGTTACTTTGTTTTGCATTTCACTGAGCTGAAGCGATGAAGCTTTAGGGGCTCAGGGGATTCTGCATCTTGTGCAGAAGCTGTTCTGCTGCTGCAATCCACAGAGCACCTTGTGCCTCTGATGGAAACAGATAGTCCTTAGATGCTAACATATCTCTTCCTACAGAACCGAATCCCCTTCTCCTGTCTTTGATTCTTCTTTTGCAGATCCAGAGCACTGACACCTGCACAAATTTCTAATATTGTCTTTCTGATGACCAGTTCCCTATTCAGGTCTGATTTCCTCTTCCCTGTCGGCTCTCCTCCATAACAGGCCTGCATGACGCAGAACTGCAATCCAAGCATTCATTTTTTTTTTTTTATTTGAAGATTTCTACTTGATGCCAAAAAAGCACTTCAACCACCCACAATTAAACAATTTGGAGACATATCTGCTATTTAGTCATTCAGAAAAATCCTGTAGTCTTTCAAAAAGAAGAAAAAATGGGACAAACTGCTTGATACAAAGTCTCTGATGCAAGGAAAATGAAGTTATCTCCTCCAACAGCCACCAGTGAAGTGGCGGTAACTGGAGGCAGGGGAATGAAGGAGGAGGGAGCCTGCGGGTCATGTTGGGTTTGATTCATCAGGGGCAGTTGGAGCTTGGTTTTAAGATGCTGAAACTTCTGACAAGAGTCTTCTTGGAGTTTAGAAGCTCTCCATGGGATTCCTTGGGCTTTTGTATCTTGTCTGCAGCATCAGTAGGTGGAATCAGCACATGTAACCACCCGCCCCATCAGAAATCCATAAGCAGCAAATTGCTTTTCGAGTATTTGGAAATTGGAATGTAAGGACGTGGAGCAGAAATTACTAAACAAGATGTTAATATGAGAAGAGCCATTTTTTAAAAGTGTAATTTAATCCCAGAACTATCTGAAATCCATTTAATGGGCTGTGCAGAGGATGCTGACCTAAGCCAGATCCATCTGCAGTCAGGAGGTGAGCGCGGAGCAGACACGGAACGGATGGGTCAGGATGCTGCCTGGACCCTCTCAAGTTGCTCAAGAGAAAGACTAATTGCAACAGCAGAGGCAGAAGGGAAACGTGGGCCGGGACAGAAGGACTCAAAGTGAGCCCTACCTTGCAGAGGGCAGAACCGACTCCGGCGTGCCCTGGTCCCACTTCCCAGGAGATATCCTGCTCCAAGGGCAACAGGCTCCAGATTGCACGGGCAGAAGCAGACACAACTTGCTGGAAATTCTACTTTCACAGTTATTTTCTGAAACTCCCAGGCTGACTACAATTTGGTTAAAAGCCTATAGATGAACTTTACTGAGCCTTTAGAGAAGTCGAAAGTCAACATTTAGCTGGTAAAAGCAGCTGCAAGTGACAGCAGACTGTCACATCAAAAGGCTGGAGCAGTAATCTTGCCTTTCAAGAGCTCTGCTAGGGTGTTTTTTTACTGTTGCTTTCTAAACACCTACAGCTTGTACGATCAGAAACATCAGTACAGTTAAATTCCCTTCTCAGACATGTGTAATGCAAAATGCTGTTAGGAAACAGCTTTACAGAAGCTCTTAAAGCAAATACTTCTTGGAAATAGAATTCAGGAGCCGAAGTTACAAGTGCTGATCCAGGTTTTCAGGTTGAAATAAATACGATTTTCCCCTGCTTTACCACTGGCAAGCTCTGCGTTTGGCAATCTCAGCAGGCAAAGAGAACCTCCCCCAGATCGCTTAGTCTAATGGAAGCACAAACAGCTATTTCAAGTCTTTCACAGAAGTGCTCTTCCTCTTTCATTTCCCCCAGGAAAGATATCTTCAGTGTTTTTAAAGGTTAATTGCAATGACTGAAGAATGTTGTCCCTTCCCCTTGACCACCAGCCACCAAGACATGACGCTACAGAGATGTTGGTAAGGTGCTCCTGCTAGATGCTGGACAAAGTTCTTACATTCCGATTTGTGCCGATTTGCAGCAACACGTGCCCTCCATAATTAAAGAAAGAAAGGATTTAGGCAAGTTCCTACATCAAGGTTTCATGAGGAAGGCTCACGTGGTATTGTAGGGTTTTCAATGAGCTGGTGGCCCCTAACACTTCATTATCCATCCCCTGTGAGCCAAGCCCAGCACACATAATTCCAGGGCCAGTAAGTGCAGTCCCTGCGCACAATTTTTCCTGAAATATCAAAGGGAAGTTCTCAATATTACATTTACTCTTCAACTTTGCATTGAATTTTGCATTCACTAGGGATTCACCAACTGAAAAGATGATGTTACTCTGCCGACGTCTCTGGAGGAAGAGCCCATTTTCACTAACGTATTCGCAATAAGCGAACCTAACTGCCCTCCTCTGTAGACAGCTTTCAGATGAGCAAATTTCTGCACCTTTTTTTCTTCAAAAGAATTAAATTTCAAACTTGAGAATACCTAGGCCCACAGCTGACACTGACAACGAGTGATTTTTTCCAAGTTTAACCTAACCAAATAGTTCCAAGGGTTCCTGACTTCTTCTTCCCACAGCCAGTTCAAAAAGGCTAGTTATGGCAAGGGACTGAATAATTGCTCTATTGGAGATGCAGCTTTTATAATGAACTCTGTAGATTGATTTCTGCAGAAATCGTTCTTTAACCACAAGCTCCCTCCTCCCAAAATGGCCTCTACACAGCTAAGCTATTTAAGAGGTTATCTGGAGACTTACTCAAGTGCATTAGACATCGGTTTGATCCTTCCAATAACAGCAGCGCCTTGAATTAAATTTCATACATCATACCTCAGTGTGACACTGATATATTCAGTTTAGTTTCAAAGACTGTTGTAATTACTAATTGATTTGACTTATTCTGAGCCCAGTATCTTCCTGGAGAGGTACTGGGTGGAGCAACAAACTTAAATGCAGATAATGTTGGAGCAAATCTGTATTTTTTACTTAATTCACAGGTTTGTTCAGCCTGGTGCCCTAGAAGGATCCAAGGATAAACAGTGCATCCCATCTGGAAGAAACTGTGAAATCATCAGATATTTGCCTTAAAAAATATACTATGCTACTCTTTCTATCTACAGGCAATTAGAGATTCTTGTGGACCGTGAATATTTGGGGCTGTTCAGTGACACTGTATGCGAGGATAACGGCACGGCAGGACACAAACTTGGGCCTTGTTAGGAGCAAACACAGATGCCATTTGTAAAACAGCTTAAACAAGTGCCCCCAATTATCTCTCAGGATTCACAACATGTATAAATACTCAGAGCATTAAAGAATCAGCCGAAGAGCATGTAATGTAATATAAAAGCACTCTTTCAAGTGCTCTGAACATCTAGAGTGTCATTTACTAATCTCTTGGTGACTAGCTTAAAAATCAAGGCAAACCTCCTGTTGGAGCCTCAGAACTGCAGGCTTGGCAGCTCAGGTGGCCAACTTAGGTGAGGCTAAAATCCATCAAGTGCAGCCCCTGTCAACTCCTAGATAACATCAAACCAGAACTTTTAAACACACGTAAAATTCATTTTCTGTAATCCTTGAAATAAGGTTGTAACATCTTTGCTTCACTGTTTTGAGAGGGAGTTACTCTTTGGTTATAGTTTATTAATCGTTTCACGTTCACCTGACTAGCAGGAATTTTATTTTATAATCGTGTTGGCTCATATAAATTGGAATTTATTGAAAAAGCAAAGAAAGAAAAGGGTGGTTTGCAATGAATGTTGTTTCACTAAAGGGAAGGGGGGGAAAGCCCCTACCAGACAGGTTTATGCTCAAAGAAGTCCTCAAACAGTGATTTCAAAAGCATGAGCGTTTGTTTGGGGCAACATGCACCAGACATTCATACTCCTGGGGATGAGCAAAAGATTACGAGACCGGGAGCAGGGGCTCCATGAGAGGGAACTGCATGAGAGGGAACTGCAAAAGTTCCTCCTAGGATGAGAAAATGTCCCATACTGGAAGGTGGTAAAGAAACTGGTGAAGAGATGAGGGCAAACAGTTCTGCTGCTAGGCCATACACAGCAACAGGTTCCACCAGAGTGGTATTCAGGGCCCTCTTTAAAGAAGAGCAGGGTATGCTGTAGATCTGACCTTCCTCTTGCTTTAAAAATGTTATCACGAGGATCAACACTGCACTGCAGTCTTCAGTGGCTCATTCAAACATCCAAATTAGGGCCATTTAGGAGATCAGGACTGCGACAACACAAGAGAACAGTCTAGTGCTTATATGAATCTAATTTTCTTGACTGCATTAGAAAGTTATTAATTAAATGATGTCTTAGCCAGATTCAAACTCCTTATGCAAAGGTCTAGTCCGTCAAGGAGATCTTTTTGACATATTTATATTATACTCGGGCAAAAAAACAATTCTGTAATTCACTCTACAACCTACCCAAGAGCAGCAGCAGTGTCTTCACACCACAGCTTCATGCAACGTGAGCACACCCAGCACGCCCGTGAAGCCTCTCTGGCCCATGGTGTAGCAGGTTATTGAGAGAAGGCCCAGTGAAATCAGGGCAATTACGTCCAAAGAGCGTGCGAGGCCGTCCATATCACTAACCACTTACTGCCACGTGCTCTTTTCTAAGTTTTGATGCCCACCTCATTTCCAGGATTGAATTTCACTCTCTGCCCGTTATTTCTATTAATGGGTGCTGCAAAAGGATGCTAAAGGATGCTAAAGGATGCCTGCTACAGCAGTTCTGGCTACTTCCAGGGGAATAGACCCCAGAAAAGACGCCAAGTGCTCAGGCTCTCTTTGAAGAGCATCTCCCAGCGCTACTGCTGCAGGCAGAGCACTGCCCTAAGCCGCTGCGCTGTCGGTCACGTTCCTGCCCCGTCGTTACCTGGGGGCAGAGGGCTTCAAGCTGGCTGGCTGACATGCGGACCAGTTTCACACCTTCTTCATTATTCGAGATGGAGCAGGCCAAGTTGGCAACCTGTTTCAGAGGTGGGAGAAAAACAAAACGGAACTGTTAGAATCAGCTTCTGTTTCCTGCTATAAGACACTTTTTACCCTCCTGCACAATGACTGGTAGCCCTTCAAGGGATGTAGGTTCTCCACCTTTTTCTTTTGGTTCTAGCAAATTCTTGTAATCCCTAAAGATATTTCATCTAGCCATAAAATAAGAGCTGTTTGAGCAGGACAGACAGGTCCTTCTCACCACTGATTCAGTTCTCTCCAGTAGGACGTACAAGAGCATCATTAGCAGCACTCTAAGTAACAGTTAAAACATTCATTCCGACTCAAGGGTGAGAAAGTAGCAATCACACAATTAAAAATAACAACCTAACTCCTCAGCATCTGAGGATTAATTATGGCAAAGCTTGTAATGGTGTGTGCTCCCAATTCTTCTTAAAGCATTTCTTTATCATTCTGCACATGAATGCTAAGAACTTGGCAATAGGCTTAGGGAGGAATTCATGTGCACAAGCGGTGCAGCAAAGCTCAAGCTGCATCCCTGCTGTGCACAGAACCTGCCTTAGCTACTGCACGGAAGAACTTGAATGTCCTGGCTTAAATTCTTGATGCACTTCTCATCCAGTCAAAGACTGCAGCATCCCAGGGCTGCTCCTCCACTGGTGCCTTGATTCGCTGGATAAGAATATTTACCGACGCCAGCAGTCTTGAGGTTCTGTCCATAATTCCCCCCAATTTAAGCAACACAATGGGAAAACTTTCCTTGGAAACCTTGACCTGCTGCACAGTAGCATCCTTAAGTAGGTCATCTTGGCACAGAAGACCTTCTATTAACAACCGCCTTTTAAGAGCACACAGGAAGGGGACAGCACGGAGCTCTTCAGTAATTGAAGATAATCCTTGTATGGGAGCTGCTCCCAGGGGAAGGGCGTCTGAAGCGAGCTACATTTCTTAGTTGACAGGTGAGTGACAAGCATGTTATTCTGAGCCATTTGAACACAGAAAGCAGTAAAAATAGTACCAAGTGCACTCAGATGAACACCGAGTACTGTCCTTTCAGAGACGCAGCAACCTCCAAAAAAGAAAATAAATAAATAAGTCGCCAAAAAAAAAAAAAAAAAAAAAACAGTAAATGCGCTGCAAAACCAGCACATAACACAGTGAACCCGATTTCTCCACACTTTCCTCCAAAAGCTGGGAAAATGCAGCTTGCTAATTAAAAGCTATCCCATGTGTTTGTACACAAACCATTTGGAAAGAGCACCTGCAGCTGGATATTTTGCATTTTCCCCCCTCTCTCCAAGCAAGGGAGAACACATCCCTGCCCTGGCGATCATCCATCATACACTATCACAGGCTGAGGAAGTGCGTCCTCAATTCCATCATTAATTTTAGGAGCAAAGCAAATCCCCACTACAGAGCACACACTTTCCTCCTCCCCTCGGCTCCCAGGCGAGTTATGAAGGGTGTCAAACTGTGAGCGCTCAAGAAGAGAAGGACGTTTCGCACGCTGCCTTGCTCAGCAAACAGATGCAGCAGCATACATTTGGATGAAAATAAACTCCCGTTAAGAGAAAGGCCGTGCAACATCAATACACCACAGATAAAAGCATGCCAGCTTTCAGAAGTATCAGCATCTCATCCTCAACTTCTTCTCCCTACCAGTCTTCCCAGGAAAGAGCAGCATATTGAGAGTAAGGACTGAAGTTACATTAAGTCTGCAGCTGCTTGCAAGGCTGTGGATGTTAAACCCAGCTCACCTGAGGCTGATTTCATTCCCTTCTGCCAAGTACTTCCAGCATTTGGGGCACTGGCTAAACCTCAACTCTTGATCAAGCCTTATCAGAAAAGGATTTTACTTTAAACACGTTTTTCTTCCCCCCACCACAGATTTGCCATGCCTTAAATCCTTGGTTTGCAGTCTGCTCTGGTTTATGATACTTTTGTTTAGAGGCTCAAAAATGAAAAGACAGTAAGATGCGCTGATTTACAAGTCAAATAGAGATTTTGTTGTCGTTTGAAGCAGAAGCTGTATTTTTGAGAAATATCAGTTTGCCAGTATTTTTACGGCCCATATTTTCATGTGCTTTCTGCATCCATGGCAGCAGCTACAGTTTCTAGAAGTGAGAAGAATACAAAGCTCCAGCGAGCACAAGCCGAATAAAAACTTGTTGAAGCGCCACAAAATCAGTCCCTCCCGTGCCCTGCGATGCTGCAGAGGCTCTCGAGCCAAATCTGATGAATTGAGATCGTACAATACCCAGCACGATGTGAATAGAGAAGAACCTTATAATTGAGTGTCCTCTCGGCGCTATTATGAAATTCGGGGGGTTTCACACAGTCATTTTGCTTCTGAATACCTCGCTGATGGCAATTTTGCTTTAGGAGTTACCCAAGTGAGCCTGCCAACCTTTATGAAAGGAGGGTTGCGCTTCTGCGGCCGAGCGGCCCCGGCAGTTTAACGCAACCCAGTCGCTGGCTGCTGCCTCGCATCCCACCTCTGCTTCCCCAGCCCTCAATACTAGGGCAGGCTGGGCCAGGAGAAAGCTGTTTGCTTTGGCAGGGGAGGTTTTTTCCTGCCAGATTAGCACACTAACTCGCCAGCAATTTGCTGAACAGCAGGGCAAAGCAGGAACGCGGCAGCGGGGACTATTTCAGCAAGCTACGGGACATGGCAATAAAGCACTTATGGCACCTATCTGCAGGCTGGTCCGGCCAATTGCTCACACTCCTCCTAAATTTCATAATTTAATAAATTGTCAACTATTCATCAAGTAGTAAATGACATTACAACTATGTATTTTAAAATGTCATTAATTTGCGGGCGCTCTATAACACGAATTCTCAGACTGCACTTAACAGCTGTGCTGGATGGGTATGTGATGAAAAAAATGTATTTTTGAAGTATCAGAAAGTCCAGTTCATTGACACCTGAGTGAGGTTTGACAAATCACTGGAAGCTCTTATCTATGACAGAAGGATAAAATACTCCTGTCTGGTTATTTGGCATGTACATGTAATACATGGCATTTGGTAGCCGTGATGAAGATCAAATGTGACCAAATTTGTTTCAAAACAGGCACCTGGAAGTTTTACACATTTCTGAAACTTCCATATGAAAAGGTGACCCCTCAAGCAAGCAGAAGTTGCAAGTAAATCAAATACAAATGGACCAGTTTTTCCATCCTTCCAACAGAATAGCAGACCGGCATAGTAAGAGGTCAGACTTAATCTAGGAAGAACGTTTGGGCTGGAGAGCGAAGGAGCTCCTGAATTCCCGCTCCAGTTGTTCCTTCTTGCCATTCAATAGCATCGAGCACTGCCAGCACCAAAGTAGACAAAATACCCTGCAAACGAGGCAATCAGCCATAACCACTAATTTCTAGGGGGAAAAAAATCACAAATGCACAGAGGGACGTAGAATAGAGGAACGAGAGCAGCGCAGTTTACAAATCCCTCTCGTAGTCCCACGCAGGGCCAATTAAAAGCATCTTTTTGATGCAATATCAAGGCTCTTGCATTTTACAGAGTACACAGCCATCATGCAGAGACTGCTTCCGATATCCGAAAAGGCAGGACTGGCCCAGGGCTGCTGCCAGCGTTTGGATGAGCGAGCTTCAATTCAGCCCCCAGTGACAAACCCACCCGGCCTCAGCGAGAGCGGCGGAGACACAGCCACTTCAGTGAGAGCCTTGCTGGAAACTCAGCTAACAAACGGGTGCCAAGGAAAACTCAGAGCTTGATGAACTCATCAGGGAAGTGGGTTTTCCACATACAGATCAGTTCGGGAGACTCACGGTTGATGTTATTAAGGGTGACATCAGAGCGCTGCAAGAGGAGATGATGATGATGCCTTCAGAGGAGGCATCACTTTGCTGCTCCGCTCCAGAGCAGGCACGAGTCACTTGTCAAAGAAACTGGGGGAGGGTTTGGTATCATCAGCCATTGAGGGAGACTTCATCTCAAATTCTAGTTGTTCTGCTGCTTCTGCATTTACTGATTTAATAGGGAGAAGTCATGAGATTTCAAAAGAAATGTTTCCCTCAATTAGCAACGTCTTGTCAGTCTACATGAGATCTTCCTTTCCCAGGATTTCAAAGGCTGGCGTTGCAGGCTATATTCCAATTTTTGCCTACACCTGCACTGACTTCAAAGAATCACCACAAAGTCTTTCTACCTTCTTTACAGGTCACTTTTAAAAGAGTTTCTTCAAAAAATCAAAAGTCTACAGCCCTCTTATAGATGGGTGCTAGATGTGATCACCCAGCAATTGCATAATAGAAAAAAGCAGCTTCTGCAATTCTCTATTAATGCACACTTTATTTAACAACAAGGATCACATTTTACTATGCAGGAGACATACATATATTAATTGAATTCCACTGCCATTTAAAACTGCAGATGTAAAATCAGCATTCCAAAAATACATGAGTTTTTAGATAGTTTTCCTATTGAAAAATGTAACAATTCAGTTTAACATTACCCAGGATCCTCTCAATTAACGCTCACAAATCTTTACACAAAAATAACATAGGAACATACTGTTTCATTATATGTAGATAATTGGGGGATTTCAACAGCATGGAAACAAAGATTTTTCAAAGGTGTTTGCTGCTTGCATTTTAATTCCCAATGAAATGTCAAAATGTTATATTCTTGCTCTACTTATTTTATATTGCAGTTTCTCTAGGAATGGAAATTCTCACTTCTGAGCAAGTAAAATCACCCATTTTAAGAGAAGAGAAGAGAAGAGAAGAGAAGAGA